>OY804599.1:19041941-19413601 GCA_963680895.1 Fragum sueziense | reverse complement strand
AAACTAGAAACCTATAATTTTATTTTTTTATATTTCTAGATACTGAGATAATGATCAAATGCCAAATGATTCTATTAGCGTAACATTTCATCAGTCTAACAGTTTAACACATTCCAGAAAACAGTATACATGAAAGCAATTCTTACGGTTCATGATGTAGCATGTAAAAAGATCAACATTCATATACATACTGTTGAATGTGCTGTATCACACTAACCTTCCTGTTTTAATCTAGAATGCCATAAGTTTGAATGATTTTACTAAATAACTTACTTCTCATTATCATCATCATCCTTTAGTTCTGCGGCCAGCGCCATGTCGTCTGGCGGTCCGCAGCGCTTCAGAAAGATCAGCTGAGCATCCTGCCTCATCATGTTAAATTTCTCGTAGCCATGTTTGTACACACCGATCAACAACGACTTGTCTGCGATCTCGTCCCACCAATATGCAGGAAGATCCCCATCAGCCACAGGGTCTGCGAGGTTCTTGATGTCTCTAAAATAAAACATGTTAACATTTTACCAGAAGGCAAAATTTTACTTCTCAACACTCAGTGTTGCAGAAAACAATTTCAAGTGATGAAATTTTGCGAGTATTAGTCAGCTACATCATTCAATTTCGACCAGTCTAAATTGTTGTAGTTAGGTAATGGGTTAAACTAATTTTACGCAACTATTCCATTATGATTGAATGGATGACTTTCTTCATCTATTCAGCCCATAAATTGGACAATTAATTTTCATAATAACTGTAGTAAGTTTTTATAGGTTTTTTTTTTTTTTTTTTTTTTTTTACAAACTATCAAAAAACATTTTATCAGATTTCTCAGACTATATGAGAAAAGTTTGTACTCATAGTGCGGCTAGGACAATGAAGTCTACTAGCATCACACACTAGGTATTAGCATGGCGTGTCATCATAGAAATCTACTGGTCTTATTTCTAAACTATAAATTATGTTTACAAGTAAAGAGTCAAGTAGTTACGATTTCTCAGACTATATGAGAAAGTTTGTACTCATAGTGCGGCTAGGACAGTTAAGTCTACTAGCATCACACACTAGGTATTAGCATGGCGTGTCATCATAGAAATCTACTGGTCTTATTTCTTAACTATAAATTATGTTTACAAGTAATAGGTTAAGATTTCTCAGACTATATGAGAAAAGTTTGTACTCATAGTGCGGCTAGGACAGTTAAGTCTACTAGCAACACACACTAGGTATTAGCATGGCGTGTCATCATAGAAATCTGCTTGTCTTATTTCTAAACTATAAATTATGTTTACAAGTAAAGAGTTATGATATCTCTGACTATATGAGAAAAGTTTGTACTCATAGTGCGGCTAGGACAGTTAAGTCTACTAGCATCACACACTAGGTATTAGCATGGCGTGTCATCATAGAAATCTGCTGGTGATATTTCTAGACTATAAATCATGTTTGCCAGTAAAGGGTTAAAGTAGTAAGGAAATGAGAATTGTGTGTGTGTGTAAACTACATAGTTTACACATTTAAGATAACAATAAAACAATTCCGGTTGTTTTCCGATGCCTAGTTTTGGAGAAATTAATTAGCACTCTCCCTAAGAATCATGCAGAAGGTGATAAGTGACTAGTCACAGAAATCATTTATTTTACCTTCATTTAATCAGATATGTTGAAAAACTTCCAAAACCAAGTGCGTTCCTTTTTTCTGACAGCCGTTGCCATGGAAACCAAGAAACAAAATTTTTCAGAGATTGGCAGAAAACCCCTAAATGAAAATTGGAAAATTAACATTTTTCAGGTTGGTATTTGAAATATGATAATTGTTTAGATTGTCTGTACTATATCAATTATCTCAAGTATGACAATAGGTGCATTTAATATTGTATTGAAAAATCAAAAATATATTTTAGATAATGTTGCATAGCAACCGAAGTTCCATCACTGAAATCAAATCTTCAATCTTCAAATTTTTGACATTTTCAAACCAAATTATCTTCTAACAGCATCCTTGTATATTTAGAATGCATATAGTTTCTTGATAACAACCTCTTGTTTTCGAAAAATCAAGAATAACATTTTGGAAAATGTTTCTATTTTTTGTAACCATAGCAACCAAACCATGGAACCGTCACAAAATTTACAAAAAATGACATTTTCAGACCTAAAAATCTTTGAGGAACAAAGGTGGATATGAAAAATGCATACAGTACATTAATGGTCAGGACTTGTCTTCTAGAAGCAAAGAACAAAATAACTCAAAATGTTTCCATTTTTCGTAACCATGGCAACCAAAAAATGGAACCATCACCAATTTTACAAAAAAGAGACATTTTCAATCACAAATATCTCATAAAAGCAAATATGAATATGAACAATACATATAGTGCATAAATGATGAGTCCTTGTTTTTTAAAAGACAAGAATAAATTAACTCAAAATGTTTCTATTTTTTGTTACCATGGCAACCAAATGATGGCACCATCACCGAGTTGACAAAAATGACTTTTTCAAATCAAAATATCTCATCACAGCAAAGTTGAATAAGAATAATGAATACACTGACTAATTGGTCATCACATGTATTTTAACAGAAAAGAATAAAATAATTAAAAATGTTTCTATTGTTTGTCACCATGGCAACCAAAGGATGGTAATGTCACCAATTTAACAAAAAATGGTATTTTCAAACCAAAATGTCTTCTTACAACAAAGGTGAATATGAACAATGCATATGGTATCTTAATGGCAAGCAGTTGTTTTTAAAAAAGCCAATAATAAGATAACTAAAAACATATCTATTTTTTGTAACCATGGCAACCAAATGATGGTACAATCACCATTTTTACAAAGAAATGACATTTTCATACCAACATATCTCCTGACAACAGAGATGAACATGAACAATGCATATAGTGCCTTAATGGTAATCACTTGTTTTTAAAAATCTAATGTTAAAATTAATCAAAACGTCTCTGTTTTTCGTAACCATGGCAACGAAACCATGGAACTGTCAGCAGTCTAGCAAAAACGACATTTTCAAACTGTCTTATCTCATGGCTTCAGAGATTAATATAAACAAAGAATATGTTGCCATATTGACTTATTCTTGCTTTTTTAAAAATACCAAGGAAAAATGACAAAATGTTTATAATTCTTGTTACCTTGGTAATCATGCTATTAAACTGTCAACGATTTTACAAAGAAACAACCAAAAACGACGTTTTCCAATATGATTATCTCCAAACCAAAACATCTATAAAACATAATTACTTTGCCTTAATTGTAATCAATTGTTTTATAAATACAGATAATTTAGAAAAAAACTCTCAATGTGTCTATTTGTTGTAACCATGGTAACAAAAATCAGGAACTATACTGAATTATCTCCTTATAATAAAGGCATATATTTTCAATGCATATGTTGCATTAGATTTTATGACAGATTCTTTTTTATAAGCACACCTATGAAGTAGAGGTGGTATATTGGTTTCACAATGTCTGTCTGTCTGTCTGTCCGTCTATTTCCGTGCTCTAAGTCAAGAACTGGTTGACCTAGGATCATGAAACTTTACACAGTTGTTGCCCATGACCCAATGAGGATTTTAGATTACCAATGTCAAAGGTCAAGGTCACAATCGGACTTTGTTTAAAATCCGTTTCCGTGCTCTAAGTCAAGAAGCGGTTGACCAAGGATCATGGAACTTCACACAGTATACTGTTGTTGCCCATGACTCAAGGAGATGCCCTATTGTTTTTGGGTCACAAAGGTCAAGATCACAATCGAAATTTGTTTAAAATCCGTTTCTGTGTTCTAAGTCAAGAACCGATTGTCCTAGGATCATGAAACTTTACACAGGTGTTGCCCTTAACTGAAGGAGGTGCCCTATTGCTTTTGGGACACGAGGGTCAAAGGTCAAGGTCACAATTGGACTTTGTTTAAAATCTGTTTCCGTGCTCCAACTAAAGAACCTTTTGACCAATAGCACTTTTTCAGTGACAAGGCACTAGTGGGGGGTATTTGTCCGCTTTGCGACAGTTCTAGTTTTCTCCAAAGCTAAATTGATGTTACTCAGAATATCTTACGATTTTAGTAACAATGGCAAACAAACTATATTTCTGTTAGCAATTTGTTTAACAAAACTGTTACGAGATGTTTGTGTATGCAAGGCCTAAGATCTTACTGTTTAAATCATGTCAATTTTCCATTTTTACCAATTATGTCACTTTGGTTACCATGGATACCTTGAATCTGAAACGTTTTTGACTTTAACTATTTTATGTAGAACATGGTGAATCAGTATATAAAGCCCATGCTGAAACTTTGTATCCTAGCTTTGTTGTTAGGAAAAAAATTATCAGACAGTTTATATAATAGCGAAAATGCGAAAATAGTCCTTATTTATTGCCTTGGTTACCAGATGAATAAAATAACTTGAGTATGAAAGGATCTTTTTTCCATTTAGAAGGCTTTTTAATAATTTTATATTTCTAATCTGGAACTTATTCAATTCACACAACTTTTTCCCTTAAATTGCGCTTTACAAATGAGCAAAAACTGATTTCGAGCTTTGTGGTGATATTCATGTTGCCATGGAAACCATATCTAGACACAAGATCAAACATGCTAGTTTTCACATTTTCGAGTTTGTACTGATTTTTTCAAATATCATATTGATTTATGCTAATAGAGATAATTTGAACAGAAATTTACTATGTTTAGATGAAAGCGAAAATGTAAAATGCAGCCTTTGTACGTTGCCATGGTTACCATATGATTAAAGTAACTTGGGTATATTTTTCCATTTTGTAGGCATAACATGATAGACCATTTCTGAGCTTGAGTTATCTCACTTCGCTCAACATATTCCCTACAATTATGCTTTTGAAATAATAAAAAATGTTACTTTATACTTTTTGGTTGTCGTCGTGTTGTCGTGGAAACCAAATTAAGGAAGAAAAGCCGAAATTTCTAGTGTGCGCATTTTCATGTTTATATCAATGCTTTAAATAGCATATTAATTCATTCTAGGTTTTATATGTTTGGTTGCAATTTTACAACTTAAATTGTGTAAATTTACCATTTTTACTAATTGTATGTTACTTTGGTTACCATGGATACCAGGAATCTGAATCATTTTGCATGTTTTTATTTTTTCATTTGGGACATGATGCATCAATATACAACAAAGCCCCCTTCCCCTTCAAAGCACCATTTGCCATCATCCAACATCAAGTGAAGCAACAACTGTCCTCATTTCGAACTCAATTTTTTTGTGATTCATGTTACCCCTTCAAATATTAATGATGCTAAAATATGTATTGCATCTATTTAAGCTATAATAGTCATTGAAGACAAAATTAAAACGATCAATTTGAGCATCTTAGCATGGAAAAGTAAATTTGTCAAATTAAACATATGACGTTGTTGACGTCACTTGGCATAAAAGTTAAAAAGTGGTATATTTCATTAAACGTGATGTAGAATGAATTTTAAAAGTAGATAAAGATGTTCTATATATCAAACAAAACTTTATCATGTCCCCTTTTCACCCCTGTAATTGATTTTACTCAATGGCAACATTTCTCAAATTTATAGATGTTTAAAACTGTAACACATATTATGGGACACCCTGTATATTCCCAATGCTGACACTTTGTATCCAAGTCATGCTGTTACCAGATAATTTGAACAGAAATTTGCTACGTTCGTGTATTATCGAAAATGCAAAATACCGCCTGTGCTTTTTACCATGGTAACAATATGAATAAATAACTGTAGTATATGTTTTCCATTTTGTAGGTATAATATGATAGAGTAACTCTGAGCTTAAAAGATCTCAGTTAACTCAACATATTCCCTTCAACTATGCTTTTAAAATAGGCAAAAATGTGATTCAATGCTTTGTGGTTGTTTTCGTGTTGCCATGGAGACCAAATTTAGAAAAAAAAGTCAAATTTATAGTGTGCACATGTTTATCTTTGTATCAATGCTTCAAATAGCATATTAATCTATTCTAGTTTTTATGTGTTTGTTTGCAACCTTATGACTTAAATTTTGTCAATTTTCGATTTTTACTAATTCTATGTCACTTTAATTGCCATGGATACCATGAATCGGCAACATTTTTGACTTTTTTATTTTATCATTTAGGCAATAAATCATTGGTGTATACTCCCAATGCAGAAACCTTGTGTCCTAGTTTTGCTGCTGGGAATAAATTTGAACAAAAATTGGCTCAGTTCATATAGTAGCGAAAATGCAATCCATAGCCTGTGTTTGTTGCCATGGTTACCAAATAAATTAAATAACTTGAGTATATTTTTATTTTTCATTTTGTAGGCATAACATGAAAGGATATTTCTCTGCATAAATTATCTCACTTCACTCACCATATTTCCTTCATTTATGCTTTTAAAATAAGCAAAAAATGTGATTTTATGCTTATTGGTTGTTTTTGTGTTGCCATGGAAACCAAATTGAGAAGGAACAATCAAAATTTTAGTGTGCACATTTGAAGGTATGAATCAATCCTTTAAATGACATATTAAATAATGCTAGTTGTTATGTTTTTGTTTGCAATTTTACAGCTTAAAATATGTCAAATTTCCATTTTTAGTGATTCTATGTTACTTTGGTTACCATGGATACCATAAATCTGAAACATTTTCCGATTTTTTTATTTTTTCATGTCGGACATGAGACATCAGTGTATATTCCCAATGCAGAAACTTTGTATCCTAGCCATGCTGTTAGGAATAAATTTGAACAAAAATTTGCTCAGTTCATATAGTAGCGAAAATGCAATCCATAGCCTGTGTTTGTTGCCATGGTTACCAAATAAATTAAATAACTTGAGTATATTTTTATTTTTCATTTTGTAGGCATAACATGAAAGGATATTTCTCTGCATAAATTATCTCACTTCACTCACCATATTTCCTTCATTTATGCTTTTAAAATAAGCAAAAAATGTGATTTTATGCTTATTGGTTGTTTTTGTGTTGCCATGGAAACCAAATTGAGAAGGAACAATCAAAATTTTAGTGTGCACATTTGAAGGTATGAATCAATCCTTTAAAAGACATATTAAATAATGCTAGTTGTTATGTTTTTGTTTGCAATTTTACAGCTTAAAATATGTCAAATTTCCATTTTTAGTGATTCTATGTTACTTTGGTTACCATGGATACCATAAATCTGAAACATTTTCCGATTTTTTTATTTTTTCATGTCGGACATGAGACATCAGTGTATATTCCCAATGCAGAAACTTTGTATCCTAGCCATGCTGTTAGGAATAAATTTGAACAAAAATTTGCTCAGTTCATATAGTAGCGAAAATGCAATCCATAGCCTGTGTTTGTTGCCATGGTTACCAAATGAATAAAATAACTTGAGTATATTTTTATTTTTCATTTTGTAGGCATAACATGAAAGGATATTTCTCTGCATAAATTATCTCACTTCACTCAACATATTTCCTTCATTTATGCTTTTAAAATAAGCAAAAATGTGATTTTTATGCTTATTTGTTGTTTTTGTGTTGCCATGGAAACCAAATTGAGAAGGAACAATCAAAATTTTAGTGTGCACATTTGAAGGTATGAATCAATCCTTTAAATGACATATTAAATAATGCTAGTTGTTATGTTTTTGTTTGCAATTTTACAGCTTAAAATATGTCAAATTTCCATTTTTAATGATTCTATGTTACTTTGGTTACCATGGATACCATGAATCTGAAACATTTTCCGACTTTTTATTTTTTCACGTCGGATATGAGACATCAGTGTATATTCCCAATGCTGTAACTTTGTATCCTAGCCATGTTGTTAGGAGATAATTTGAACAGAAAATTGCTAATTTAATACAGTAGCGAAAATGCAAAATACAGTCTGTGTTTGTTGCCATGGCAACATATTATGTGAAATCATTTTTGCTTTTCCATTCGTGAAATTTATAGCTAACATAAGCATAAAAGTTCTGGATTAGAAAACTCATTGTGTATCAAAGGGTAAATATACACTACTATCTTCAAAATGTACATTTTTCCTTGTTTCAAAAACAGGAAATCTTGCCTTTGGGGAGAAAATCTTTCTCTGGCCGTTGCCATGGTAACGGTACAGCTACAACACTTTCCTTTCGGCTTTCGAACTTTTATGACAAAAGGAATCAATTGGGCAAGAAATTTTTTGAATTCGGAAAAAGTCACTTATCACCTTTTCTATAGAGCCTGCATGATTCTTAGGGAGAGTGGTAATTAAGTCCCAAAGTGGTGATAATTTACCTGTAAAATTTTCCGATATTCAGAATTCCTCTAACAGTCGCTTAACTACGATAGGTATGCGTGACGTCACCAAATGGAGTTAAAGTGGCTAATGGCTACCGATGATCACGGTTTTACATGTTATGACACCGCGTCTAATTATTTTGAAGAAAACATAGAATTTGACACACCATTCAGCTTAAGAATTTTTTGTAAAGATTTGTGAGACGAATAAGAACGAAATAACAGAGGTAGTTTTGGAAAATACACAACTTGTATTAGTGTTACCACTCGCAAAAATCGCAAATTTATAGCGATAAAAATCGTCAAGAGGCAAGCGTTTTTTTAAAGAAAAGAAAATCAACATTCAGCCGATCGTGTGACTGCCACACGTCAATAATCACATTTACAATGAGATTAACACATCGACGCCTGTCACATGGTAATGGCAATTACGCATATTGACAAGTTGTAACAATCCAGTTTAATTGACGATTGGGCGTGTCACATGGTTAAGAAAGATTCCGATTGGATATTTGGTATGATGTGTGAAAGTAGGCGTGGCAATTTGAATTAACTAGATTCGGCACGTATGAAAAGCGAACGATTTGTCTAAAAAGCATAATTTCATTTTGTTTTCTTTGATATTTGATTTGCAGAGATAAGCTATTACGGTAATATGAAATGTTATCTGTCGATGATTGATGTAAATTCCAGTTTTTGTGGGATTAAAATATTAGACCAGTAGCTGTTTTCGTTTATGCATTCAAATCCCGAAAAAATAAATGAAAAAGATTCGGAAACTCTACATTCATTTGGCTCTATTTAACATTCTAAGGAAAATACGGCTAGAAAAGAAATATTTTCTGAGCTATATTGCACATTGCCCAAGAAAATCTATTTTGTTGTCTGCGACAGCTTTCAAAGTAGAACAGTCTAAATATTTGCCATTTCTTCTTTTCCTGGAATGTTTCTCTCCTTTAACAAGGATCTACGCATATTTTATTTTTTGTTTACCGAAACTTGGTCATATTCTGCAGATTTCAAATTTTAGAAATCTTACACTCCATTGTTAGGGGAAATGCTTGGTGAAATGGTTTAACCATATAAAATCTAAAAATTACTCTTTTGAAAATGATCATCACCTCACTAAGCCAAGCCACTGCAAGATGATAAAAATTTGGTTTTGTCCAAATTCAAAATTTTCACGGGCGACAATTTCAAGCAACGAAAATTTACATTTTGAAGTATTTAGGGATAAACAGATAGTGGGGAATTGAAGAAATTGCATTTCTAAATTTTCCTAAACTTTTTTATGCCCACTTGATCACTTTGCCCTTTTCCAAACAAGCCCAAGTTCCGATTTACCCTTTTTTGTCATAGATCTCAACTGCTTACAATTTGGACTAGATTTCGTTTTAAGATTTTATTGTTCCCGAAGAGGCCCCTTTTGCCAACTATTGATTTTGAATTTGTTGTAAAATTTACTCATGTTCTTACACTCTGATGGCAATCAAATATATGTTTTTAAACCAAGTTTTGACATTTAATTGTTCCCTAAATGGATGGTAGAATTTTAGAAGAAAAGATCAAACTAAGGTTCTTTTCTTACACTTCTTTAATCATTCCTAAAAAAGTAAATGCATTCTGCATTCAAAAAATCAAACAATAATACAAACATGTAAAAGTGCATAACCATTCACATTTAGAACTATACAAGAAACCAAATGTACGCAATAAAAAATTGGATCAGTTGCTAAAGCTACAAACTTGATAAATCAATTATCCAACTTCATTTCTGTAAACAATTGTTATTTGCTGCGAAGGGTCAAATAATTTGACATAATCCACGGAGTGTCGTGCGTGCGCTATCCCTTTGAATCACCGATTCTTATAAAAACACGACTAGATTGGCTGTTATTTATCCCTTTATCTCAGGAATGCAAAAAATGAACTTAAATTTCTTTGATTCTGTTTGCGGATATTTTGGATACAACAATGTGCGATAGGAAATGAATGAAATACAGAATAAACGCATAGACTTTAAATGGCAACTCCAATTTATGACGTCACACCGCTAATCCCGATAAAAGCTCGCGTTTGATAAAGTAGCACAGGTGAGATAAACGGTTTTTCGTAAATAACTAACTCAATTTTAGGTTTCCATTGGCGAAACTTGCAGTTTTGAATTATTTAAATCTCTGGCCTTTCAGATAATACAAAATAAAATGGCATTTCCTATGTACTTTAAGGAGTTAAGATTTCTCAGACTATATGAGAAAAGTTTGTACTCATAGTGCGGCTAGGACAATTAAGTCTACTAGCATCACACACTAGGTATTAGCATGGCGTGTCATCATAGAAATCTAAAAGTCTTATTTCTAAACTATAAATTATGTTTACAAGTAATAGGTTAAGATATCTCAGACTATATGAGAAAAGTTTGTACTCATTGCGCGGCTAGGACAGTTAAGTCTACTAGCATCACACACTAGGTATTAGCATGGCGTGTCATCATAGAAATCTGCTGGTGTTATTTCTAAACTATAAATTATGTTAACAAGTAATGAGTTAACCCTTTCCCAAACGGCAAAATTTTAGGGCAGTCCCACTTAAAATCTGCTGTAGACAACATAATTGATGTTAAACAAGAGGCCCATGATGGCCCTAGATCGCTCACCTGAAATTTTTTGCCTTGTTGAAATAAACATTTTGACCTGTATAGCAGCAAATTAAGAATTTTGCAATAAAGCCCCTTTTCCTTAGTTTTTCAAAAGAATGAAACAAAATTCAGCCTTTTCAAAAGTGTTTGCTCTTTTGCCCTTTTTCTGATGCCCCTGCACTAAGAGCTTTGATATTAATCAAATTCTTATAACAACTTTGAAAGCCTTTCACCCAAAGATCATTCATGTGAAGTTTTAAGAATATTGGCCAACTACATGTAGTAAGCCAGAAGATTTTTAAAAGATTTGGCTATTTTCCCTTTTCTCATGCCGCAGCAGTCAAAGGCTTTGATGGAATCAAAGTCTCTCAAAAACTTTGAAAGCCCTTCACCCAAGGATCATTCATGGGAAGTTTCAAGAATATTGGCCAACTAGTTGAAGGCAGAAGATTTTAACAAGATTTGGCTATTTGCCCCTTTCTCATGCCACGGCAGCCAAAGCCTTTGATGGAATCAAATTCTTTTAACAACTTTGAAATCCCTTCAGCCAAGGATCATTCATCTTAAGTTACAAGAATATTGGCCTACTAGTTGGGCAGAAGAAGATTTTTTAAAAGATTTGGCTATTTTCCCCTTTTCTTATGCCGCGGCAGCCCAAATCTTTAATGGAATCAAAATCTTTTAACAACTTTGCAAGCCCTTCACTCAAGTATCATTCCTGTGAAGTTTCAAGAATATTGGCCAACTGGTTAGGCAGAAGAAGATTTTTAAAAGATTTGGCTATTTTCTGCTTTTCTCATGCCGCGGCAGCCAAAGTCTTTGATGGAATTTAATTCTTTTAACAACTTTGAAAGCCCTTCACTCAAAGATCATTCATGTGAAGTTTCAAGAAAATTGGCCAACTGGTTAGGCAGAAGAAGATTTTTAAAAGAGTTGGCTATTTTCCCCTTTTCTCATGCCGCGGCAGCCAGAGTCTTTGATGGAATCAAATTCTTTTAACAACTTTGAAAGCCCTTCACCCAAGGATCATTCCTGCCAAATTTCAAGAAGATTGGTCCACTGGTTTGGGAGGAGAAGATCTTTAAAGAAATTGTGGACGGACGGCCGGCCGGACGGACGGACGGACGACGGACAACGACCGATCACAATACCTCACCTTGAGCACTTTGTGCTCAGGTGAGCTAAAAAGAAGGGGTTTGTATACAATATAGCATAGAAAATATTGAGACAAAAGGAGAAACTGCTGGTTATCAGCAGTTTCTTCTTTTGTCTCAATGTTTCCCAATGCCCTTTCTATTAGGGGCGTCAAAACCAAGTCTTGTTTGGGAAAGGGTTAAGCAGTTAAGATATCTTAGACTATATGAGAAAAGTTTGTACTCATAGTGCGGCTAGGACAATCAAGTCTACTAGCATCACACACTAGGTATTAGCATGGCGTGTCATCATAGAAATCTAAAAGTCTTATTTCTAAACTATAAATTATGTTTACAAGTAATAGGTTAAGATTTCTCTAAGACTATATGAGAAAAGTTTGTACTCATTGCGCGGCTAGGACAATTAAGTCTACTAGCATCACACACTTGGTATTAGCATGGCGTGTCATCATCGAAATCTCTGGTCTTATTTCTAAACTATAAATTATGTTTACAACTAATCAGTTAAGATTTCTCTCAGACTATATGAGAAAAGTTTGTACTCATTGCGCGGCTAGGACAATTAAGTCTACTAGCAACACACACTAGGTATTAGCATGGCGTATCATCATAGAAATCTGCTGGTGTTATTTCTAAACTACAGTGTTGCATCCAGGATGAGCCCAGAGAGGGGGAGATCCCCCATCACATTTTCAAAAAGGGGGGAGTAAAAATTTTGAGCGCGCAGCAAATAGAATTTACTTTCTGATCAAATCGTGTGAAAACACTGTATGGTACGCTGATGAGGGAGTCGTACATCGGGTTCTCTGACTCGATTTTTAACATACCGGTAGCCAACATAACATACCCTTTCAGCACATTATTGTCTTTTCCCACGATTCCTTAATCTGTGATGTTAAATATTTCTTTTTTTCGTGACCGGGCCCATATTCCTGTACTGGTTCATCCCTGACTAACAAATCGTCAGTTGCAGGTCAGTACCCGACTTTGAAAAGTTCGTAATCCTTTTAGATGACATCTATCTAACCCCAAAAATATGGTTTCACACTATCTATTCTACTATTTCAAACGAACTCCGCATTCGTAATTTTCAACACGCCGTGTTTACACACTTGAAATCCAATGAATGGCGTCATTTGACAGTCACAGCAGTTCTAGGCTATTTCCATTCTCCTTAGATCGGCCGAGGGATGGTCGTTTTCAATCGGAACTTCTCTCGGCCAATCTACAATTAGGTTGCTGTTTACGGAAATAGCCGAGTGTCTTATTACCAACAGGGTTACTTCCCCTATATCAGCTGCGTCATTAAGGAATTTCCCAGGTAGAGAGAAAACCCTTTTTCAGATCAGAATTTTTTAGCGAATTTCACCGATCTTTTTAAAAACATGGTTTAATTTTCTTGTGAGATGCAATTTCGCTGCGCAATGACTTTTGAAGAGCGGGCGATTATTCCCTATTCTGCGGGAGTTGCCACCCACGAAATTTTTAAATCGCGGGAGTGAAATTAAAATCAGCGGGAATCGCGCGATCACGCGCCCTGGATGCAACACTGAAACTACAAATTATGTCTACAAGTAATGAGTTAAGTAGTTAAGATATCTCAGACTATATGAGAAAAGTTTGTACTCATAGTGCGGCTAGGACAGTTAAGTCTACTGGCATCACACACTAGGTATTAGCATGGTGTGTCATCATAGAAATCTGCTGGTTTTATTTCTAAACTATAAATTCGGCATACTTACTTTACATGTATGCCCTGATCAATCTGCTGCAGAACATTGTCACCAAGTACCTCATGCTTCAGATAGTAAAGTGACCGCACTCGCAGTAAAACTCTGTAAATTGAATTAAGTATGTATATTAACCCATTACCAAATGATGACTTTTTTCGTGCTCCATATGATAAAGGCTTGGGAAAAACATTGTGGAAAATTGTGACAAGAAATTTCTTCATTTCCCACAATGTATTGTACACAGAAAGGCAACCAAGAGTAAATCTAAAATTGTCTTAAAATTGTATTCTGCAATATCTTTGAATTTGGAACTGTCGAAGTTTTTGCCATTCTGACAGGATTAAATGATAAGAAAGTATACCACTAACAGCTGCATGCAATGTTCGTGCATGGCAATTCATAACTTAAGTAATATGGTTGCGCTGCTTAAAACATAAGTTAGGATATTTTCATGATCAAACATTGTGAACTTGAGAGAAGATATTTTCCTTGTTATACTTTCTTTATTTGTGTCCTCAATTGGAAAGTTTGTGAATTGGCATAATTACATTGCATACTCACTTGTTAGCATGTCTATGGATATGTCTCTTGTATGCATTTTTGTTCACCAGTATATCCCTGTCAATCTTGATACCAAGTTTCTCAATCTCGTTGTTCGCGTCAAAATGATTCTCCTCATTCTTCGCTTTGCGGCCCTTACGACCTCGAGGGACAGGGGCAGATAATCCTGCAAACAAACAAGGAACGTATCTAACCTTGCATTGTTTGGCTATGCAGACATGAAAATCATAATTACATACCGTCTCTTTTCAATGAAAACCTTGTAACTGTAGCTTGTTTTAAGCTGCAGTTACCAGGTTTTCGTTAAAAAGCAGCAATATGCAATGGCCCTAATTCGGAAAAATTTATACAAAGGTTCAACTAAATGAAATTGTCAATGATGGTCACAGACATTGAGGAGTCCATCTTCGCTAGCCAAGGTTGAACCCACCTACGTTTGTATTCACCCTTGGCGGATTTAGTCCGATTTTCCTGAAATCGCGAAGCGCCGCCTAGCGGTTGTTCTGCTGGTTGTTTACGTCCATTATTGATGACGTCATTAACGCGCGTTGTCTTTCGCGTCACGTCATGCGGATTATATAAAAGTTGGCTGCTTTTTTGGTCGAATTGTCGAAAGTATAATAATTCGTCGATTAAAAATAGGGAATTCCTGTTTATTGCAGTGAAATTCTTAGGAAAAATCGCACATCTTCACGTTTTTGAGTTGTAAATGCAATGCTTTTTCCCGCCCGTTGTCATGATTTGGTTACTCATAACAAATGTGTCTGTCGACGATCTGATTGGTTCCAGCGAGACCTCGCTGGAACCAATGAAAACGCTTTCCAGGAGACCAAGAAAATCGGACTAAATACGCCAAGGGTGAACACAGAAACGACGTTACGTCGTAGATGTCACCCTTGGCTTGCGAAGATGTGAGGAGTCTAGATAAGGAAAAATAAGACAAACAATACATCAAGTTCTTTATCCTTTCTAATTCAGTTTGAGCAATGTGTTTGTTTCCTTATCTTTTGTTTTCAACCATTCAATGATGTTTTGATGAATTCACAGTAGTCATATGGCTATGGAAATCATGTTAAAAGAACAATGCATTATGACTGAATGGGGTTCCTTGCAACAGCTTTTCAGTAATATCACAGGGCTGTAGCACCCCATCATTAAATCCTGGCATTTCTCTCACCAGTATATGTTTTACAACATCAAATTCAAGCCTCAAGCTCATATCACTTTGACAATTCATGAACAATTCATCCTTTGGCATATGACATATGACTTTCGTCTAGTGTCAGAAAGGATACTGGCAGAGCCAGGTACCCACAACCCCAAGATAGATAGAATCTGATGCAACCAGCTGAGCTATTACCTGAATGTTTTTTGAGAGTTCCATCTTTACTTTGGTTGACGAGATCTGATATAAATTCCTTGATTCTTTCATCCCCTTTATAATACTGAAGGCCATACAGCAGCTGAAGAGAAAATCATAACATTAGAGAGAACATCTTAATAAAATATGTAACTATAACTTAACATTTATAACTCTAGACTTGTATACAAACAATTTACTTGTTGTTGTTGAAATAAACCCAACACAAACACTTTCTCTTTCGAGAATAAACGAGTTAGGGCATTAATTCGCTTGTTTAGCTCACAATAAATTGTTTGCATAGTGTTTGTAAACAAGTCTAAGGTTATAAACTTTGATCTATACATATACATACAATTTGAATCATTTATTGTTCTCCCTAAATAAAATACTTACAAGAATAGCAATAAATTTTGTGCTAAAAATAGAATGGGTTTGCCATTATGTATTGATAAACCATCAGCGTTGTTATAACATGTCGTAACTACAGCTTAAATCAAGCCGTAGTTATCAGATTTTATAACGACACCTGCAAACTACTATTGTTTGTCTGAAATTATGTCACAGTAAACTGGATAAAATGGTTCCATATTGCAGGTGAACAACACAATGTAAGTCAAGATCTCTCGGCCAATTCTTTATCTACACATTTACCCATTCCCAAACAAGACCTGGTTTTGACATCCTTAATAGAATAGGCTTGGGAAAACATTGAGACAAAAGAAGAAACTGCTGATAACCAGCAGTTTCTCCTTTTGTCTCAATATTTTCTGTGCCATATTTTACATAAATCCTATCTTTCATAACATCCATTTTGTCATTTGTGGCAGATTTTGAATTGGATCACCCTAAAATCTTGTCGTTTGGGAAAGGGTTAAGGCTTTTGAGCCCAACATGGTTCCAGATCAGCCTGCGTATACACGCAGTCTGACCAGGAACCATGTTGTTCTCAAATAGCTTCGTCATGATCTGTAGCAAACATATAAGAGTGACATGGATCCAGGTCAGACTGCTAGTGCGCACAGCCTGATCTTGAAACATGACTGTCTCAAATGCTATAAGGGACATTTTTCCGGATCCTGGCTCAAATGTATGCCTGTACTTACAATAGCTTTTCCACATTTCTCCACGTCATCTTCATCCATGTGTCGTTTAAACCTTGAATGAGCCAGAATATCCTTCCATCTACCCCACCTGGAGTAACAAATGCACATATAATCATCTAGAGCAAAACAAATGTTTTGTGTGAAACAGATTATCCTAATCCAATTTTCATATTTCAATTTCAAAGACCCATCAAAGTTCAGATTCATGTTTGGTGACTCTTTAATGTTACAGTCTAAAAGAACCCAGATTACATGGCTATTAACCCAGATTACATAGCTATTACAGATTCAAAATTAAACGAGAATCATTACTGTATTTATTGGTTTATGAAAACAACTATAAAGATTCTTGATTAATCTTAAATGTATAATTATGAGCAGTGAGCACACAGGTTGTAAGAGTTAAATATCGTCATCAGTAAGTGCTTTCTTTTAAATTCAGTAACTTATCCATTTCCACTGATTTCTACCCAACTAATTCTACAATACCAAGATCATTTGATATATACTTCGGCATTAAAATGTGATAGGAAATGAAAATCTTTCAATTTTCTATATTGAACATACAAATTACAATTCAAATCATCACCTACCCATAATGTAACAATCCTTTTTCGACCTTGAACAGTTCTGACCTCCCAAACCCAGAGCTGGATACTTTTGGTGTTCTCTCTTTGGCAAAGTCATCATCATCATCATCACGACGACCGCGACGACCTTTCTTACCTGGAACAGAAAAGTCTTAAATTGACAAATGTTAAATATATAAAGAGATATCAGGGTTCAAGGCACATGAAGTTCATTATTTCAAATCCAAATCATATGTTGTGTACACTCATTTGAATTGTCTCAAATTCCAATGAATATCCACACTACAAGATATGACGAACAATAAATGAAATGCCATTACTTGCTATTATCTATGGCTGTGGGTTAAGTCTTTCGTTTTCAGAAGAACATTTATTTATAGCAAACACCCATACCCTATCTATAAAGGATATAAAGCGAGGTCATTTTTTGGTAAGGATTAAATGACACCAATCAAATAGCAGAGAATTTTGAGCTAAAAATAGACTTGGTGAACAGTTATGTTTTGATAACCAGTCAGTGTTGTTATAACATCTCATAACTACGGCTTGAATAAAGCCGTAGTTACGAGATTTTATAACAACACCCACTAAATACTACATGTATTTGTTTCTCCAAAATTACGTCAAGGTAAACTGGATAAAATCGTTCTCTATTAATCTGGACTTACCCCCTTTCTTTGATCCGTCCTCATCCGAGTCACTTTCTGAGCCCAGATCAGACATGTCCACAACACCATCGTTGTTGCCGTAGCGAGCCGTCTTCTTTCTGACTCGAGGCTCATCTACAATCAACTCAGCCTAGAAAACAGAGTAAAGAGAATTTGGTTAACACATATGCTCTTGCAATAACTAAAATTTCTTATCTAAGATTTTCAATTGCAAATGGCATGACTGTCTAAGGATTTTGGCACTTAAATTCACAAGTATATCACGAGTATATTATGATTCAATGGGTTTAAATGCCACCGATATTCAGCTTTGACTATCTTTGGTAAATGTTAAGATAACAAATCCAAAGGATGGGTTGCAATAAGGGGTCAAAAAATAGATTTTCTTTAAATTTTGTGGATTGATAGGGTTACATAATATCTTTAATTTGTATGTGTAAAAAATCTGGTTTCGGCTTATTTTTCGAGATATGGGTAAATAAAGTGGGTGGGGTAAGATGGACTGAAACACAGTAGGGGTTATTCTAAGTCCCTTATCTTTCTTATTTTTAGCCCAAGATGTGTGAAAATTTGTATGCGTGTCTTGTGATATATGTGTTAAACATTTATGGGCTTATATTTGATATTCCTGTATATCTTTTCCGTAATACTCATTCTTCTTTCTTTCGAAGAATTTCGCTATTTTTTAACGACCAACTTTACCAAACTATCTCCACACGTTTTATTTGAAACCCGATTTCTATGAAACTTTACAGATGTATTATCCAGATATTAATGTAACTTTGTGTGAAATTTGAAAGGAAAGTGTTGGTCCGTTGTTGAGATATTTGACCTTGACCTTCAAAATGACTTCAAAACTCGGGAAATGCCAAAATGTGATAGTTAAAGCGCCAATTTTATTCACAAGGATTGGAAGCATGGTTTCTTTTTATTGTTCCTAATGAGTTTCGTAGAAATATTTAATTCTTTGTATCATACAATCCATTCGGAAGAATGGGAAAGAAAAGAAATTCTTTTTACTTCTCAGTTTTCTTATCAAACTAAATATTGCACATGAAACATGACCTACGCGGAAAGCGCTGTGATTAATATTACAACCACAGGTGAGTGAAATTAAATATTAGCATTATGTTAAGATTGCTAGAACTACCAAAGCTTTATATGCAACTTGAATTGTCTAAGAGTTTATATTCACTCATCTTATGATGGACAAGAATTATCAATTTGCTAGGAGAAAACTAATCATTTTCAGATTGTATTTCTTATATGGTTGTAAAGAAGACACATTGTGAATGATTTAACTAAATGACCAAATGTGCTTACAATTAATTAACTTAAGCTAAATATTTATATAACGTTATATAATATCAATAAAAAGAAAACAATGTTAAATGTATAGACAGGCCTAAAAAATATCTGTCTATCAATGATTTCATTAGATGAAATGACCGGGTAACTCTGAGAGGTGGCCAAGTTTATTATATTGAGTATATCAATTTTAACGGTAAAATCATACAATAAAAAAACCCAATCATGTGTGAAATGCATTCTTTTATGAATGGGCTGTCACATGCCATTCAATCCTAACCATTTTCCCAACAATGCGTAGTTTTGACGGATATTCCCGAGTTTTGAAGTCATTTTGAAGGTCAAGGTCAAATATCTCAACAACGGGCCAACGCTTTTCTTTCAAATTTCACACAAAGTTATATTAATATCTGGATAATACATCTGTAAAGTTTCATAAAAATCGTGTTTCAAATAAAACGTGTGGAGATAGTTTGGTAAAGTTGGTCGTTAAAAAATAGCGAAATTTTGCGAAAGAAAGAAGAATGAATATTACTGAAAAGATATACATGGAATATCAAATATAAGCTCATAAATGTTTAACGCATATATCACAAGACACGCATACGAATTTTCACGCATCTGGGGCTAAGAATAAGAAAGATAAGTGACTTAGAATGAGCCCTACTGTGTTTCAGTCCATCTTACCCCACCCACTTTATTTACCCATATCTTGGAAAATAAGCCGAAACCAAATTTTTACACATACAAATTAAAGATATTATGTAACCCTATCAATCCACAAAATTTAAAGAAAATCTATTTTTTGACCCCTTATTGCAACCCATCCTTTTATACCTGGATGGAACGACGTCCATGACTTGATATTCTGAACAAGATAAATTTGTAAAACACTAATGGCCCCTTAAAATGCCAATGTTAAGTGTGTTTTCAAATTTTTTTGGAATGACAAACAGACTAACTGGAGTAAAACATTATGCCTCTGATATTTCGATACAGGGTCATAAAAATACAAAATGAACTAATAGGGAATACCCACCTTGCCCATGTTTTCTGTGTCTACATCAGCTATCTTTGCCCATTTCTGCCAGAACTCTGGATCATTGATATCAATGTCATCTCTGTTACCTGACACACTGAAACTAGCCTGGAAATAAACAGAGATGGTTGGGTGTTTTTTCCACAGCAATGTTATTTGTAATACAATTCCATAACCCACTCCCACATAGACCCTTTAGACGCAACACAAATAAATGCTTCTGAAACATTGTGGTAAATGAAGAAATTGCTTGTTACAAGCAATTGCTTGTTACAAGCAATTTCTTCATTTTACACAATGTTTCTACCCAAAATGATCAAAACATTTTAAATTTCATTCACTTCAAATTGCCGTCTGCCACATCTTTGAATTGGACGAGTCTAAAAACATGCTGTTTGGGATCATTGATGTCAGTATCATCCCTGTTACCTGATACACGGAAACTTGCCTGAAAATAAACACAGACATAATTGAAAGGTTTCCACAGCAATAGTATAAAAATTATTCAGTATGAAATTCAAACAATAAATACACAGTTCCAAGTTAACCCAATAACATACAGCAGAATTTCATGTCCAATTTCAAAGATGTTGCAGACAAAAATCCTAGGTAAACGAAATTCTACATTATTTGCACTTTTTGGGAAGAAAACTTTGTAGGAAATAAAGAAATTCCTTTTCCCAAGCCATTTCCACGATGTTTTTGAAAAAAAAATTGTGGCGCCCAAAAGCATCAATGTGTGGTATGAGTTAACCCTTTCCCAGACAACAAAATTTTAGGGTGGTCCAATTCGAAAGCTGTTGCAGACGACAAAATGGATGGTAATAAAAATTGAAATTGTGTGTGATATAGTCAAGAAAATATTGAGGCAAAAGGAGAAACTGCTGGTTATCAGCAGTTTCTTCTTTTGTTTCAATGTTTTCCCAAGCCTTTCCTATTAGGGACGTCAAAACCAGGTCTTGTTTGGGAAAGGGTTAAGGCACAGAAACAAACCAAGTCAAAATTTTATGTTTCATCATTTCTTTAGCAAATTGTGTTCAATCATTATCATTCAACATTTGGAAATCAACAAACAACATCTTTTTTTTTTAACAATATGCTTTGGTATCTGTGATTTGTGAAATATATTCAAAATCAAATACAAATGTTCTACCTTGGCAAATGTTGATCCTTTCCCTTCACTTTCAATCTGTATAACCTGTGTTCTGCCCTTGAGAATTTGATCAATATCTTCTTCACAAAACTTGTCCCCAGCATTGTCATCTTCCATCAATGCTCCGTACGCACCTTTACGTAACAAGTCCTCAATTTCCTTCTTATTGAGCTGGGGGCCTTGCTGAAATTTAGATCAAAACTTTGTTGGAAAAGGAGAAACTGAAGGTGTTTTACAGATCATAAGGAATGAACACAAAAAAACATTGAGGGAAAGAAAGGAAATGGTGAAACCAGCATTTCCTTTCTTTCCCTCAATGTTTTCAAATGATGCCGAATAAAGCTGTCAGAAATTCAGTAAAATATTATTTTGTCACAGAATCTAGTCTGATCGATATCTTCTTCACAAAACTTGTCCCCAGCATTGTCATCTTCCATCAATGCTCCATACCCACCTTTACGTAATAACCCATGAATTTCCTTCTTATTAAGCTGAGGCACTTGCTGAAATTTGGATCAGAGGTTACAAAATGTTGTGGGAAAAGAGAAAAAATGAGGGTAATCTAAAGACCATAAGGAACAACCATCAGAAAGCAGCAATTCCTTTCTTTCCCTTAATGGTATCAAACTTGTTGTAGATAAATTGACAAAAAAAATAAATTTTTACACATACCGTAACAGGTAGGGATATTGAGAGACAATATATCTGTTCAAAATGACACTTGCATTAGAATTACAGCACTAAACATTTCAACTATTCAGTGGCGAATCCAGAGGGGTTTCAAACGAACCATCCTCTGTAGCCTGATTATTTCTTTTTCATGCAGAAATCCAGTCAAAATTGTGTAATGATAGGGAAACAACCCATCACCATTTTTTACATGTTCAAACCCCCTTCACAGAAATCCTGGATCTGCCACAGCTGATAATGTATTTGCTACAATGGTTGTCAAATTTAGTACATGTATACTAACCGGTTGTATTTTTTCTCCGCCCATGGACTGTAGAACTGCCTTATCCAGGCCAAGTTTCATACTGGCTCTATCAAACATTTCTCTCTCATAGGAGTTCCTGGTAATCAGACGGTACACCTTAACCATCTTGCTCTGTCCTATACGATGACAGCGAGCTTGAGCCTGCAGTACAAGATTATCATTCTGTGTCAATATACACAAACTACCTATTACAGATTTAGATAGATTTATTTCATTATCTAATTAACCCTTTCCCAAACGACAAACCTTTATGGCGGTTCAATTTGTAAGATGCTGCAGATGACAACAATGACGATAAAAAAGACATGATTTGTGCAAAATATAGCCAGGAAAATATTGAGACAAAAGGAGAAACTGCTGGTTATCAGCAGTTTCTTCTTTTGTCTCAATGTTTTCCCAAACCATTTCTTCATGGGATGTCAAAACCAGGTCTTGTTTGGGAAAGGGTTAAGCCACAAAAAAGAAATGCTTTGGTGCGAGAAAAAGAGAATGTAGGCATACTAAAAGAAAACACCCTTGCTTTCTTAACTGGCTTGAATTTGTTGGCTGGGTAACAAGCTATTAGGTTTGTCTCATGCGATTATGAACAGTCATAAGCTTATGAGTATTTGTTCATATACTGATATATTCAATGTGATAGATTTTCAAGTACTGATAAATTCTGTTTAACCCATTACCACACAATGACTCTTTTTGACTCCCCACAAAATAATGACAAAGGAAAACATCATGGAAAATGAAGAAATTGCTTGTGACAAGCAATTTCTTCATTTCCCACAATGTTTTCCACCCACAAAGGCATAGAAATTAAGAATTCCTTTCGTTTGAAATTGTCGTCTGCAGAATCTTTCAATGTGGACCGCTCTAAAATTTTGTCGTTTGGGAAAGGGTTAAACAAAGTAGTGATTTAAGAAGAGCCTTCACAGACGGATTATGCTCCCCGAATAAGTGTTTGTCTCAAAATAATTAGACAGCCCTGGCGGTCTGGAAGCGCTCCACAGGCCTGATTGTTTGTTTTGTTGAATGCAATTTCAAAGGTTCAGGCTGCGAAAAAAAGCAAACGCATGACCAAGTTGAAAATCACTAGCAGGTTAGTAAGATTCTGTAAAAGTTCTGTATTGATTAGTTAATACAAATGGTTGTAAAAGTGAAAATAAAGCTGAAAATGGCAATTTTGTCAATTTCAAGGGAACATAACTCATGACGTAAAATTCAGCTCAAGCTGAAAATTATACCAAGGCAAAATCTTAAAGTCACCAACATTCTGTCTTAGTTTTGTCTTGATTGGTCGATATTTGTAATTGCTGGAGTGAACATAATGTCAAAATAGAGCAGAAAATGGCAATTTTGTTAATTTTAAGGGCACATAACTCATGATTTAAAATTCAGATTAAGCTGAAAATTACACTAAGGCAAGATCTTATGGTCACCATCATTCTGTACAAGTTTTGTCTTAGCTAATCAATATTTGTAGTTGCAAGAGTGAAAACAAAGTCAAATTAGAGCCTAAAATGGCAATTTTGTCAATTTCAAGGGCACATAATTCATGATGTAAAATTCAAATCAAGCTGAAAATTATACCAAAGCAAGATCTTATGGTCACCATCATTCTGTACAAGTTTTGTCTTGCTTAGTCAATGTTTGTAGTTGCTGGAGTGAAACAAAGTCAAAATAGAGCCTAAAATGGCAATTTTGTCAATTTCAAGGGCACATAACGCCCTGCCATGCCCACTTTTTTTGACCAATACAAAATTTGCCAACATATTTTGAAAAGAGTCACCCAAGGAACATTTCTGCCAAGTGTGGTTCACCTTTCCAAGTCCGGTAAATGCTGACCTGCCACGCCCACAACTTTGGATGAATAAAAAATCCGCGAACAAATCTTAAGAAGGGTCACCCAAGGAACATTCCTGCCAAATTTGATTTTAATTGGCCCTATGGTTAAGGAGAAGAAGATTTTTGAAGAATTTTTTAACAAGTTCTCTTGGTTAGATAAGCCCCGCCCTGCCACACCCACATTTTTTGACGAAACTGTAAATTTATGAACAAATGTTGAAGAGAGTCACTCAAGGAACA
This sequence comes from Fragum sueziense, assembly GCA_963680895.1. Lineage (NCBI taxonomy): Eukaryota > Metazoa > Mollusca > Bivalvia > Cardiida > Cardiidae > Fragum > Fragum sueziense. The sequence goes on along the minus strand of OY804599.1, from coordinate 19,388,943 downwards.
ATTCTGCCAAGTTTAGTTTAAATTGGCCCATTGGTTGATTTTTAAAGAATTTTCTTAGGATTTCTCTAAGGCTGATAAGCCCCTTCCTCCCTGCCACGCCCTCATTTTTTGACAAATGTAAAAATTTGTGAATCAATTTTGAAAAGAGAGACTCAAAGAACATTCCTGCAAAGTCTGCTTCAAATAGTCCCAATGGTTAATTTGTAAAGAATTTTCTTATGATTTCTCTAAGTCTGATAAGCCCCTTTCTCCCTGCCACGGCCACGCTTTTTGACGAATGAAAATATTTGTGAACAAATTTTAAAAAGAATGGCTTAAGGCACATCCCTGCAAAGTCTGGTTCAAATTGGCCCAATGGTTGATTTTTAAAGAATTTTCTTATGATTTCTCTAAGTCTGATAAGCCCCTTTCTCCCTGCCACGGCCATGTTTTTTGACGAATCAAAAATCTGAGAACAAATTTTGAGAAGGGTCACTCAAGGAACAATTCTGCCAAGTTTGGTTCAAATTGGAACAATGGTTGATTTTTAAAGAATTTTCTTAGGATTTCTGTAAGTGCGATAAGCCCCGCCCTGCCACGCCCACATTTTTTGACGAATCAAAAATCCACGAACAAATTTTGAGAAGGGTCACTAAAGGAACATTCCTGCCAAGTTTGGTCAAAATTGGCCTGTTAGTTTTGGAGAAGAAGATGTTTGAAGAAATTGTTGACGGACGGACAGACAGACGGACGATGAGTGACCACAATAGCTCCCCTCGAGCACTTCGTGCTCAGGTGAGCTAAAAATTCAGATCAGGCTGAAAATTACACCAAAGCAAGATCTTATGGTCACCATCATTCTGTACAAGTTTCGTCTTGATTGTTTAATATTTGTAGATTTTTGAGTAAAAATAAAGTCAAAACCACTTATTTTGGACATTCGAGGGCAGATAACACAGGTTATTTGGATTCAATCCAAATCCTTTGAAGGAATCTGAGAGAGGGTTACCCAAGGATCATTCCTGTGAAGTTTGATTGAAATCCATCCGGTAGTTTCTGAGAAGATTTTTAAAGAAAAAGTTTACGGATGGACGGACGCATGACGGACACACCGCCATGACAATAGCCCGCTGGCCTGATGGCCAGTGGAGCTAAAAACTATCATACATTTAGCCCCCCTTTCCCATGACAGATTTTTTGTTCACACATTATTTATAGAATATGGTGTAGAACATCTTTTTTATCACAGAGGTAGAAAATTTTTATTAAATTCTGCCCATAAGATGAAGAGAAATTAGAGAAAAACTAATTTTTACATTAAGGCCCCTTTTTCTATGACGCAGACTCAAATTAAGAAACAGACAAGAGGGCCATGATGGCCCTAGATCGCTCACCTGAAATTTCTTGCCTTGTTGAAATACACATTTTGACCTGTATAGCAGCAAATTAATAATTTTGCAATAAAGCCCCTTTTCCTTAGTTTTTCAAAAGAATGAAAAAAGAAAGAACAAAATTCAGCCTTTTCAAAAGTGTTTGCTCTTTTACCCTTTTTCTGATGCCACTGCACTAAGAGCTTTGATATTAATCAAATTCTAAAAACAACTTTGAAAGCCCTTCACCCAAAGACCATTCATGTGAAGTTTTAAGAATATTGGCCCACTACATGTAGTAAGCCAGAAGATTTTTAAAAGATTTGGCTATTTTCCCCTTTTCTCATGCGGCGGAAGTCAAAGGCTTTGATGGAATCAAAGTCTCTCAAAAACTTTAAAAGCCCTACACTAAAGGATCATTCATGGGAAGTTTCAAAAATATTGGCCAACTAGTTGAAGGCAGAAGATTTTTTACAAGATTTGGCTATTTTCCCCTTTTCTCATGCCGCGGCAGCCAGAGTCTTAGATTGAATCAAATTCTTTTAATGACTTTGAAAGCCCTTCACTCAAGGATCATTCATTTGAAGTTTCAAGAATATTGGTCTGCTAACTAGGCAGAAGAAGATTTTTAAAATATTTGGCTACTTTCCCCTTTTCTCATGCCGCGGCAGCCAGAGTCTTTGATGGAATGAAATTCTTTTAACAACTTTGAAAGCCCTTCACTCAAGGATCATTCATGTGAAATTTCAAGAATATTGGCTGACTGGTTAGGCAGAAGAAGATTTTTAAAAGATTTGGCTATTTTCCGCTTTTCCGCTCATGCTGCGGCAGCCAAAGTCTTTAATGGAATCAAATTCTTTTAACAAGCAAATTCGTTGAATTGATATCCCCCGCCGAATATATTTTCATTGTCAATAAAGTAGCGCGGAAACGAATATAACTCTGTATGTATATGGCTTCAACAGAACGAATATCACTCTGTATGTATATGGCTTCAACAGAACGAATATCACTCTGTATGTATATGGCTAAAACAGTCAGGGGCAGTTACTCTAAATTCGACGGTCGAACCGGGTAACCCCGACGATATGCGCATGTCCTCATTGTAGTAAAGCTGTGTGCCAAGTTTCATTGAAATCCGGTGTATAATTTTCAAGAAATAGCGCGGAATCGAATATCACTGTATGTATATGGCTTAAACAGTCAGGGGCAGTAACTCTAAATTCGGCGGTCGAACCGGGTAACCCCGACGATATGCGTATCCCCTCATTGTAGTAAAGCTGTGTGCCAAGTTTCATTGAAATCCAGTCTATACTTTTCAAGAAATAGCGCGGAAACGAATATCACTCTGTATGTATATGGCTAAAACAGTCAGGGGCAGTAACTCTAAATTCGGCGGTCGAACCGGGTAATCCCGATGATATGCGCATGTCCACTTTGTAGTGAAGCTGTGAGCCAAGTTTCATTGAAATCCGATCTATAGTTTTCAAGAAATAGCGCGGAAACGAATATCACTCTGTATGTATATGGCTTAAACAGTCAGGGGCAGTAACTCTAAATTTGGCGGTCAAACCGGGTAACCCCGACGATATGCGCATGTCCACTTTGTAGTGAAGCTGTGTGCCAAGTTTCATCGAAATCCGGACTACAGTTTTCAAGAAATAGCGCGGAAACGAATATCACTCTGTATGTATATGGCTTAAACAATCAGGGGCAGTAACTCTGAATTCGACGGTCGAATCCGGTAACCCCGACGATATGCGAATGTCCTCATTGTAGTGAAGCTGTGAGCCAAGTTTCATTGAAATCCAGTCTATAGTTTTCAAGAAATAGCGCGGAAACGAATATCACTCTTTATGTATATGGCTTAAACAGTCAGGGGCAGTAACTCTAAATTCGGCGGTTGAACCGGGTAACCCCGACGATATGCGCATGTCCACTTTGTAGTGAAGCTGTGTGCCAAGTTTCATCGAAATCCAGTCTACAGTTTTCAAGAAATAGCGCGGAAACGAATATCACTCTGTATGTATATGGCTTAAACAGTCAGGGGCAGTAACTCTAAATTCGACTGTCGAACCGGGTAACCCCGACGATATGCGCATGTCCGCATTGTAGTAAAGCTGTGTGCCAAGTTTCATTGAAATCCGGTTTATAGTTTTCAAGAAATAGCGCGGAAACGAATATCACTCTGTATGTATATGGCTAAAACAGTCAGGGGCAATAACTCTAAATTCGGCGGTTGAACCGAGTAACCCCGACGATATGCGCATGTCCACTTTGTAGTGAAGCTGTGTGCCAAGTTTCATCGAAATCCGGTCTATAGTTTCCAAGAAATAGCGCGGAAACGAATATCACTGTATGTATATGGCTAAAACAGTCAAGGGCAGTAACTCTAAATTCGGCGGTTGAACCGGGTAACCCAGACGATATGCTCATGTCCACTTTGTAGTGAAGCTGTGTGCCAAGTTTCATCGAAATCCAGTCTACAGTTTTCAAGAAATAGCGCGGAAACGAATATCACTCTGTATGTATATGGCTAAAACAGTCAGGGGCAGTAACTCTAAATTCGGCGGTCGAACCGAGTAACCCCGACGATATGCGCATGTCCACTTTGTAGTGAAGCTGTGTGCCAAGTTTCATCGAAATCCGGTCTATAGTTTCCAAGAAATAGCGCGGAAACGAATATCACTGTATGTATATGGCTAAAACACTCAAGGGCAGTAACTCTAAATTCGGCGATCGAACCGGGTAACCCCGACGATATGCGCATGTCCACTTTGTAGTGAAGCTGTGTGCCAAGTTTCATCGAAATCCAGTCTACAGTTTTCAAGAAATAGCGCGGAAACGAATATCACTCTGTATGTATATGGCTTAAACAATCAGGGGCAGTAACTCTGAATTCAATGGTCGAACCAGGTAACCCCGACGATATGCGCATGTCCTCTTTGTAGTGAAGCTGTGTGCCAAGTTTCATCGAAATCCGGTCTATAGTTTCCAAGAAATAGCGCGGAAACGAATGTCGGACGGACGGACGGACGGACGGACGGACGGACGGACGGACGGACGGACGGACGGACGGACGGACGGAAGGACGGACGGACATGGCAAAAACAATATCCCCCCCGAAAAATTTTTTCGGCGGGGGATAACAATTTTGAAAGCCCTTCACTAAAGGATCATTCATGTGAAGTTTCAAGAATATTGGCCAAATGGTTAGGCAGAAGAAGATTTTTAAAATATTTGGCTATTTTCCCCTTTTCTCATGCCGCGGCAGCCAGAGTCTTTGATGGAATCAAATTCTTTTAACAAATTTGAAAGCCCTTCACCCAAGGATCATTCCTGCCAAGTTTCAAGAAAATTGGTCCACTGGTTTGGGAGGAGAAGATCTTTAAAGAAATTGTGGACGGACGGACGGACGGACGGCCGGCCGGACGGACGGACGGACGGACGGACGGACGACGGACAACGACCGATCACAATACCTCACCTTGAGCACTTTGTGCTCAGGTGAGCTAATAAAAAAGTCCCTAGGGATTATCCCAGGGAGTTCACATGTGAAGTTTCATTGAATTTGGTCCAATGGTTGCTGAGATCTGGCTGTGGACGGATGGACACAAGGACGGAGGGACAGCATTGCGACTATATACTCCCCCATTTTTCTGGGAGCATAAACATGTAAATTTTAACAACCAATAGTCACCTTTTTAAAACATACACGTAAATAACTATTTATGTTGTTGTATCACAATTACAAACCTGGAGATCATTTTGTGGGTTCCAATCCGAGTCATAGATGACTACAGTATCAGCTGCAGTCAAGTTTATACCCAGACCTCCTGCCTTTGTACAGATCAGAAATATAAACCTGTCGGAGTCGGGCTTTGAGTATCTGTCTATGGCTTCCTGACGAAGGTTACCTCTGATTCTACCATCTAACCTCTCATACAAGTATCTACAAACATAGAGAGTTATCAAGTTAAGATTATAATTAATGTCAAACAACTTGTGCAACCACACATAAATGGTATCTACAAATATTCATATTTACTATTTAATAGCTGGATCCCCTTCTTCAGCAAGATAATATTTGAATACCTTGAAAATTTGTTTGTGTCCAGTTGTTTTACAATGCTTTGAACATTAGAGCATTTTAGTTGACTTATTTGCATGTCTGAGTATTGCATGTACTCAGCTAACAGCCCTGAAATGACCTACATAGGGACAAACTCATGTGACATGTGATGCAGAGAGGAGCTTTCTTATTTGAATTTATCAAAACTGAACATTATTTTAAATGGTTACGCAAAACAAATCCTTACAAATTTTGCCACTTTTCATAGTAAGAATAAGTATCCAATCTACATGATGTTGACATAAATTCTACATAATTTTATATACACTTTCTCACCGTTTATTAATGAGGTAGTCTTCAATTATGTCAAGGACTCTGATCATCTGTGAAAAGATAAGCACCCTGTTTCCATTCTGTTTTAACTTGGGCAGGAGTTTGTCCAACAACACAAACTTTCCAGAGGCCTGTATCAACGCTTCAATGTGCTCTGGTTCTTTACCTTCTTTGTTTTTCATCTCATTTAAAATATTCTCTTCAGCACCTGAAAACCAAAATATGATGCTATATTTAACCCTTTCCCAAATGGTAGAAGCTTAGGGTGATCAGATTCAAAAGCTGCTCCAGATGACAAAAATAGTGTTGATAAACATTGGATTTGTGTACAATAAAGCATGGAAAATATTGAGACAAAAGGAGAAACTGCTGGTTATCAGCAGTTTCTTCTTTTGTCTCAATATTTTCCAAAGACTTTTTCAATACGGACGTCAAAACCCAGTCTTGTTTGGGAAAGGGTTAAGACAGTTTCACTAAAGATGGACTTTCCATCAATTACCAGAAGGCAAAGTATAGACTTGTCCTAATTTAAAGCAGTTGCAGATAAGAATTTCATGTGATTATTTTATTCAGTTTTCTCGTCTTTTTTGACAGAAACACATTGCAGGAAATGAATTGCTTGTCACAAGTAATCTCTTTATTACTCTAGTGACATAACACCTTTATCTTTAAGATGTTAGAAAAAGTCGCAAAATATATTGATTGTTGATGACTTTACAAATTCTCCACATCTTGAGCAGAGATTGCCTTTCACTTTCATTTCATCTAAATGCTGTTTCTTTGAGGTTTTACTTTCAGTAAATTGAAAGATAGTTCAGGGGCATTTTCTTCAACACTTTGTTATTTGTGCCAGTAGCCATAAGAGCCTATTTTTCTTAATTTTAAAACAACTATTTTAGGATGTATTGAAACAATTTCAAAATATACTTACCATTAATAAGATATGGGTGATTACAACATTTTCTCAGTTCCATCATTGTGTTCATAAGGTTAGGCACATTTCCACCTGTGGATGCTCCCTTACAAAGGAATTGGAAGTTACGCTCCAAAATAGCCCTGTAGTACTTCTTCTGAATGTTGGTCAACTCAACCTGTAAATTACAGATTTAAAAGTTACAGATTTGCATATAACATGACAAGATCATATTTACGAAGATTTAATCATCCTAAATACTATCATCAATATAATTTCTTCAGTAAGATTTTTGCTCAATTCCAATAATATGATCACAGAATTATATGAAGCCTTGTTGTTCAAAAAATCATATGCATTGTAATTACCATGATCATAGCAACAGTTCATTTCACTTCATTACGATCAGATTTTAATTACTACCAGCACTGACTGACATCCAATGATTTAAAGAAACTTGGACATAAACAAAATGACATTTGAAAGATATGCTATAGTGTTTCGGCAGTGAAGAAAATGTATTACCTCAATAATAGTCTCTTCTTTAGCTGCAAGGTTCTTCTCCACATCTTCCTTTAATCTTCTTAACATCATCGGCTTCAGGACCTACAAACAATCGTAAAGTTAACTAGTTCATGCTTTATTCCTTTTCCAAACTAAACCTGCATTTGCTATCCCTACATAGGAAGCTTGAGAAACAAGATGTGTTTATGAAACACTAATGCCCCCGAAAAGGCTAATGGTAAGTTTTTTTGAGACAGACAGATGGACAGAAAGACAAACAGACATGAGAAAAACAATATGCCCCCTATCTTATAAAGTTTAAATCTATATTCAAAATTTGCTATGTCCTTATCAAACGAAGGTCTTATCTGTCATTATTTGAAGGTCCATACAATTTGGTTCAGAAATCGAAAATGCATAATTTGGGACTGTAAATGATAAGAGAAACAGACAGCCAGATATTGGTTCAGCATTTTGATTTATGCCTTAGTGATAGAATTTTTTCAAATTTCACTGATCCCTAGCAATCCCATCTTCGCGAGCCAAGGTTGAATCCACCTACGTTTGCATTCACCATTGGCGGATTTAGACCGATTTTCTTGAAATCGCGAAACGCCGACTAGTGGTTGTCCTGATGGTTGTTATGGAGTAGCAACCAATCAAACATCGCGTTCTAAACACATTTGACATTATTTCGTCCATTATTAATGATGTCATTGACGCACATTCTTTTTCACGTTTTATGTTATACATACTAGGTAAAAGTTGCTGCTTTTTTGGTCAAGTTGTCGAAAGTATAAAACTTCCTCGAATAAAAATAGAAAATAGCTGTCTATTGTAGTAAAATTCTTAGGAAAAACGGTTCATCTTCGCGTTTTGGGGATGCAAATGCAATGACTTTTCCCACCCGTCGTCATGAATTCTTTAGTCATAACTAATATATGTATCGATCAATCTGATTGGTTACCAATGAAAACGCTTTCCAGGACACCAAGAAAATCGGACTAAATACGCCAAGGGTGAATACAGAAACGATGTTACGTTGTAGATGTCACCCTTGCAGGGTTGGCGCTGCCGATCGCCATTGTCGCCAAATGCGACAAAAAATTAAAAGTGGCGCAAGAATTTTTCATTTGGCGAAAATGCCTGGCGCCAACAAAAATTCAAGTGGCCCCAAAAATAATCAATGGCCCCGATAGAGGCAAATATCAGTAAGAATATACATAACCAGACTGCAAAATATCAATAGCTATCAAGCGCCGTCGCATTTGCCATTAAAATCAAGCACCTTTATATGGGTGGTTACCCTAAAATATGCTGTAACTACAGCTTATTCAAGTTAGTTCAAACTGTAGTTACAGCGTTATTGAACATTACCTTTGATATATTATCTCGGCACGCGACACAACAAATAGCAATAACTGTTAAACTAACTATAATTGCCATTGATTTCCAAACACATATGACATAACAAAGCGATGGGAAAAATCAATAATCATACTCAGACAAGATTCGGGTAGTTTACTAGTGCCATGTGCAATTAAGCATAACACATTACATATAGTGGGCGTGTACTTTCAATAAGTTCTAACTTGATTGACAGGTCAAATTTCTTCAGTTAATTCTTCTCTACGACAAATTTCACTCGACATGGAGTTGTTCAAAGCCAAACTTGTAGCAAACAATTTGTTAAGATCGCCATATTTACGGCGGTTGCTGAAGAACGATGCTTTATGTAAGTTAATTTGTGTAAAATTTGTTGAATAAACTAGACTTTTGTTTTGTGCTTTCAATCACGAGAAAACGGATCCCGTTGGAGTAAATTATGGGAAGACAATAAAAGCTAGCGATTAACGTCATGATTTTTACTTGAATCAAAATTTAGGGGGAGGTCGGGGGATGTTCATGGGGGTGGGGGGAATGGGGGTTCAAATGTGGCCCCTACTTTCATTAATTTGGCTCCAACTTTTGGAAATTGGCCCCAATTTTTGGAATTTGGTGAAAGTGATGGCGACAACTTTTTCAGAGCCAGGGTGAACCCTGCCTTGGCTTGCCAAGATGTAGCTATCCAGGTTTGAGAATACTCCCATGAATCTAAATGAGCCAGGATCTGGAAAAACGTCCCTTAAGGCTTTTGAGCCCAACATAGATCCAGATCAGCCTGTGCATACACACAGTCTGATCAGGATCCATATTGTTCTCCAATAGCTTCTTCGTGACATGTAGTAACTTAAAGAGAGCAGCATTGGTGTATATTGGACCCCATTTGACAACAGGTTGATCTTGAAACTCAATTTTGAAAAATGCTTTAAGGGACGATTTTCGAGATCCCGGCTCAAATGTAATACTGATGTAATCAAATTACTTACAGCTTTCAGTTGGTCGACTTGTTCCTCAGTTTTCAGTGTACCAAACTCCAAAAGAAAGCTCTCTGATGAGTGAAACTGTTCTGGTTCCAGAAAGTTGAGTAAACTGAATAATTCCTCCACATTGTTCTGTAGTGGGGTACCAGATAACAGCACCTTGTGCTCCTGCAAGAGTACAATAGAGTTATCAACAATTCCCAAACACAGCATTATGAGGCAATGGTTTAACTTTAACAGTTATAGACTTAAAGCTCAACACTTGTAGAATAGGCAATCAGTTCTTACACATTTGTTTATGGAATAGGGCTAAGAAACTGACATGATTTTAAAGAGGCTACAGATTTAGTCCATAATTCTAAACCTTCCCAAAGAGAAAATATTTTGACAGCGCTAAATTGAAAGCTGCTGCACATTAAAAAATAGGCATTCATAAATAATTTTTTATTGTACAACATTGTTGCATATATTTTAGCACAAATGCCAATTATCAGCATTTACTTCTTTTGCCTCAATGTTTGCACAAGCCTTTTTCATTACAGATATAGATTGATTTTGGACCAGTTTCCTAAGCCATGAGAACAAATACTGTACTCACAAATTCAAAACATCGTAGACATCTGATGAGACTACAATTTTTGTTTTTGAGCCTGTGTGCTTCATCAATAATGATAAGTCTCCAGTCAATGCTGCGGAGTAGCTCCAGATCAGACAGGATGACCTCGTAGGTTGTGATGAGAGCATGAAACTTGTAGTATTGTGTGATCTTGCCTCCTTCCTCATCTCTATAGTACATCTCATACTCTTGTAACATGTATCTACTCGGGGACCTGAAGTTGATAGATATATTGAAGTTTAATGCTGTTTTCAACTGCTATGGTCAAATCGCTGTGACTGGAGCACCTAACCATAGAGTCCTGGTATTTCTCTCACAAGTTCTACAACAATATCCAAACAAAGCCTCTAGCGGCTCTCTCACAAAGTTGATTCACACCCATTGATGACTTTTGCCAAAATTCAGAATAAAGCCAGCCGGGGTTCAAACTCACAACCCCTGTATTGACAGACTCCAATGTTACTCACTGAGCTATCCCGGCTCGGCCAAACAGTTCTTATGACAAAATAATACAATTTATTAATGGAAGGTCACATATCCCCCATTACACAGTGTGTTAACTAATGGAAAGGAAACATTCTTTTTATATCCAATCAAATTCATTTTAAAGTATAACAAGATGTGCGTCAAACACAAATGCCCCGAAATGGCTAATGCTAAGTTTTCACATTAAGTTTTGGATTGACAGACAAAAACATGGCCTAACAGACAGACAACGTTAAAACAATATGCCCCTGATCTTTCAATATGGGGGCATAAAAACAATTTTACTTACGTTCCGTGATATGTAATAGCGTTCATCTCTGTCCATGTTTCAAACTCCCTCTGCCAGTTAGCGATGGTGGATAGAGGAGCAATCACAAGGAAAGGTCCACGAATCCCGTAACTAAACGCCTCTTGTAGGAATGTTATACTCTGTATAGTTTTACCCAATCCCATCTCATCAGCCAATATACAATTTTGTCTGAAATATGAAGAATATATCAGTATGCTGTAGTTCAGTTAAACAAGATTAATAAATATATATTTGTATGTTTTTTGAATAATTCTATTATCAGGTTGTAATCATAGCAATGCTTTAGTGAGCTATGCCAAGTGAGGTAAAGGCAGTAAACACGTTTATTCAATCAAGTTAAATAGAGGTATAATCTTTTCATTTTGTATTAAGTGGTTTATCCAAAAATAAACATTTCAATTTCTTCCACATTTGACACAAGTTTATTGAGGTTTTGCGCCGTTTTCAACTGCTATGGTCATATCCCAGGGGCTGGAACACCTAACCATGGATTCCTTTTGTTTCTCATACTAGTACTACCACAACACACTAACCGACCCTCCAGCTGCTTTCCCACATAGGTTAAGGATATCAAACCATTGGTGGGTGACAATTTTGTCCTAAAGTATATTTGCTGCAGCCAGGTATTGAACCCGGGAGCTCTCAAGGGAGAGGGAGATGCCCTACCAACAGCCCTATGGCCGTTGCCTTTCTTTTCATTTTGTATAAAGCCATTGGTCCAAAAATAAACTTGCTTCCACATTTGACACAAGTTAAAACGTTTATGAACAATTCTTATTTACCAGCCTACTTACCCTTTATACCAGTTGAATGTAAGCCAGTTAACTCCCTCCAGCTGATACTCCCTTAATGTGTTACCTCCCTTGTATGTATGGGTCTCTTTAAGGGCCTTCCATTCTGGTCCATTGGGGCGCGGTTTCCTCTGTAAATAAAAAAAAGTTATGATATTTATAAATATTTTTTTACAAAAATTATTGCAAGATAATCAAAGAAGATCCCAAGTTATTTCAAAAAAGGCATTCTTATCCTCGCCAGCTACTTTTTATTTTATTGACAACAGATCAATTGGACATTTTTGAAAAGCAATTTCTTCCTTTTAAACAATGTTTTCAACCCCAAAAGACCAACATATGAAATATCGACATCTGCATCTCCCTTATATTAAGGAAAGTCTAAAATTTTGTCTGGTAATAGGCTATGATATCATTGTTTTACTAACTCTTCTTAGGGCCTTCTATATATAGGTAGGGTAACTTTTTAACCCTTTCCCAAATGACAAATTTTTAGGGTGATCCAATTCAAAAACTGCAACAAATGACAAAATGGATGTAAGTAAAGATAGGATTTGTGTAAAATATGGCATAGAAAATATTGAGACAAAAGGAGAAACTGCTGGTTATCAGCAGTTTCTTCTATTGTTTCAATGTTTTCCCAAGCCTTTTCCATTATGGACGTCAAAACCAGGTCTTGTTTGGGAAAGGGTTAACACTCACTTTCTCTAGATCCAAGTCTTGCTGCAGTTTCCATTTGAAGGGTATTACAGGTGACATTTTTAAGTTGGTTTAATTTTAATATTTTTTTGTATTTTGGCTTAGAAAACATTGTGGATAATGAAGAAATTGCTTGTGACACATGTTTCCCCAAATCCTTCCGAGCAACAGATGAGAGGGGGTAAAGGCATTCTATATAATTTATATCTAATACAAACCCTATGTTGTGGATACTTATTTGAACCATCTATACGAGAAAATTCCAATGAGTACCCACAATATAGGGTTTAATGAACAATAAATTAATTATTGCACTTTTTAAAAGTCATAACCCCCTCTTATCTGTAGCTCTGCCCTCTTTTAACCCTTTCCCACACATTGACGCTTATGGACGCCCTACAAAATAAAGGCTTTAGTAAACATTGTGGAAAATGAAGAAATTGCTTGTAACAAGCAATTTCTTCATTTCCCACAATGTTTTCTACAAAGAAAGACCAAAAAATGTTAAATTTTGTCCAATGGAAATTGTCGTCTACAACACCCATGAGTTTGGACAAGGCTAAAATTATGTTGTTTGGTAATGGGTTAAAGATGTCACTATATGGGAATAGGTTACGGTATCAGTGTTATAGCTCACCCGTCTATGTAAAGGTGGGGGCAACTCATTAAACTTCTTAAACACTTTCACTTTCTCCGGGTCAACGTCTTGCTGCAGTTCCCATGTACTATCCTCGTACGGCAGTGATCGCCATTTGACCAGGTAGTGTGTCACTTCTTCCTTAGTGTTGGGGTCGATCGTGTGCGACTCTTCAAGGACTCTATCTACCTCCACATAGTCAGGATTGAAGAGCTCTTCTTCATCCTCTTCCTACAATTAATTCGTAAACAACTTATTTTTAATAATTCGTAAATAGAAGTATTCATTTAAGGCCCGCATAGATTACTTGATTCTTTAACCCTTGTCAGGTGGCTTTATATTTTGTTTCAAAGAAATCACCAATTTAAGAGACATTTCAATATATTATACAGTTTTTGCCACAATAATGCAGTTGAAAGCAGGCAGAGTAAGCTAAAATCAGACTGAAGGTCTATGCAGGCTGATCTTTGTCTATACGGTCTACCAAAGCTTTGGTCACAACAGGAATATGACACGAACAGCTTGAAAATTGTTAATATCATTTGAATTTAACCTAGAACAAAGTAAGTGTGTCATCAATGGACAGTGTAATAGTATCCACTTTTTTGAAAATCTCTTGGTTTAAGGCGCGTTACCATTGCCGACCAAACCAACTCAATCAAGCTTGATCAAGCGATTGAGTTCTGGTCGAGATTGGTTGGCAAGAGTGATCGGGACGATCGAGCGTGGTCGGCCAAAATAATCGGAAATTAATCGACAAGAAATAAAGAAAAAGTCATGTAAATACATTTGGTCAAGTTTAATCGGGTTTGATCGGGGAATTTAGGCGATCAAGTTGATCGTGTTGATTTGGTCGGCAATGGGAACGCGGATTTAGGAACAGTTGTGTTGGCTGAGTCAGAGCTCCAGATAAGAGGGGTTGATGACTTTTCATACTGCAATAATTCTGTTATTGTTCATCAAACCCTATGTTGTGGGTACTCATTTGTATTGTATCGTCTCGTCGAGACGATTCAAATGAGTACCCCCAACATAGGGTTTGGAATTAAAATAACAAAGTAAGAATGTCTTCAGCCCCACTTATCTGTAGCCCTGCAGAGTAAATACAAGATGACATACACTTATTTTGTAAACATAATTGTAAGAAAACAATACTTACAAAGTTAATACTTTGCATCTTTTTCATTTTGTATCGGCGTATCTTTCCTTGTATTCTCTTATCCTTTATTTCAGCTTCCGTTCTCCATTCACAGTGCAAATATGAACTGTAAAAGAAAATACGATTAAGATAATATGAATTGGTAAAAGTTGGGCTTTATGCATCTTAAAACACAAAATGTAAATTCTTCTTCAATTCCTTTGTAAAGTTCACATATTGATGGCTTAGCACGCAACAGTTGTAACTGCCTATAAACATATAGGCAGTTACAACTGTTTCACGCTGAGCCATTATTATTTCATTTTAATGATTGATTGAATGGGATTCGATACCAATTTACAAAGTACTTCAGATATATTGTGGCAGATGGAGAACCCATCCATAGTTTCCTGTTGTTTCTCTTGTCAATTACTACAACATCCTTTCTAAGCCTCCAGCATTTTCTTCTATAGCCACAATGTTTTCCCAACCAGGTCTTCTTTGGGAATAGGTCAATCATTACTAATTCTTCATTCATATTCGAAATCTAATTCTGGCACTATTCCTGACATTTCAAAAATATAGGACACTCATTTGAATTGTATTGTCAAGATGATTCAATTGAGTACTTGTATTTGATGCAACCAATAGGGAATGATTTTATCAAGTAAACAGTGACGTAATTTCGGACAAACAAATACTATTTCGTAGGTTTTGTTATAAAATCCCGTAAGTACGGCTTGATTCAAGCCGTAGTTACAAGATTTTATAACAACACTGACGGTTTATCAAAACATAACCGTTGACACAGTCAATTTTTAGCTCAAATTTTTTTGCTATTTAGAATACATTTACCCCCTCTAACGTCTTGCTCTGCTATTAGATCTAAGTTTCATACTTCCAAGTTTTTATATTTTACATAGTACTCTTCTGCCTCTTCTTCCTTGTCAACATGATTCAAATGAGTACTGTAAACCAGGAAATTATTTCGCGCTTTTTAAGTTAGCGTCTTTCGCGGGTGGGTGTGATCCGCGAACTTAAAATGCCAAGAACAGACTACTTTCAATAAAAACGCGAACTTTAATCGCTTTGATAGTTTTTGTTTCGGGAAAACCTATGGGGAGATATTTTATTTACACTAGACGTATGTGGTATATGTAAACAAGGTAAATAGCTTTTTCATAACAGGTTGTAAGTCAACAATTTTCTTTATTTCAGACTACTTTCGCTTAATCCAAAATACATAGATATTGAGACATATTGAAAAACACGACATTGAAAGATAAACCAACTTATTCAACTAGATATACCTGCCTGAAATTGAGAAAAGGGGTCGTTTGGTATTCGAACGCCGAGTATGATAGCAAACGTAGATTGACGTTTATACCCTCGTAACTGTAGTTTGAAATTAGCCACAGCTCCGAGGTTTGAATCGTCTTTCGATGATATTGAATAAAACTGTCATTATCGCTTCTCGACGCTATAGGTAAATAGGTGTGAAGTTAATGTAACGCTCAAATTCTATGCATTGTGTTACAAACTGTAATCCAGTATACTATAAAGTGTGAAATAAAACAATGGTTCGATTGAAACTTACATCGACCAAACTGTCAATGGCGACTAAAATATCGTAAATACAGTCATAATTCAATATGTAATTATCCGATTCTCCGATTCCCCATATTATTCAACATATCAATTTTTCAATTCCCCCATAGCGTGTTTTGTTTCACGTGATTCGCGGACAGCATTGATCCGCGAACTTAAAACGCCGCGAACAAGCCGGGGTGCATGGAAACGTGATTTGATGCAACAAATTTAGAATACATTTAGCCCATCTAACCTCTTGCTCTGCTATTAGATTCAACTTTGATACTTACAAGTTTTTATACTTCACATAGTATTCTTCTGCCTCTTCCTCTAGGTCATCATCAACCTAAAGCAAAAACAAAACTTAGGACTAAGGTCTCTGTATAAACACCAATTTCATTATATTATAAAACAACATGTCTTTCTGATGCACAAAAACCTATGAACAAGATTTGTTTGTGAAACATGAATGCCCCTGAAATGGCCAATGTTAAATTTTCAGACAGACAGATGGATGGAAAGACAGGCAGACAGACGGACACAAGTTAAACAATATGCCCCCATCTTTTGATATGGGGCATAAAAATTAACTTTTCAAGTTATAATTTGGACAGGCAGGCAAACAACAGTAAGACAATGACTGACCCCAACCTTACAATGCAGGCACACAAAAATAAATATTTTCCATACAATCCACCTACCAGCTAAGGTCAAATAGTAACTTTTCAATTACCCTTTATATTTTCTATGCCATATCTTTTTTGTAACCTTAATTTCGTCTGAAGCCTGTTGAATTTGGATGTGTGAAATTTGACTGGGATACAAAGTATCCAAATTTATTATACCGGGTAATAGATTTTGGGCTATGAACAGATACATGTTAACCCTTTCCCAAACAAGACCAGGTTCTCTCATCTCTGTAAGAAATGCCTTGGGAAAACATTGATGACCAGCAGTTTCTCCTTTTGTCTCAATATTTTCTGTGTCATACTTTACACAAATCCTATCTTGTATAACATCCCTTTTGTCGTCTGCAGCAGCTTTTAAATTGCATCATCTTAGAAGTTAGCTGTTTGGGAAAGGGTTAACAAATTCTAACTTACATCTGCATCTTTCTTTCTCATTCTGGCACCGAGGATTTTGTCTACAATAACTGCATCTTCTTCAGCTGGATTATCCTGCAAGTGAAATATCTAACACATTACCAAACAAAACAAATTTTAGACTTATCCAAATTCAAAGATGATACAGATGACATTTTCAAGTTAATGGAATTTCACATTTCTTGGTCTTTTTGGGTAGAAAACATTATAGGAAATGAAGAAATTACAAGCAATTTCTTAATTTTCCATGATGTTTTCAAAAGCCTTAATATTGCAAGGCGTCAAAAGGCAGCACTGTGTCGTATTAACCCATTACCAAAACAGCACAGATTTGAACTGTTTCAATATGAAAGCTGCCATAAATAACAATAGGATTAGACCAAAATATAACAGAGAAAATGTTGCGGCAATTTCAATATCAGCAATATTCTTTTGTTTCAATGTTTTCTCCAGCCATTTCTAATAATGCAAATTTTCTACAGAGGACAAGTCAATTTTTATATCAAATATACCTATATCTTATGTAATAGGTTGAAAGTAACAGCAAACATACTGGTATCACTAAATTGTGTAACACTTTCTATTGTAAGAACATAATTCACTTTCAAGTAATCAACAACTTTTTTTCACTGACACGTAAATTTAAAGCTTAGAAACGAAACTTTTCTAATATCTTTCTTGATTCAATTGTCTTTTATTAGGAACATCCACTTTTTGTTATCTACTCATAAATAAAATTTCATACTTATATTTCCAACCTAAAATTATATATAAATGTCACTGCATTTCAAAATACAACAACATTTACGATACATACAATGTCACAACTAATACCGAGTATTAAAGTATCCATAAAGTTTTAAACATTACAACAAAGTGCAGAGTGACAGACAACATTATAACATTTAGTCTGGGATCTGGTAAGGGCCACTATGGCATCTGGGACAAACGTGGAACCTGACCAGCCTGCATATACATGGAGTCTGATCAGGATCCATGCTGCTAATACCTTCTTCGTGATAAACTTTGGTAACTGTAAGGCAACAATAATGATCCTGATTAGTCTGCACTTTTTGCATAGATTAATCTGATTCTATGCCAATTTGAAATGCCATATGGTTCTTTTACCAGATCTCTGTTCAAGTGACAACATTCAGGTGCAAAACTTGCATATAAACAATCATATTTTAATGCCTTTGACAGATTTTTTTCACACATGTTTCCGAGCCTTTCATACACAAAATCCAAAGAGGATTTTTTTTATCAAATCAAATTTTGTTCTGCAAGTTTTAAATCTATATCAGCCTAAAAATCTTTCATTTTGATGAATGATCAAAGTGCTCTATATTAAATACAACATTGATTAATACATGTAACAGTTAGACCAACAAAATGAACAAGAACAAGTTTAGTGTACAACATATACTACTACTCCATAACAAACTGCCTCCTGTATAAATTCTGAGAATTGATAAACATATCATTATTCAAGCTAAACTGACACGATTTAAAAACGCAAAATAGTACATTTACAAATGGTATCTCCTGCATCTTACAAAACCGATGTATAGCCATGTAAAATTGTAAATGTTACAATTGTTAACATAACAGGACATAAAATGACCTTTAAAGCCACGAATAATGCCTGAATGGGTGTCAGATTATGCCAAAATGCACGTTGTGTCAAGAGCCTGGCATTGAACATCGACGACAGCGAACCTAGTGTTTTCACAGGCGATTTATCACCATGTCGCGATGTATAGGCCGCCAGCGATTACCAACCATAGAATTTGTTGTAGACTGAGCCGTCACAAATCTGTTGCGTTAGTGACGTTGACGTATACAATTATGTTGACGTACAGTTGTTACACGCAGCTGACCGGGACGTGGGTGGTCTGTAAATCTTCCTGTGTCGTTTACACATCTCATAAACCTTGGAACCATCGATTCGGCTACATTAAAGCGACTAGCTACCTTCATTTGCGAAACACGGTAAATCAAAAGCCAAACAAGAGGCCCAGGAGGGCCTGAATCGCTCCACTGGTTAAAGTGGAAGAATTATCCCATGATTTCTTGTAAGCCTTACACAGCAGCAGCCAAATCTTGATATTTTTGAATAAATTTTGAAGAGAGACTCAAAGAACATTCTTGCAAAGTCTGGTTCAAATTGGCCTTATGGTTGATTTTTAAAGAATTTTCTTATAATTTCACTAAGTCTGATAAGCCCCTTTCTCCCTGCCATGGCCACATTTTTTTGACAAATATAAAAATTTGTGAACAAATTTCAAAAAGAACGACTAAAGGCACATTCCTGCAAAGTTTGGTTCAATTGGGCACACTGATTGATTTTTTAAGAATTTTCTTATGATTTCTTTAAGTCTGATAAGCCCCTTCCTCCCTGCCACTGCCACATTTTTTGACAAATGTCAAAAATTGCGAATAAATTTTGAAAAGAGAGACTCAAAGAACATTCCTGCCAGGTTTAGTTCAAATTGGCCCAATGGTTGATTTTTAAAGAATTTTCTTATGATTTCTTTTAGTCTGATAAGCCCCTTTCTCCCTGCCACGGCCACATTTTTTGACAAATGTAAAAATTTGTCAACAAATTTTGAAAAGAATGACTCAAGGCACATTCCTGCAAGGTTTGGTTCAACATGGCCCAATGGTTGATTTTTAAAGAATTTTCTTATGATTTCTTTAAGTCTGATAAGCCCCTTTCTCCCTGCCACGCCCACATTTTTTGACAAATCAAAAATTTGCGAACAAGTTTTGAAAAGGGTCACCCAAGGAACATTCCTGCCAAGTTTGGTCAAAATTGGCCCACTGGTATAAGAGGAGAAGATGTTTAAAGAAAAAGTTAACGGACGGACGCACGACGGACACAACGCCATGACAATAGCCCGCGGCCAGTGGAGCTAAAAACTCGGTTCCTTTTTCGCAAAGACTGAAAGTAAGCCTCAGCATTTTATACACAATTTTCTTTCGTTGTTCTCGTATGTTTTCAATAAGTAAATCAAAGTGGCAATTTGTACACAAAAAAAATCTTAGTGATTTAACACGTGGTCTGAATGCACGAGACGCACGAGCATTTAGTGACGGGCGGTTCAGATGTCCGGATAGTTTACAGAAAACACGACAAAATTGCTGGGGTGTGAAGCGTATACATTTTCTCATACATGTCCCCAAATTTGGTGCCGATCGAGGCAATAGGAAAGGAATGGTTAATGAAAACGTGTTTTGCGTTTTTAAATCGTGTCAGTTTATTTGATGACCATGGGACATCATTTAAAGGTGTATCATTGATACCATACAATATTAACCTTTTCATGTTACATCATGACAAACATCTAAGCAAAATAATCAAGTATCCAATATTCCACTATGCTTTCTTTATAAGGGACATCAAAATCTGTTTTAATTTTTACAACGGTATGCATATAGAAATAACATCTTCACAGTGGAAATCAAGGAGTTCGGACCGTAAATACTGTTTAATAACTTTCTAGCAAAGTTTTAATGAAAAGAGGACAATCATAACATTGTTGAACTTCTCTCTAGGCCAATACCAATTAGGTTGTATATAAGAGATAATTTAACAAATGTGACCCGTCACGCTAAAAGAGACCTTATAGGAAGAGTGAAAAACATAGCCTCTATTCAGTCTGCGCAGCCAGACTAGAGCCCACACTTTTCACTTTTACACCCAGTATTTTAAGTGGCTCAAAAGCCATCAATTCTGACGAAAGGTGTAATGTAGTATAGAGTGCACAGGTTTTGGGAAGTAGCACTAAAGGAAGGGACTGTTTAAGTAATTTTCTAAATCCAGAATGTTTTCCCTAATATTATGTTCATTTTTTGCCTAAAATAATTGGTTGAGCTGTGCTTAATCTGACAAGTTTGTCAAAATTTAAATTTTTGGAGTTTGGATAAGGTCCCTTTTAACGTAAAGGGTCACAAATGTTCGGATTGCATGTGACCAGGCCTATGGTCATATGTAGGAGGCAGTCATCCTATTACAGTGTAATTAGTAAACTATACTCATGCATACCACAAATACATCTAGTTGTACCGGTTTTACTATAGGGCCCTCCGTCTCTGTCGTAGTGATGTTCAGCTCTTCATCGGACAGATTAAGGTCAACGTCATCCAAGTACTTCTTACGCTTCACACGACCAGATCGTCTCTTCAACTAATAATGGATATATATTACATGAACAATATTCTTAAGTTTGTAAAAAGAAAATCATCACTTGAGTTTTGACAACTGTTAAAACAATTACTTTTAAAATTGAAACACTTTCACAAAGGTTTATTAGTTAGAAAATTGATGTATTTTTACAGAAGTAACTTCCCTTAGAAAATAGTAAGACAATATTGTGCCTCTTCACAGATACATGCAAAGGTTACAGCACTCAATAATCCTTGGAAAAGGTCTATCAGTAAATCTGGGACCCGTATTACCAACGATTGTACAATTACATTTTTGTGTAAACTTTGAAACAACGTATCTGATTGCATGAGAAATCAGAATGGGCCAATCAAGCAAGTTTGTTGTTACAAGTAATTACGAAAAAATAATCTTACGATCGTTGATAATACGGGCCCCTGGACCATACTGTTTGAGATTTATCTAACTTTAGTAACTTACATCATCATTTTCCGGTGAAGGTGGTGGGGTAATCTTTATTTCCACATCTGATCCATCCGATGATCCTCGTCGCTTTCTCTTTCTGCTCTTCAAAAATGTGGCAGGAGGTAAACTGCAATGAACAAGAAATTTATATGAGATCTTTATCTCATAACTGGGCAGTCAAATACCTGCTTCAAATTTATTGCATTTCTTTGTAATTAAACTATGAGCAACCTTTTAAAGAAGACTATACCTTTTCTTTTTCTTCTCTTTCGGGGGTCTTCCCACAGGTTTTTTTTGTTTCTTCACTGCTGACCCAGCCTTCAATGGTGACGCATCCGAGTCAAGGTCCGGTACAAATGCATCATGGACCTCCTCCACCATCTTCGTTATATTGTTGGCCTCGGGGATCTCCGGTGGTTCATCCGCTTTCTTCTTCTTTCTCTCTCTCTTACGTTTCGGAGTTTTCTGTTCTCCGTCTACATTTTCTCCTGCTGCTGCTTCAGCTTTATCCTTCCTTGGTCTCCTTTTCTTCTTTGGTTTAGTTTCTGGTTCTGTAACAATAGATGTATTTGCTGCACTATCGTCCATCTCCATCAATGTTGATGGTAGATCTGGTGGCTCAAGCACTCGTGGAATGGAAGTATTGCCAGACTTCTGCGCCTTGGCTATTGCTTCTGCTATAATTTTGTTTGCCTTTTCCTGTTGTTGGCTGGTCCCCTGCTCCATTTTGACTGGTTCCCCACCTGCCATGTTCTGCATGCTGGGCCCAGGACTATGAATGACGAACTGTTTACCACCGGTGGCATGATTTGTGTTGATGACTATGTTCTGCATCTGTTGGGTTTGTCCGGTTCCCATGTTGGGCTGAGACTGGACAGATTGAGGTAGGGAACCAGGGCCTTGAACCAGGCTCATCATGGGCTGACCTTGCTGCGGGATACCAGCCTGACCTGGATTCTGCGGACTCATCTGACTCATTTGGTTCTGTTGCTGTGGCTGTAATAGAAGTAAAGAAGGAATTTTTCAAAAACGACACTTAAAGCTCATTACAAAGAACTGAAATTGGAGGGTGGTCAAATTTGAAAGGAGTTGCAAAATGAATCATATCAAAGGTAGAGTATTTATTGATAGTAAAGGAAAGATTGCTGAATATCATCAATTTCTTCTTTTCTATCAATGTTTTCCCAAAGGATTTCTACTAGGGCTGTCTAAACAAGATCTTGTGTGGTAAAGAGTTCATGTTTTCTTCTTCAGAATTGTTATCATTATCATGATATCTGTTGCAGATGACGTGCAATTAACCCATTACCAAACAGCAAAAATTTTGGACTGTTCCAAATTCAAAGATGTTGCAGACGACCATTTCCAGTTTATGAAATTTTAAAAATCTCTTTATTTTGGGTTAAAAAACATTGTGGAAAATGAAGAAATTGCTTGTCACAAGCAATTTCTTCATTTTCCACAATGTTTTCCAAAGCCTTTATCTTGTTGGGAGTCAAAGGGCGTCACTGTAAGGTAATGGGTTAAAACATCTTATTTTAATTGTCTTCTTAACAAAAAATGCATAAAATTGTACAGTGTGTAAACAAGATCACTGCATAAACTTGTAAACTTTATCATGCTTGCTGATCTTTGCCTACTGCAACAACATGAATAAATCCCGAATATTGTTGAAGCATCATTCAAGCATGGCAAGTTTCACTCTTACCTTAATGATAAAGAGCTGTGTTCCAGGAGCGTTATTTGCCCCTGTTTGTACCAGTATTTTAGAACCAGGCTGCTGCTGGGCTGCCTGCATTTGGGTGGCTGTTGTTAACATAGGACCCTGTTGTACCATCTTGTTCTGGGTGGATGTTGGGTGCTGAAAAATTTGGCAGAGCAAATGATAAGAGGGGATAATGTTATTCGAAATTTGTTATTTCAAAGCCAAAACCAATTTTGTGTGTACTCATTTACAGTGTCTTGATGAGACAATTCAAACAAGTAACCACAATGTAAGGTAAATAATGAAATAATGACTTTTTAAGTCATTACCCCCTCTTATCTCTAGGTCTGATTTGGGCAAGAAAGTTACAATTTTGAAACATCAATTTAATGCCTCAAGAAATATTTACTTTTATGCCTCAAGACAATCATATTTACCAGAATTAACATCCTTTAAACAAAGTATTCAAGTATAAATTAGCAAATAACTTTGAAAAGTGATTTAATATTTCTGTAACTACATTGAACAGGAGTAGCGTAAGAATATTAGATAAAATTTAAAACCATGAAATGTTAATAAATGCTCTTACCATTGACTGTATTTGTGGAATACTAGTTTGAAAAGTGGGTGGTTTTCCTCTTTGGTTCTGCATCATTTGTTGAGACTTGAGTATCCGGAGTTTTTCTTGTAGATCCAGCATTTTCTGCTGAGTCTGCGGTGTCTGTGGCATGTTGTACAACTGCTGTATCTGTTGGTTAAGAGTCTGAATCTCCATGTTCACATTTTGTTGTACATTTCTCGAGTTTGGAGATAAAACTTTATATCCAGGGCTAACCTGTCCCGGTTGTCCCGGATTGTTAGTAATACTAGTATTTACACTGACCATATTGCCCATCTGAGGGCCACTTGTTTTGTTACCCGGGGGTGATATGACTTGTGTTGAATTCTGACTAAGTTGTCCCGTGTTGAATGTTTGTTGTTGAATACCACCATCAGGTGTGTTGGCACTTTGCTGGAAGGGTATAGAGATATTCGTGTTATTGCTAGGTGGTTGTGTGTTGTCCATATTGAAGCCCCCTTGTGACGAGGTAGATCCAGTGGGAGATAACATCCCCGGGGGTACGGAGGGAGAGGCAGGGGGTGGAGTTGGACGGGGAGACAAGATAGGGGCGTTGGCTCGCTGCTGTTGCTGACCCATGTTGTTGAAGGGCATCCTGTGTTGCTGCTGCTGGGTGGGACTAGTCTGTGGGAACCTCTGCATCATGCTGGGCTGCTGCTGACTGACCTGGGGATTCACCCCCGACCCATCAACCATCCCCTGGGGCGGGGATCTGTACTGGAACTGCTGATACTGACCAGGGTTCTGTTGTGGGCTCTGACCCATCATGTGTTGTTGTTGTTTCTGTTGTTGTTGCATCATGCGGGGATCACTGTTCATGCCAGGCATGTTTGTCATGGTACCCTGCTGTGACATGTTGGAGAATGGCTGGTTGCCTGTTTGGTACATCTGTTGTGGAATACCCACCATATTGGCCTGACTAGCATTGGTGGGCATTCTGTTTGGGGAGGTCATTCTCTGCATCATCATGGCCTGACCAGGCTGCTGACCAGTCTGGAAGCCCGACTGTTGACCAGCTCCAGCCTGCTGCATCTGCATGGCCTGCTGATTGGCTGCATTGGGAATGGCATAATCATGTTGTGAGAGGTAGGGAGTTTGTTGGGACTGTTGGTTTGGCTGCTGTCCAAACATCGGCTGTTGACCTTGCTGCTGGTTCCAGCCCATCTGCTGCTGCTGCTGCTGCAGCTTCATCTGTTGTTGTTGTTGTGCCTGGCCTGGGTGTCGCTGAACGCCGGGGTTCGCGCCTCCCATGGCTGGGTTATTATACTGGTACATGCCTTGGTTAGGGGACATCATGCCTTGGTTCCTAGGCTGGAATTGATTTCCCATCACCTGAGATTGCTGTGACATCATCGGATTCATGTGACCTTGAGAATGACCTTGGGAAACCATGGTATTCTGGTTAAACATCTGATTATTGAACTGATTAAAATTGGACTGGTTGTACTGCTGTGCTTGTTGTTGTTGATTTTGGAACTGCATGTTTCCGTAGTTACTATTCTGCATGTTATTCATGTTTGTGTACCCTTGTTGCATGACCTGCATGTTGGGCTGCTGCATCTGTCCAGTATTCTGTGCCATCATGCCTGGTATTCCAACCTGTGGCTGCTGTACTACTGCTTCACCTGTAGCGGTAAAATGAGAAGTTATTAGCCCTTTACCAAACAAGACCTGGTGGTTTTGACATTCTGCATATTATTCATGTTTGTGTACCCTTGTTGCATGACCTGCATGTTGGGCTGCTGCATCTGTCCAGTATTCTGTGCCATCATGCCTGGTATTCCAACCTGTGGCTGCTGCTGTACTACTGCTTCACCTGTAGGGGTAATATGAAATGTTTATGAATATTAACCCTTTACCAAACAAGACCTGGTGGTTTTGACATTCTGCATGTTATTCATGTTTGTGTACCCTTGTTGCATGACCTGCATGTTGGGCTGCTGTATCTGTCCAGTATTCTCAGGGCTTTTTCTCCTTCTTTAGTAGAGGCCGATCTTCGGTGACTTCACAATCGCGAAAAGCCTGGTTTTTTCACAACTGTGGCAAGAAAATTTCACAAAAATCGGGTATAAAATTCCCAATCACCGGGTTTTCATTAAATCTAATAACGAACTATTTCGTGTGAAATATCTGAGCCATTAATGATTTTTCACATTAGTTACACATCAAAAGGTTAAACTAAATACCCAAAAGTTCTCAATTTAGAGTGTTATAAATACAGCATCGGCTGCAAAGTGAAAGTAGAAATTGTCAAATCTCGACAAAAACGAGAGATCACGATAGCCGGTGTGATCGATTGTACTCTCCCGCCAATTAAAATCGAACATATTGAAACACTAATTTTTTTAATAAAATATGTTCCAGCATTTACTATCATAAAATTATATTGTTTAGTAAGAGTATTATTTAATCGGTTGCCACTTACAATGCAAGTTTTAAAAGTTTAAATAATCGAACTGTTTTAATCGCGTCTTTTCAAAGAACATAATTCTGGTCGTACTCGCCTGACAAAATAGAGCATACGTAAATAAAGATTTCGCGGATTTCGATCTTCGTTAAAATCAAATCGCACAACAGAAAAGATATCAAACAAGCTATGAAGTTGTGAAAATGCTTACATCGGCGTATCCCGTCGCTAGCCTGCTTTTGTATCGCTGGAAATGCTAACGCCGCCGTTCATTGTTTTCTGTCTTTGAAGATTCAGGACGTGACTGAAGGATTTTTTGACAGTTCATAGAAACGATATTTTGTACTTTTTTAAGGAAGAAGCGCTGATAGGTGCTGCATATAGTTAATTAATAATGACAGTAAAAAGCTATCTGAGGTATCTCGCTCGTGTTTTCATACTATTTTTCTGCTTGTAAAATGATTTCTTTCAAATCGTGAAACTAGCACATCTATGTTTAGTGTCTTTTTGGTGGATTTCTTAAGAACCTTTGATAACAAGTCAAGATACATCCAAAGACAAAAAAATATACTTTTTTTCTGAAAAGCTACTTCTGAATCACAACTTGATGAAAATTTCAAATGTCCCATGCTCTTGTTGTGTGATATATACTGTGTTTTCACTATGAGATTCCAAATGAGTCTGAACAGTCAGTCCTGCATTTTGGGGATCTAACTATCACTGACCAAGCAGCAGGCAGGTAATGTCTGTCAGGCACCGGTTAATGTTGAACCCTGGAATAATTTGCTATTTTCAACATGAATATTTTTTCTGAGATCTTTCCATCCATTCTTATTCAAAGACATTTGTCAATTTTGGGAAGACTCAAAATTGTCTTTGAGAGTTCATCTAAGGAATATAACAGTACATAAAATTCATTTTCGTCTGTGGGCCTTCGCCCCCCTGGGTCCCCTGGACAACAGGGATGCTGCCCCCATGAACCCCACTGAAGGAGGACTCCCAGACCCCCTGCCTCCTACAATTTCTTTTGAGCCCCCTACTTCAAATCTTATTGAAAACCTTGCAATCTGTAATTTAGTTGTAATTTTGTTGTTTTAGATAGATAAACCTATTTTAAGTATATTTTTCACAATTTTGCCAAATTTCACGCGAAATTTCACAAAACGACAGGCTAGGGCCTCTTCACAATTTCTGGAAAAAAAGCCCTGATTCTGTGTCATCATGCCTGGTATTCCAACCTGTGGCTGCTGCTGTTGTACTATTGCTTCACCTGTAACGGTAAAATGAAATATTTATGAATATAAATGCATAAAATGTTTGCTTCCGTTCTGATAAATGCATGCATTAATGGGAAGACACCAGGAGGTTACGAAGTGAAAATGTGTATTATTCAGTAAACTCACATGCTATTAACACATGTCTTTGCACTAGAATATCCTCTTTAAGAACTTTCAAAATAATTTGATTTTTTTGGGGATGAACTGACAGAGAGACATGGTGAGACCAATATGCACCCTTCGCGAGAATACAGAAATCTTATATTTTTACAAAAGATAAAGATAAAATGTCTTCATAATTTCTTTTACTATCAATTTCTGAATGAAGATCATTTTTCTAATCTGTGTTACTTCTTTCACAAACTTCCTTTTATTATGGAAAAAGTTTGAATCCTCACCTGTTCCACTAGCAAGTTCTTCTAGAAAACCTGGATCTGAATCAAACAAGCCGCCGATATCATCTGCCATTTTAAGAGTCACTCGCGTAGAATTTGTCTTCTACAACTGCGGAGTCATAGCGGGCAAATATACACAGGACAGCTACAAGTCCTGAAAATATACAAGAGTTAATTGATAAATCCTTTCCCAAACAAGACCTGGTTTTGACGTCTCTAATTGAATAGGCTACACAAATAGGAAAAGATTGAGGCAAACGAAGAAAATGCTGATATTCAGCATTTTCTCCTTTTACCTCAACGTTTTCTGTTCCAAATTTATTTTCTCAAATTTAACCTTTAGTAACATATATTCTGCAGTCTGTAGCAGTTTTGAAATTGGACCATCATGAAAGTTTGCTGTTTCGGAATGGGTTAAAAGAGTGCAAAATTCTGGTCTAATTTCAAAATGACAAAATTTTAAACAGGTCCAAATTACAAGATATTGTAGGCAACAATTTCGAGTAAATAAAATGTTACATTCCTTTTTTTTGTCTTTCTGGGTAGAAAATGTGTGAAATGGGAAAAAATACTAGTCTCACAAGCGATTTCTTCATTTTTCACAGTTTTCAAGAGCATTCTCTTGAATCAATTTCTCCATTATTTTCCAAAGCCTGTATCTTGTGGCCATGAAAAAAAGTTCTCACACAAGAATGGGTTTATAACACTTATTGGACTGTTCCAAGAAGAAAGTTGCAGCAGAGATGGATGTTAATAAAGACATAATCCGAGTCTTCTCTGATGTAAATACGCTCTTTGATATTTTGATTTTTCGCTATTTACATCAGAGAGCGTTGCTCTTTGAAAAAATCAAGAAGTTCGCAACAAACTGTTGCGCATCGTTCACCGTCCGATCTTAAACGCTATCGTTAAAACCCCTGATGATATCGATAAATGAACCATTTGTTGTTATGGCTGCTGAAAAAATTACGACCAAAAAGTATTTCTAAAAGGTTAATAGGCAATGTTTTGCAACAACCCTCACCTGAGCAGCCTTTGTTTACCTTGACCTTCCATTCAAAACCAAAGGTTATACTCATCCAGCAGGCCGATTTGAAATGAAATTTTTTGTCAGGTATGACAAACTAGACAGTCCTGGCGGCCTGGAAGCGCTCCACAGGCCTGATTGTTTGTCTTGTTGAATGCAATTTCAAAGGTTCAGGCTGCGCAAACAAGCAAATACATGACCAAGCTGAAAATTACTAGCAAGTAAGATTGTATGGTCAGTAAGATTTCTGTGAAAGTTCTGTATTGATTAATTAATACTATTTGTTGTAAAAGTAAAAATAAAGCCAAAAATGGCAATTTTGTCAATAACAAGGGCACATAACTCATATAAAATTCAGATCAAGCTGAAAATTACACCAAGGCAAGATCTTATAGTCACCAACATTCTGTACAAGTTTTGTCTTGATTGGTTAATATTTGTAGTTGCTAAAGTGAAAACAAAGTCAAAATAGAGTCGAAAATGGCAATTTTGTCAATTTCAAGGGCACATAACTCATGATGTAAAATTCAGATCAAGCTGAAAATTATACCAAGGCAAGATCTTATGGTCATCAACATTCTGTTCCAGATTTGTCCTGATTGGTCTACATTTGTAGTTGCTAGAGTGAAAACAAAGTCAAAATAGAGTTGAAAATGGCAATTTTGTCAATTTCAAGGGTACATAACTCATGATGTAAAATTAAGATCAAGCTGAAAATTATACCAAGGCAAGATCTTATGGTCGACAACATTCTGTCTCAGTTTTGTCTTGGTTGGTCAATATTTGTAGTTGCTAGGGTAAAATCAATGTCAAAATAGAGCCGAAAATGTGATTTTGTCAATATCAAGGGCACATAACTCATGATGTTACATTAAGATCAAGCTGAAAATTATACCAAGGCAAGATCTTATGGTCATCAACATTCTGTACAAGTATTGTCTAGATTGGTCAATATTTGTAGTTGCTAGAGTGAAAACAAAGTCAAATAGAGCCGAAAATGGCAATTTTGTCAATTTCAAGGGCACATAACTCATGATGTAAAATTCAGATCGAGCTGAAAATTATACCCTGGCAAGATCTTATAGTCACCAACATTCTGTTGTAGTTTTGTCTTGATTGGTATGTATTTGTGGATTTTAGAGTAAAATTAAAGTCAAAACCAGCTATTTTTGACATTCAAGGGCAGATAACTCAGGTTATTCTGATTCAATCCAAATTCTTTGAAGGAATCTGAGAGAGGGTCACCCAAGGATCATTCTTGTGAAGTTTGATTGAAATCCATCTTGTAGTTTCTGAGAAGAAGATTTTTAAAGAAAAAGTTTACGGACGGACGGACGGACGCACGCACGACGGACACACCGCCATGACAATAGCCCGCTGGCCTGTCGGCCAGTGGAGCTAAAAATGATTTATTGATCTATACCCTACAGTGTTTTACCGAGTGATTCGATATGATACACAAAAACAAAGCTTCAAGTTACTTGTAACGTTACCGAACTTTCCGCTGTTTTCAAAGAGCAACGCTCTCTGATGTAAATAGCGAAAAATCAAAATATCAAAGAGCGTATTTACATCAGAGAAGACTCGGATTAATAAAGACAGAACCTGACAGCGTTTTTTTTCCTTCTATAACTACTGCCGTTAAACGGAACCTTTCCCAAAGGCATCGGCTTCGTCCCAATTCAACCACCGGTTTCCTCCCAAAGTGACGATCGGCCGTTTCCCAATCTCCAAATCTACGGTTCCCTAATATCCTGTTAGTTTTCCCAATCGCGAGTACCTTAAATTTGCGTAGACATGCCTTTTGAAATCGCTGGGCCTTTAAATCTCGCCGTACATCATCATGCAAAAAGTAAACAAACGATTATACGTCTGCAGGGGTAAAAACATTTAACTACGTACAATCCAATCAATAGTTATGAGCTTTTCGATTTCCCGCAAAAGATAAACAACCTGTCAAGGGACGCAACTCAAACGGTTTGAAGCCGTAGACTGGTTTACTAATAATTACTATCACAATGGGTACCAGTCTACCCTAACTGTGACTGGTTTACATAAAATTTCATAAGAGATATCGATTTTTTGCTGCGAAAAATTTCCAGCGCAGAGACAAGTCTCCTACTTTCACTTTCCCACTGTTTCGCGCGATTAACAAACGTTGATGGCAGAAGTCCAAACATGAGCCACAATGCCCAGATATTACCGTAAAAAACTTCTTCAGAACGGGATCGGGCACAACGGAGGATGGTAAGACTTTCGAAGTTTCGTCCCCACCCATGATCGATGATTTTAATGCAATGCCTGGCCCACTTACGGAATTTGACGAACATTTTACGGAAAAATCCGAACATGGCTGCACTCGGGAATTTGATAGTTTTGAATGATAATCGGCAATTAACTTGACTAATCTTGTGTTTATTATTTGAAATAATGTTTTCTCTACTTGTTGTTTAAGAGATAATGAATATCCCCGTTTCCAAGATGAATTTCATATTCTAAATGGGATGCATTTTTTGAGTGACAAATAGGTCACGGAAAAATCCGAAGATGGCTGCGTCCATAAATTCAAAGTACTGGAAGTACTGAAAGCAGCCAATGAACTTATCTTGAGTCAATATTTGTTTGCATCCTCAAGACGTACAAGATTAGATTTAAATTAATAAATTTAGTACTGTATCAACCCTTTACCCCCTCTTGTTTCTAGCTTAGTAGTATAGAAAAATCTGGCAGTAGTTTTCCTGATAAACCCTGAATGTATAAAAGGGTCTTATGTGACACAGAATATAGGTTCTAAGTATAGAAAAGGCATATTTCATTGATCAATTTTACAACCTAAACTTTTCCCAATTCAATGGTTTCGCGACTCGTTTTTTTTTCCCAATTTTAAGATTTCGTGACGCGAAAAATTCCCAATCATAGGGGTATAGGTACCTTTCCCAATTGGACAGAAAAAATGCTGCCTGAGTATAATATTCAGTGGCGGATCCATCTAGGAAGTTCAAGTTTTCAAATGAATTCCCCTCCTTAGCCTGCTTATTTCATTTTCCTACAGAAAATCAGTCAAAATTGTGTGATACTAATAATACTATGAAAACACCCCCCCCCCCCCCCCCCCCTATTTGTTGGGTGATTCTCTTGGGTACCGCAGTACTTAACCCTTCCCAAACAAGACCTGGTTTTGATGTCCCAACTAGAAAAGGCTTGGGAAAACATTAGACAAAAGAAGAAACTGCTGATAACCAGCAGTTTCTCCTTTTGCCTCAATGTTTTCTATGCTATATTTTTCACAACTTTCAGCTTTAGTTACATTTATTTTGTCATCTGCTCCAGCTTTCAAATTGGGCTCCTCTAAAATTTTGTCGTTTGGGAAAGGGTTAATGACTTCCGGAAAAAATAAATAATGACTGGGGACATGAAAACATTCCATTTTTTTCTTTTGCTATAGCAAATCCAATGCAGCTGAAATAATAATACAAGAAATTACCGAAAATTCTTGAGTAAATAAGTTTGCTTTTAGTTTATTGTACGACAATGCCCCAGAGAGGGATGATGTACACAATTGGAAGGAGAACTTTTGTTGCAGTTGGTAGGTGATGCTTCCTCCGTAAATGAAAACCGTTTTGAATACTGCGATACCGTTAATCCGAGTCTTCTCTGACGTAAATACGCTCTTTGATATTATGATTTTTCGCTATTTACATCAGAGATAATTGCATATCGAAAACATCAAGAAGTTCGCAACTCGATGTTGCGCATCGTTCACCGTCCGATCTTAAACGCTATCCGTAAAAGGCCTGATGATATCGATCAATGAACCATTTATTGTCATGGCTGCTGAAAAAAATACGACCAAAAAGTATTTCCAATTTAAGGTTTATAGGCAATGTTTTGCAACAACCCTCACCTGAGCAGCCTTTGTTTACCATGACCTTCCATTTAAAACCACGTGATCAACGCGAAATCTCGCACATGGAATGCGGGTTTTCCCAGATTATGACGTAACGGTAGAATTTGAAAGAAAAAAGAAATAAGATTATTTTATTTTTCAAATTGACGGCCCTTCTGAAATAATATAACAATAACGAGTTTAAAAAAACTGATAACATGAATAAATAAATAAATGAAATATATCAGAAACGTCCGGCAAACGTTTTAAAGCTAGTATTCGCACCAATAATGTTTGCTTCTATGTTGGGTCAATTCCATAACTTATGAGCATGGAGAACGAAATAAACGGAATTTCTCAGGAAAAGCAATACCATTCAAGTTGCAAGCTGAACAGATCGACATAAATTGATTTCCACAACAAGAACACTCCATAATTTCTGAACAAAGGCGGTCACGTGACTTGAGAAAAATTCGTAATCAAAGGCGATCACGTGATAGTCACGTGGCGGTAAATTCCGCTCTATTTTTGAACGAGACCTGGTCACGTGATCTGCAATAACAATGGCGACGAAATGGAGTGGAAATAGGGGGTTGTTGAGTTTCGAAAGGTTATACTCTTCCAGCAGGCCGATTTGAAATGAAATTTTTGGTCAGGTATGACAAAAAATGATTTATTGATCTATACCCTACAGTGTTTTGCCGAGTGATTGGATATGATACACAAAAACAAAGCTTCGCTACTTGTACCAAACTTTCCGCTGTTTTCGACATGCAATTATCTCTGATGTAAATAGCGAAAAATCATAATATCAAATAGTGTTGTGTCGATAGTCGCCAGCTATCGAAAGCTATCGGATTGAGCCCAAAATCGGCGACAATCGATTGCAATTTTCAACTATCGATAGTTGCACTTTTTCTTTTACAGTTGATTTTCCTGACATTTGGTTCTAATAATCAAAAAAGAAAATTGATGAATGAAAGTTCCAGGCTATTTCCTTACTCTCCCCCAATCTCTTGCAATGACTTTTATGAAGTGAAAGTAGAAGTTTATGGGTCCCGAAGTTTATGCAAAGTAAACAGAAAGAATGACTTGATTGGTAGTCTGCTATTTACCAAAATTAATCGAACATTAACAATGACCTTTGATGGATAGATTCCAGCATTTAAAGCTATAATTAAGTAATGAAAATTGCTTAATAGTTTAATCAGTTATTATTTATCATGGAAGTGCTTTTAAAAGTGTTAACGATCGAAATATTTTATTCATAGCATTTCAAAGAACATAATTCCAAAAAGCAAATCTAGTAAGGGGGTACCACTTGATTGGTAGTCTGTGATTTCAGTAAAATTAATCGAACAAGAACAATGTCTTTTGATGGAGAGATGCATTTTAGTAAATGAATATATTGTTCAATCAGTTGTAATTAATTAATAGGGTGCTTTAGACAGGGTGTCCGATCACGTAGATATGTACGTGAATCACGTAATTTGAACAAAAATCATGTACTACTTTCTCAGCCAAAACGTCTAAGAACGTACGCAAAATGAACCCGTATCAATTACAAAAATAAGATGACAATTATCCCCATTTTTTACGAAAGAAAAAAAAAGTTTGATTGCCGAGTAATAAAACCGAAACTGCCAAATTCGGTCATTCTGATCCCTCTAATTTTTCCGCTAATTGTAGTTGGCCAAGATACTGCGTTTTTTGGATTCATTCAACCAAAACGCTGTATCATTGCGAGCGTCTGCATGATCATGGCATCTACTAAACAAACTGGATTTTAAAAAAATTGATCAGTCTTTAATTTCAATCAGAATCAACATAAATATAGGCGAAACGACGGAGAAAACACGCAGTCAGTACCATCGTCCACTGTTGAATCTAAAATCAAAGTTCATGGCTTTGCCAGTTCGACTGGCTTTGTTCGGACGTAGAAAAGGGAACAATGCAGATATTTATTATTAGAGGCTCAGCTGTAAACGGAAACTGCTTCATAGAACTTACTTTGGCGTCTGAAAACATTCCAATCTTTAAGTTTTCAAATTTGATTGATTTGTAATTAAAAGAAAAAATGCTGAACAAAATGCCTCCAGTCCCTTTCCCAAACAATACCTAGAGTAAAGAACTGTTAAGATTTAGTGTTAATTTTCTTGTACCCCCAATTAATTTTTTGTACCCCCAACTTTAACCACCAAGAGGTACAAAAACCCCCTGTCAAAATTTACAGTGGACACACTGTTTAGATCGTATAAACGATCGGAATATTATAATCATAGCATTTCAAAGAACATAATTCTCATCCTAGACTGACATACTCATCTGCAAACAATAAAGCACACCATCTATAAAAGAAGTCTAATTGGAAAACGACAACAATAATGTCTCCAAATTGATCCACTGACAAAATTTAGCTTAGTTTGTTGACATGTTTAGAGAAGTCATGCTATCACATCGGCAGTGAGAAAACAGAAAAGTCTGTCTGAAGCTGGTAAAGAAATGGATTAACGGCGATGATTCCTACCTGTCCACACGGTACATCATGTATGATGAATAGTTATATCTATAGGTAGATACAATTTTACAAGATGAAAGGCTATATATTGCTTTTCTACCAATCTCTTATATATGATACTGAGTTAGATCTACATATTTAGGCTATGAAAAAAAACTTGCTCAAAAAATGAAAAAGCCAGCGTTATATACATTCAAAGACAACTAGCCTCAGAAGCAACTCCTCAAGACCTTGTTTAAATTTGGCTCAGTATTGGAGTAGCATCATAATTATGCAGTTAACACATAAACAAATATACTTAATTATGATATTTACTAGGTTACACTGATGGACTTTTTTTGTTTACAAAGAACCGATTGTACAATCGATAATCAATCGGTTGTGACTTTCCGATTATCGATAGTGATTTTGCTGTCCGATATACAACACTAATATCAAAGAGCGTATTTACGTCAGAGAAGACTCGGATTACGATACCGTAAAAGACATGGTACCGAAGCGGACTACTACCTATATATTCGAACCCCATTCAAGGAAAACATGACTCCCTTTCCATCTATGAATGTTATCCTTATTAAGGACCTTAATGGACATGTCCCGTTTCCAAAGATCATAATTTTGTTTCTGTTTCAATTATCATGACAGTATGCATTTTCACGCTACACAATAGTCACGCACCTGAGAGTATATGCTTCTAGCATTGTCTGTGATGAAGACAACAAAGCTATATGCTAAGTTTAGAGAAACTATCCACTTTTCTTTCAAATAGTACCACAAAGGCAGCAAAACAAGATATTTGTGTGAATATTTTGACTTTTTACTGAGACCAGTGCAATTTTGCGATAATTTTCTTATATCTGAATTTTAGGCGGTATTCAAAGGGCATAATTTTGGTTTTTGTCCTTGTAAAAGCTTTGACATTATGTCATCTAATTTCCTCTTTCAATTAGCTTTAGAATCATAGAATTTGTAGGTATTTATAGTTTGACAATAAAACATAAGATGGCAACCAACCTTGCCATAGTCCTTATATGAAAAATAAACTGATTAAACATGGCGGCTGATTTTCTTAACAAAAGTTATCACCTCTGTAAAACAAAATATACAGCTTTATAGTCTTGTGTTATATACCTGAGTAATGAGCAAACATTCTTCTTCAAATCCTGCAAATTTGGTTAATCTGGTGATTTTATTAAGGAAAATATTGTATTTTTTCTTAAGCTACCCTACACATTTTCCAAGTTTAATAAGGTGTTTGTGGGAAAGAACCCCTTCATTTTAAAATGCTTAATTATTTCATATTTAGAAAAAATATCAACATCTAAATGCACTTTTTGTGTGTACAAAAAGTTGATTTTTTAAA
This sequence comes from Fragum sueziense, assembly GCA_963680895.1. Classification (NCBI taxonomy): domain Eukaryota; kingdom Metazoa; phylum Mollusca; class Bivalvia; order Cardiida; family Cardiidae; genus Fragum; species Fragum sueziense. The sequence goes on along the minus strand of OY804599.1, from coordinate 19,352,209 downwards.
TACAAGAGTTTCTAAGACATGCTGTTTGCTAATTTACATTTTTACCAACCAAGTTTTCATATGAGTGACTATTGATTACTCTCAAACTAGATAAGGATTTTATATCACAATTTTTAATTACTTTGTAAAATTTTGTAAAAGGGATTCTTTTAATTTGTTGTTGGTGTCTAAGCAAGAAATTAAGTATAAAAAGACACTAATAGAGATAATTGTCTTATTAGATAAGTTTTTCAGCAGATAATAAGGCACAAATCCTTAAGTGCGTGACTATTGCTTACACTAGGATATTTAGAATACAATAACAGAAAACCAATTCGATTTTTTTTCAGTACATTTTCTCCATCATGATCTGAAAATTTGTGATGAACAACTTTTTTGCAGTCCCAAAGTTGGGCAAACAAAGGAAATTAACCAACTTCACACTTGACAAGTTCTCACATTATCAAAATGATAATTTTCATTAAAAATTCATATGAATCAATTTCATTTGTGACTTCTTTAGCAAGATTTAAATCAACTTTCTTTAAAGTCAATTTCAGAAACAAACCTCCCATCTTTATTTTCAAAGAACGTCCAGTGAACAGAAAGCACGGGTTTACTCAACCATAACGACTCGGTGGTTAGGTCCCCTTGCTTCATGAAGTCAAAAAATTGGCCCAATCAAATCCCAGGATTGGTCTGGAATATTTGTTTATTTCGGGCGAAAACACGTGTATTTCAGACGGAAAGTCGATTCAGAAAAGAAAAAAAGCATAAAAGCAACACTAAATTGCAATTTCCGAACCATAAATTGAGATTAAAATGCATTTTAGCAATAAGCGTACCATGCAAAAAGTGTGATTTGATCGCCATTTCGGTCGATTTTTGGACGAAATTATCAAAACAGAAGCTTGAACAAAACCGTGAGAAATCCCGGGGGCCGGGCCCTTTTCCGACTTATTTCAATGAAAATTATGTTCGACAATATCTAATAAGTACTTCTACATAAAATAAAAAGACAAATACCTGTAAATTTTGTAAAATAATTTAGGAATTTTCATAGAATGACTTTGTAGATCACACCGCTAATTCTCAACATCATGTATCGACAAATTAACAATGTGAATGCACTCATCTGATTGGTCAAAATTACTACTTCACTAATGTTGCATTTTCCTAAATTCATAGTTTTCTATGTATTTTCAACATTTAATGAATTGTAGAATATGATTGCCGTTCTCTTTTCAATTGAATAAGTGTACTTTCGCTCTCGTGTGATTAAGAATTGCCCTGTGTTGTAGGTTTGACCTAATTGCAGATGCACCAAATTGACCAATGAGAAGCAGGATAACAAAAGGGTTCGTTAATTGAATATCGCGAAGCTTGCCTCTTGTTGACCAATCAACGTCGGGGTCATGAACAAGTGCCCGTATGGTATTACTAAATTCAGACGCTTCTGTGTCTATTTTTAGATTTCGACCGATCAGTATTTCTTTTGTTCAAAAGGTCGATTTCATTATCAGATAAAAATATGAAAACCAATCGAATGTGTATAATGCGGCATATGGTTTTATGCATTGTTATACACCGAAAGATATTCAGGAATTGCACCAAATCGTTCAAAATTATGGGAATTCCAGATCTGTGTCTTGGGTTTTCCCCTCAAACTGAACCATTTCCTTCTTAACCCTTTCCTCACATTATCCCTGGGTTTCACGCCCCCTTTGATGGAAACTTAAAATAAAACGATAGATCTACTTACTTAAGGTATCCAAACCCTCAAAAGCACCAAAGCCAAGACGCGAAATTTGAAAAGTGACATTAATTGCTAAACTGTGTTATATTTCCATTCCATATACAAATATAAGCATTTTGAACGGTTTAGAATTTTGAATAAGTGCATACTTATGGAAATATTTGACAAAAATGTTCAAAATTACATCCCTTGCATATGAATATAGAGTAAAATGATATTTGTAAACTATTTTCTTCTTGAAGCATAATCTTGAAATCTGGCACGGTGAATCAACTTATTTGAAGTGTATTTACAAGTGTGTGTAATTTGATGATTTTCGTGTGGCTAGAAAGTGGTTATTTTTTCAGGGTCTGTAAACCTTAAAAGAAAATTATGCCGGACCAATCAATGTTTTTCTTCAATTGATATAATTTTATTCTATGTGAAATTATCGAAATGTCGATTTTGATTAAAAAAAAAAAAAAAAAAAAAAAAAAAAAAAAAAAAAAAAAAAAAAAAATCGGCTGAAAATGACAATGGAAATATAACTTTTAATTGTGTAGAACTTATATTTATGTATTGATATCACTAAATATGTTTTTCACGGGGCTCCTTCGAAAAGGTCTACAGACAATTTCCCAGAATACCTAGTCTTAATTATACAGACCTGTATCGAGTCTCGATTCTCTTCCGACAACAATCGAGTCAGGAATATAGCAATTTCATATTTTGGCCGTTTTCCATACAATAACTGGTTTTTACATCCGTAACCTTTAGAAATAAGTTGAGAGAACATTGAGACAAAGGGAGAAAATGCTGATGATCAGCATTTCCTCCATTTATCTCAATACTTTCGATCTATATGCCATATAAAAAGATAGCTTAATAAAATACGAAATAGTAGACCCTATCTTCTTCTACATACCCATTCTTCACAGAAAGAACACGATTCCAGTGAAGGGGGTGGGGGTCCATTAGTGGGCATCGTACACAACGGCTATTACATATTTCATTTCACATGTCGCAGCTTTAGCTTTTCTTATCATAAATTGCACGTTTGTGCTTTTTTTAAAATAATAATTCAGTAATGTTTTCTTGTATACCTATTATATCTGTGTACTGCGATAAAAATCTTTTTGAAAAGTGTTACGCAATTTGAGAAATGTGAGCACATTTTGAACAGTGACGGATCCAGGATTTCTGTAAGGGGGGGGGGGGGGTCGAATTTACAAAAAGGGGGATACGTTTTCCTGTTATCAGACAAGTTTGACTGAATTTCTGCATGAAAATGAAATAATCAGGCTACAAAGGGGGTTCGCTTGAACCCCCCCCCCCCCGAACCCCCTCTGTATCCGCCACTGTTGAATGAAGGTCAGTGTCAGGTCAAATGAAATCCGTTACTCAAAGATGCAAAATGAAGGCTTGGGTACATCAGGGGTTTGTTTTTTATAAAAACATTCCCTCACAGTGACGTCTTTTTTTACGCCTCTAAAGAAAATTGCTTTGGAAAATCATTGTGGATAATGAAGAAATTGCTTGAAAAAAGCAATTTCTTCATTGTCCACAATATTTATTACCCCCAAAAGACCAAAAAATGTAAAATTCCTTTCAAAACAAATTGTCGACTGCATCGTTTTCGAATTCGGACCAGTCTAGAATTTTGCTATCTGGAATTGGTTTAAAGTGACATATCACATTTCTCTCCTTCGTCGTTCTGGAAGCCGTGTCACATCAGTATTGAGTCTGAACAGGGAAGCAGAGAAAGCCTTGACAAAACTGACAAACGTTAGAAATAAGCTGGATATGGTACATGTAGTTCTTTTATTGATCTTCAGATAAAAAAGTTATTGACGACCAGGTAAAATTTTACTCAGTAGTCAATATTTTTTCATCATCTTATTTAAAAAGATCTTTCGCATCCAACAAATCCTCACATATTTCCACCTTCTCTGCTTCACAGCCTATCCTTTTCAAATCGGTCACTTATTTCACAATCATTGGAGATTTTCTGTAACTGTTTTGTCACGTGATTCCCCGTCGTATTTAACCCTCACCCAAACAAGACCTAGTTTAGACGTCCTGATAGAAAAGGCTTTGGAAAATATTGAGACAAAAGAAGAAACTGCTGATAACCAGCAGTTTCTCCATTTGCATCAATATTTTCTGTGCCATCTTTAACACAAACCCTTTCCTTTTTAACATAAATTTTGTCTTCTATAGTATCTTTTAAATTGAACCACCCCGAAATTTTGTCGTTTAGGAAAGGGTTAAGGCCAAATGACCAACTGATGCGTTTTGGCATTGAAGACATCGTCATTGTTTTGCCAGAAGGAGGACTTCGTTGCCATGACCACGAACAAATATAAAGATTTATAAAGCTATCAGGACTGCATACCATTAGTTTAGAAAGAAGTCGTGGGAAAGCATACTGTTGACCAACAAGAGATGCCAGACAGAATCTAAATCGATAGAATGGAGACTAAAGAATCAACTTTCCACGCCTTTGACAGGAAGGAGTGGAGAACTGAAGCGAAATCTGGCATATTATGCGTGCAGCTAGCCACACGCCCAGACGGGACACAATTGACAACTATCCCACTTTCTACACGATAATCAAAACACCGACAATGATGATGATGATAACTGAATGCAGCTACAGGGAGCCTTGAAAGAAAAGAAGGAAATTGCGAATACCAGCATTTCTTTTCCTTCAACGCTTCTATGCAATATCCCGACTGATCTCCGAGTGCATGTACATGATTTAGCAATAATTTTGTAGTCTGTGACTCCCTATAGTTTGGAAAGTCTAAACTAGAAATCTATCGAAAAGGTGATAAAAATACCCCATCCCCCACAATGTCATGTCACAGGAGCAAATACATGCATATTAAAATCATGTGCAACAAGCGTCAAATCAGGGCCAATAACTCAATAGTTCTCCAAGGAATTTTCACTAAAGATGCACCATGCAAACCCAGAGGTCCTAATGGGAACGTCTGTCAAGTAGGACACAAGTCGGACCAAAACTATATGAGTTTTCCAGACAAGCAAGACTGCAAAAATTCAAGATTCAAAGATGATGCAGACGACAACCTCAGGTGAATCAAAGACATGCTTTGGTCGTTTGGGCATGAAAACTTTGTGGGAAATGGAGAAATTGCTTGTCAAAGCCATTATCTTGTGGCGAGTCCTAAAGAGTCACTGTAAATTTTCACAAGAGACCGACCAACGGGCTAGTATACCCCTAACTTCGATTAAGGGATAAAATATTGTGTGGGTTAAAGTCTCAAACTAAAGACTAGCTAGGGAGATAGGATTAGAACCAGCAACCATGGTTACCTCGAATATTGAGTGCAAACCGGTATTATAGTGGTTAAAGTGACATTTCACATTTATTTCATTTTTTTAAAGTATGTCTTGATGCAAAGATTGTTATTCTAATGCGTAGAAATGCTAACAGTTTTTGAGGCTGTTATTTATAAGCGAAAAATATGCCTTTAAAGTTGAGACAGAAATGACAAATTCTAAATCAATCTGAACTGTTGTCCACAACAATTTGTTTAATTTTAGCACAAAAATATATATTTCTCGTAAACGGTTCAATATTTTAGCTTGAAATTTTCAGAATTTTCATATAAAAAGATGTACTTTCAGATAGAATGAAAGTAAAATTTATGTAAAAATGATTGTGAAATGTCACTTTAAAAGATTGAAGGAGGGGGGGAGGGGGGGGGGGGGGGGTGTTAAGCACCAATTTTAACAATTTTTCAGTCATATCGAGGCGGCTTGAGTACCTATCCATGGATTCATGTCATTTCTCTCGCTAATATCATCACACCATCCTTTCCGAGCCTCCAGCTGCTCATCATACCTGATTTAACCCATTACCAAACGACACAATTCTGGGTTGGCCAAAATTCAAAGATGTTGCAGACGACAATTCAAAATGAGTGAATTTTCACATTTTTTGGTCATTTTGTGTAGAAAACATTGTGGGAAATGGAGAAATTGCTTGCCACAAGCAATTTCTACATTTTCCACTATGTTTTCTAAAGCCATTTTCTTTTGGGGAGTCAAAGAGTCATTGTGTGGGAAAGGGTTAAGGTGCGATTTTCCAAGCATTGGTGGGTGAATGTCAGAGAGGAAATTGGTCGCAATCGGGGATCGAAACAAAGACCCAGATATATAGTAAGTGGTATAAAATAAACAAAGACGAGAGAATGAACACTAGCGAAACTATGGATTTATTATATATATAGTGTTGTATTACAATATCGCCGATGACATAATAAAGAAAACGCTAAAATTGCACATTGTACATAGAGCTCAAAGGTTCAAAATTTATTCTTGAATATATACACAACTAAAAAAGAGCAAGGTAATTTGTTGTTTAAAAGCAGTTTTCTAGTCTTCTTTCGTTTTTTTTTAAAAGTCAAATTGTTTCTGCAAAAACCATTGTGCAATCTAACCAGTGACAAAAGCTTGTCATTTTAAGTCAATTTTCTATTAGTCATTTTGAACATCACATAAGTCTAAATAAAGATAATGACCACCATGTACTGTTTTCTTTTTTTTTCCTTTTTTTTTTTAAAAAAAATCCTTCAAAATTTACTAGTATGATATATTTTGCGTAGCGTTACATGTATACCAAACTGTGTATTTCTATACAGGTTGCATATAACAGAAGGTACACTTGTTGTATATAATGTAAACATGGGTCAATGAAGATATTTGTTTTCTCAAGATCAGTGAAGTTTTCTTGATAGTATAAGAGAACAGGCTGATCTAGTTCCATGTTGGTCATAAATACCATAAAGGCACCTTTCTTCAGATTCCAAAATGTATGTATTTATTCAACAATAAATTATGGTCCCAAATAAAACCAAAACCCTTTCCCAAACGACAACATTTTAGGCTCATCTTAAATCAAAGGTAATGGAGACAAGAACATTAATGATACCTAATGTGGCTATCAGGGATGTCAAAGCATGAAATGTACTGAAAGAAAAGAAGAAAAATGCTTGTGATCAGCATTGTTTTCTTTTCTTGTAGTGTTTTTCATGGCTGTTTTGATGATGGACGTTAAAATCGGTCTTAATTGGGAAAGGGTTAACTTAAACATACTCTAACAACAAGTCCTACACACTAACCAATATCCCACATACCCCTTACATAATTTTTTGTTTTTATTTCATTTCTTGACTACTTGAAAGTGAGAGTTAAAATTTAAATAAATTAACAACAACAAATGTACATACAGATAAACTGAAAAATATGAAGACAATTCTAGAAAAGGTGCATGAAAACAGCTACTGAAGTTCTAGGAAAACAAGAAATTAAGTTAATTTAGCACAAAATTTTGTAAAAGTCTTTATGATATATTAAAGTTTCGTAAGTTTTTGGAAAGCATTCTTATTATAATTCATTTTGCAAACAAATTCAAGAAACAACTGTTTGTTTGAGGAAATACAATAATGTCAGTGGTAGACCAAAATCTCATTAGTCCAGCTTTATCAGGCTGTAGTTATGCGGTTTATATAACCACCAACAAAAGCTATTTTCAGTTTGAACAACTACATGTTTGTTGCAGCACAATATATTTTTGTAAAGAAAGCACGATGAAACTTATTAATAATCTTAACCCTTTCCCAAACGACAAAATTTTAGGGTGATCCAATTTGAAAGCTGCTGCAGACAACAAAGTGGATGTTACTAAAGGTAAAATTAGTGAATAATACAGCTCAGAAAACATTGAGGCAAAAGGAGAAACTGCTGGTTATCAGCAGTTTCTTCTTTTGTCTCAATGTTTTCGCAAGCCATATCTATTAGGGACGTCAAAACCAGGTGTTGTTTGGGAAAGGGTTAAATAAAACATTTTCTAACAGCAGAATTTTAAGGTGGTTAGAATTCAAAGATGTTGCAGACCACAGAAGAAATGTTACTTTGCGTATGGGGTTTGACCATTTCAGAATACAGAAAGTATTGAGAGAAAAGAAGAAATGCTGGTAACTAGCTTTTTTCTTTTTTCTTCATACGTTCCATAGCTTTCTAGCTTAAGGACATAAAACCTATGCCTGTTTGGAAAAGGTTAAACATGGCTTCACAAAAAGTAGGCAAATGAGCAGAAAATGAATCAAGCTGATGATGGTATACAAAAGTAGCAAATGATGTGGGACTTTGGTCTCTCTTTCAAAATGTTTGATGGGTTGACAAGGAATGCATAGTGGCTGTAATTTTTAAAATTTTGGGAAAAAAAATACAAAAGATTTAAGTTATTTTTGTCTTATCAAAGTATGTTTGAACAAATCCAAACATCCTTAAGATTTATATTTCGGTAAATGCATGTTTCAATAACACTTGTCATTATAAGCCTCTAATATCTCATTCCATTTGGCAGACAGTAAAGAATAAGATCAGCCTGCACATACAAGTCACATGACCTTATTCTACACAACCTGCTTTCTTTAAAGGGTGATGGTAACAGATGGTCTAATTGCAAAAAATGATTTTTTTTGAAAAAATATGCAAAACTTTTGTGTTGGCCACCTCAGAATGGTTAATAATATGCGATTCAGACCGAGATTGAGCCGAAATTATAAGAGAGATAGCCGAATTTAGGGAGAATCCAAACCAAAATTCAACCCCGTCTCAGATGCGGTTGAATTTATTTTTTAACTGTCACGCATGCCTATACAGCGCGGACCAAGATTCAAACGAGATTCATGCTTGAATTTCAATATGACGTCATCATGTATGTTGTGACGTCATTTAAGAAAGTCGCAGGTCCTACTGTTTTTGACCTACTTTCGACATCGCTTCATGAATTCGGTATCAAATTGCGAAAAAATGAGTCGTTGCTTCAATAGTTTGTCGTAATCATTTAATCAGGTCATATAAAGTTTAAAAAGTGTACATTTCGTTTGTTTTTGACAAATTTTGGTCCAAAATCTGGGAAATAGTAGCTTTAATTTAGCAGAGAAACAGACAAGAGGGATTGAAAGCGTTCTTAATTTGATATTTCAAATCCAAACCCTATGTTGTGGGTATTCATTTGAATCATCTTGTCGAGATGATTCAAATGAGTACTAACAACATAAGGTCTGATGAGCATTAAGTGAAATATTTCATTTTGAAACGACAACATCCGCTCTTATTTGCAGCTCTGATTCAGCATGATACAGAATAACAAATAGATGGATGATTGAACATATCATAATTACATCAAAATTCACATGCCATTTGTTTTTATCAGCTTCAAACATTCTTACAACCATTCTTATGATGTATGATACAATATACATGAATAATGTTACCAGAGCTACATAGTGTATCAGATTTGCTATGGAAAAGGGGACCTTATGAATCTAAGACCAATACCCGAAACTATCAGCCATTCAACTCTCTTAACGCTTTCCAAAATGACCAAATTCACAGGTATTTTAATCTAAAAGCTACTGAAGACGATACATTGAGTGAGGAAAAGTGTACAATATTGCTTAGAAAATATCGAAGCAAAAGGAGAAAAAGCTAATTATCAGCATTTTCTTCTTTTGCCTCAGTGTTTTCCCAAACCTTTTCTACTAGGGATGTCAAAACCAGGTCTTGTTTTGAAAAGGGTCAAGACCAATGCAGCAAAATACCAGCCATTCAACTATCTAAATAACTCTCTTAAGGTTGCTACGAGTAATTAATAAGTTTTAAGAGTACAACATGGATCTTGATCAGACTGAACATGCACAGGCTGGTGTAGATCCATGCTGGATTTAAATACCAAAAGGCCCCTTTTACCATTATGATATCCAGGCACAACGTTATGGCAATGGTTTCTTTGCTAATAATAGACTGGGTTTACCATTATGTATTGATGAACCGTCGGTGTTGTTATAAAACCTCATAACGACGTCTTGAATCAAGCTGTAATTACGAGATTTTACAACAGCACATCGAGGGCTTGGTGCAAAACTATTGTAACTACATTTTTACAGGAGAGGGAAAAAACTTATTGACTTTCTCAAAGTTAAAGAGGAAAAAATGTTTTTAAAATTCAAATATCTTTTTAGGTATACAGATTTGAAACTTAATATTAGAACACATGATGTATTGCTTCCTAAAGATCCAGAAAATGCAAAAAAGTGAATTTCTTGAAAATATGTAGTTACAATAGTTTTACACTGAGCCCTCGACATATGAAATACAAATGTTTTTCCAAAAGTATGTCACAGTTAACCCTTTCCCAATCAGCAAAAATTTAGGGGGCTCCACTTCAGAAACTGCCACAAATGACAAAATGGATTTTATTAAAGGTAGAATTTGTGTAAAATAGGGCACAGAAAATATTGAGACAAAAGGAGAAACTGCTGGTTATCAGCAGTTTCTTCTTTTGTTTCAATGTTTTCCCAAGCCTTTTCTTTTAGGGACGTCAAAATCAGGTCTTGTTTGGGAAAGGGTTAACTGAATAAAATCGTTCACTATTCTAGAACATTTTGTATTTGTCAGTAAAATGCCCATTTTTCTTGCACTAGGCTGTACACTAAATCTACATACAACAAAGCATTTATACTTAAGTACATTGGTCATGTTAAACAGATCAGCATTAAACAGATACAGACATTTTTTCTGTCCTTTTTTCCCAGTTTTTTTTTCTTTTACACAAATGTTGACTATATCTATATATCATCTGCTACATCCACTTCAGACATGACTACAGCTTGAATAAGCTATACTTGCAGCATTTTTTAATGTGACAGACAATATAGAACCACTTGTCATCACCTTTTGAATTTTCACATCAAAGATATATTCTTATATTCTTCTTTCAATCGATTGGAAATTTAAATGTTCTGTCAAATGAAATATACAGAATAAACAGATAATTGTTGCAAAGCATAAATGGTGATTTTGTGTCAGAATATAAAATGAAAATTAATGAACAAATGGCTTTACATTCAAAATTTCATCATACATAAATATAGTAACAAATGGTCCAGATATATACAATGAATACCCTAAAATATCATTCTGTTGTGTTTTATCAGTCCTAACACTGGACTCCTACTGTCTATGCTTTCCATCATAATAGGGATTGCCTCTTCGATGCTTTCTTTTGAGCCAAATTTGTTAAGCTTGTTAAGAGATTTCATTATGGAACTCTAACAAAATTCAGCAAAAATTTGCAGTATTATATCAGATATATTGTTTTAATTCCTTTTAGTTGTTCCAGGCAAAAAATGTCATACATTTATAACAACAAGATGTTTCACGGACAAATAGTGAAAACATGGAATGATAATTTCACTGAAACATTCTATTAGAAATATGCTTGAAGCAAAAGATTCAAACATTTCTCTTTTTACCATTTATGCTTCCTTTTTAAGAAATTTACATGGTTAGTCGAAACTTTTCTTAAATTTGAATTCGTCGAGTCAAAGACATAAATATTTTAGTTAATGGGACTTTTACAAAAAGTATATACTCCCTCTTTCCAACCAAAAGTACCCAAATTGACCTTGTATCATTGAAAACAAAATTCAAAAGTATCTTTTAAACTCACTGTCACCTACATATAAACCCAGTTCAGACATGTTGATTAAAATGAAATTGGTCTATTTAAATTTCACTGATGTTCATGGTAATCATCATTTATCAGTTTCTTGATAGGAGTATTTTTTCTGTTTGTCAAATCTTACTCTATCACAATTTTCCCTTGTTTTTATTCACGATTGTGTAGAGCTACATGAGTTTTACTGTTAGTGTGGTCATATTTGAGATAGACAAAACATAAAAAAGACATAAGTTTGTTCAACAACAACCGCCGCTCTGTCCGGACGCCCCGCCCCCTGATGGCATGCTGGGATTGCTGGGAGAGTGCTGAGGTCCGATCTTTATACCATTGGCCTGAAATAGAATGGATGGTTATTGACATATTGAATTAACTCTTTCCTTCACAGCCAAAATTGGAATGTTCCTATATTTTTATACTTGACTCTCTTCAACAACAGCAATTTTCAGTCAGTTCAAATGAAAGAACAGCTGCAGAAATCAAAATACATGTTAATTGCATTTAAGGTATCCAACCCCTCAAAAGCACCTAATAGCCAGAGGCAAAATTTGAAAAGTGCAAATAATTACTAAACTGTGTTACATTTCTATTCCAAATACAAATATAAGCATTTTGCACGGTTTAGAATTTTGAATTAATGCATACTTATGGAAATATTCGACAAAAATGTTAAAAATTACCTCCCTTGCTTATGAATATAGAGTAAAATAATATTTGTGAATTATTTTCTTCTTGAAGCATAATCTTGAAATCTGGCGCGGTGAATCAACTTAAGTGAAGTGTATTTACAAGTATGTGAAATTTGATGCATTCCATATGGCTAGAAAGTGTAGATTTTTTCAGGGTCTGTAAACCTTAAATTTGTGTCCAATATAGCACAGAAAATATTGAGGCAAAATGAGAAGATGCTGATCAAGAATTATGTTTTCATGTTAGAATCAAAATAATCTAACAACCTCATGATTTAGTTATTGTGTCACCTAATTCAGAGCCATGGTCAAATGTTGAAGACCAAAGTAGAAGATGAGTTATTTCTTAACCCATTACCAAATGGCGAAATTTTACACTGTTCCAAATTCAAAGATGTTACAGACAACAATTTAAAGTGAAAGAAATTTTGCATGTTTTGGTCTTTCTGTGTAGAAAACATTGTAGGGTTAAGGTGTTGTTAAGTGCCACTGTCTTGGAATGCCCCAATGTGTTATACAAAATTTAGCTATTCAAATAAAACAAGAACTCACCTCATTATTTATATCAAACACACCATCCTGTATTTTTTGGTAGATCTCTTTAGCAGTGTTGATGAATGCCTGTGAAAGGGGAAAATAAATATTTACAATCTTTACAATTCAACCCCTAGGTTTTCAATCATTCATTGTTTCATCCTCTTTAAGATTACAAAATTATACATGTACCAGCATATTAAATTCAAAGTTGAAAGCTTCAAGTCTATAATTATACCCCTTTAAAGGACATTGAGAGAACTTTTATAGCATATGAGACAAACATCGATCCTGATCAAATTACATATCTTATACACAGTCTGATCAAGATGCATGCTATTCTCTTAACCCCTTCCCAAACAAGACCTGGTTTTGAAATCACTAATAGAAAATGCTTGGGAAAACATTGAGGCAATATTTGCCTCAATATATTCTAGGTCATTTTGTACTCAAATCCTATCTTTACCAACATCCAGTGTCTTCTGGAGCAGCTTTCAAATTGGACAACCCTAAAATTTTGTCGTTTAGTAAAGAGTTAAATGCCTCCTTCATAAGCAAACCTAAAAGCCAAAAATATGAATTCTCATCAGGCTATTTATAAACTAGAAACAGGGCTGAAATATGGAAGGTCAAACATATCTCACCTCTTCTACATTAGCAGCTGTTTTAGCTGACGTTTCCATAAATATAAGGCCGTGTTCTCTAGCGAAGGCCTCTCCCTCCTCCTTCTTTACATCACGACGAGCCTCTAAATCACTGGAACAAGGAAAATATTTTTTTTACCATAGGGTCAAAACAAAGCACCTGTCTTCTAAAATGCACAAGTAAAATCCTGGTTTTCCTCAAACCAGTAACTGAGTATTATCAAATTTCACAACATGCTTTCTCAGCCACAAGCTGCTCCTCCCCCTTTAGGTTTTGGTATTTTAGAGTGAAGATTTTTTCCCCAAAAGTATTGATTGATATACAAACATCTATTGTGAATTTGTCAACTAAATGTAAGCTGAGAGTATCCATTGCAAAATGAAAGTTATGTAATATTTAAACCATAAAAGAATATAAGCATCATACGGTAATGCTGTTTCTTCATATTGCTTACTCCAGCCTTCAATATTCTTTTCCCATATTGTTAACATACAATGAATCCTACGTATGAATATCTAAGCAAGCATTTTCGTTGTCACCCACCTTTTGTTACCTATCAGCATTATAACCATATTTGAGTTGGAATGTTGTCTAGCGTCCTCTAACCATGTAGTTAAGTGGTTGAATGTGTCTCTTCTGTAAGCATAATTACAAAATATTCTCAGTTTTGTATATCATTTTTAGTGACAAGCATTTTCTCCTTTTGTCAGAATATTTCTTGTGATATGATCTTATCTGTATCAACATCAATAACACTGGTGTAGAACTCGGCAAAAGCGAGGGACATTTTCTCTACAACAAGGTATAGATATTTTGCGTTTAAATGCGAGTTTAAAGATTTTTTCTAATGACAATTAATTTGTTCTAAAAATAGACCGGGTTTACTGTTATGTATTGACAAACCGTCGGTGTTGTTATAAAGTCTTGTAACTACGGCTTTATCGAAGCTGTAGTTACGAGATTTTATAACAAAACTGACGAAATACATTGTTCGGGAAAAATGTCCCTCGCTTTAGCTGAGTTTACCACCAGTGAATAAGGTTGTCTGTAGTAGCTTTCATATTGGAGCGTCATAATTTTTTGTGGTTATGGAGAGTTGAAATAATGGAATCTGACCACCTTTGCCAAAAAATTGGTTTGTCTTCATACAATTTAATGGTAAAAGAGAATACATTCATGAAATTTTCAGAAGCTTTTTGAAAGGTTTTGGATTCATTTGAAAAGCCTTTGAATACATTTTTTTTATAATTCTTGATTGATTATGTGAAAATCATATCTAAATCTATGTAGAGACCAGACATTAATGCTTAACCCTTTCCCAAACAAGACCAGGTTTTGACATACTTTTCCAGAAAACATTGAGCCAAAAGAAGAAAATGCTGATGATCAGCGTTTTCTCCTTCCTGCATCAATATTTTATGTATCTGTATTTTAGCGTTTTGGAAGTGCTTAACCCTACTTCAAAAATACATGTCGTCGTTGTAAATCAATCAATCAAATATTTTATTGCATTAGGCATTATACATGCATATAGCAACATAATATTAACATGAATCATGAGAGCATGAATTAACATGAAGAGCATAAGACAAACAGTGGAAACAAATCAAGCTTTATCAGCATCCAATTTGTCCTCTGTAGCTGTTTAAATTGGAACAGTCCAAATTTTGGCCATCTGGGAAAGGGTTGTATAAAGTCTCAGCCCAGCAAAACATGGGGTATAGATACTGTGTATCAATTCCACCTCATAATCAGACTAGAGTAGATTACCTTGTGATGTCGTAGACTAACAACGCGCCTGCTGCCCCTCTATAGTATGATCTAGTTATAGATCTAAATGACTCCTGGCCAGCCTGAGGAAAATAAATGTTTGAAAGCGCAACAGATAAGAGGGGGTAAAGGCATTCTAGTTTTGCTTTAAATTCACGCCCAATGAGTACTCTTTTGAATTGACTCCACAAGACATTTCAAATGAGTACCAACAATATACAGTGAACATTTACATACATTGTGCATTTTGAAAAGCCATTAAGTGATTAACCCTTCTTATCTGGAGCTCTAAATTTATCTTGCATAAAAAGGAAATTGTAGTCAACACTTTTTTCCCATTTCCAACAATACCAGCATTTTTTTATTTCGCATTATTATTGTTACCTTGAGAAGCTTTGTCTTTTTATTTACAAGAGGACCATGATGGTCCTAAATCGCTCACCTGAATCAAGATGACAAGAGTGATAATGGCAATTTTGTCAATTTCAAAGGCATGAAACTTATAAGGACTTTCTGTTTGGAAACAATTAAGAAATAATTTTGTTCCAATCGATCCTGTAAGGTTGAGTATGAATTAGCACAATTGTTGAGATAGTTAATTTTCAACAATTATTTCATGATTTCGCAATATACAACATAGGGCTAATTTTCAAAGCATACTGATCTGTTAGAGATTGATCATTTATGATAGGCTCAATTAACAAGATTTTGTCTGTGATTGATAGAATTTAGTGAAAGATTACCATCTGATAAGCTAAAGCTAATCCCTAATTTGTTTACATAAGATAAACATGGGGCCAGCCTGAGAGCAACAGATAAGGGAAATAGAAAATTGGCCCATGGTTTATTTTTAAAGAATTTTCTTATGATTTCTCTAAGTCTGATAAGCCCTTCCTCCCTGCCATGCCCACATTTTTTGACCAATGGAAAAATTTGTGAACACATTTTGCAAAGAGTAACTCAAGGAACATTCCAGTAAAGTCTGGTTCAATAGGGCACAATGGTTGATTTTTAAAGAATTTTCTTATGATTTCTTTAAGTCCGATAAGCCCCTTCCTCCCTGCCACACCCACATTTTTTGACGAATCAAAAATCCGCGAAAAAGTTTTGAGAAGGGTCACTCAAGGAACCTTCCAGCAAAGTCTGCTTCAATTGGGCACAATGGTTGATTTTTAAAGAATTTTCTTATGATTTCTCTAAGTCTAATAAACCCCTTTCTCCCTGCCACAGTCACAGTTTTTTACAAATGAAAAAACTGTGAACAAATTTTGAAAAGAGAGACTCAAAGAACATTCCTGAAAAGTCTGCTTAAAATTGACCCATTGGTTGATTTTTAAAGAATTTTCTTATGATTTCTCCAAGTCTGAGAAGCCCCTTTCTCCCTGCCAAGGCCACAATTTTTTACAAATAAAAAGATTTGTGGTCAAATTTTGAAAAGAATGACTCAAGGCACATTCCTGCAAGGTCTGGTTCAAATTGGCCCAATGGTTGACTTTTAAAGAATTTTCTTTTGATTTCTCTAAGTCTAATAAGCCCCTTTATCCCTGCCACGGCCATGTTTTTTTTTTTTCAAATGTAAAATTTCTGAACAAATTTTGAAAAGAATGACTTAAGGCACATTCCTGCCAAGTATGGTTCAAATTGGCCCAATGGTTGATTTTTAAAGAATTTTCTTCTGATTTCTCCAAGTCTGATAAGCCCCTTTTTCCCTGCCACGGCCACAATTTTTGACAAATGAAAAAATTTGTGAACAAATTTTGACAAGAATGACTCAAGGCACATTCCTGCAAAGTATGGTTCAAATTGGCCCAATGGTTGATTTTTTAAAGAATTTTCTAATGATTTCTCTAAGTCTAATAAGCCCCTTTCTCCCTGCCACGGCCACATTTTTTGACAAATATAAAAATTTCTGAACAAATTTTGAAAAGAGTGACTCAAGGAATATTCCTGCCGAGTTTGGTTCAATTGGGCCGAATGGTTGATTTTTAAAGAATTTTCTTATGATTTCTAGTCTGATAAGCCCCTTTCTGCCTGCCACGCCCACATTTTTTGACAAATCAAAAATTCACGAACAAGTTTTGAAAAGTATCACACAAGGAACATTCCTGCCAAGTTTGGTCAAAATTGGTTCAATGGTTTAGGAGGAGAAGATGTTGAAAGAAATTGTGAACGGACGGACGGACGGACGACGGACAAAAAGCGACCACAATAGCTCACCTTGAGCACTTCGTGCTCAGGTGAGCTAATAACAGAAACAAAAGCTGTCAGAGTTTGCCACTGTCAGGAGATAAAACACCCTGGCACTATTTCAATTGTTTATTTCTACAAAAATACACTGTTGGCAAAGGGAAATTACCCGGTACTCTTGTTAACCATTTCTCAAGCATCAAACTTTCGGATTGGTCCATTATGAATGCAGCTGCAGAAAACAAAATGGACACTGATAAAGTCAGGATCTGCGTAAAATAAGGCAAGGATAATATTGAGACAAAAGGAGAAAATGCTGGTTACCAGCATTTTCTTCTTTTGGCTCAATGTTTTCTAGAACTTTTTCCAACAGGTCTTGTTTGTAAAAGGTTTAAATATGCATCTGATTCATTGACCTTGGTATACTGTATTTGTTTCACACACATCAATATTTTAGTGATGGGAAAGGATAAATCACTTACTGTGTCCCATATCTGTAATTTGATTTGTTTGCCGTCTATTGAGATCATACGAGCCCCAAACTCAACACCTGTAGACCATAAAAATTTTTTTTTAATATCATTTCCTAAACAAAATCCTGTTTCAAAAAAGTCTCCTTCGGCTTCGCCGGTAGGGGACTAATAAGAGACCCATACTAGGTTGTAATTTTAAGGTAAAAAACGGGTAAAAACATATTCAAGAAATATCAAATGGAATGGTCAACCTGTATAGCTAGATTATTTCTGTGAAAGGAAATTTCAAATGACGTATAATGGCAAAAACTTACACTATTCCAATTTGAAAGCTGTTGCAGAAGACAAAATTGATGTAACTAAAGGTAAAATCTATTAATTACATAGGATAGCACAATAAATATTGAGACACAAGGAGAAAGCGCTAATTATCAGCATTTTCTTCTTTTGTCTGAGTTTCCCTTAGCCCAATCCATTAGGATTACTCTTGTGTAACTACGTACCAATAGTCAAGTCATGTACAGGTTGGAATCGTTTGTCTGTGAACTGTAGTAGTAAACACGATTTACCAACACCTGTGAATATAAAAAGTACACTTTTCTTACATTTCTGAATTTGGTTGACTCTCTTATTTGGACATAGGAAGGATACATCATTACTGACTTCGACTGGGACTATAGCTATAGCCATTTTTGGGAACCAGGGGCCTGTATAATCTATTATCAACCTTTGTACAATTAATTTTTGCATAATTACTAGCGACAACGTCACAACGAATCGATCCTGATTGACCCAATCCAATTTCCCATGAAATCAGGTGTCTTCTTACACAGTAACGCCTAAACATGGTGGTAAGATATTTGAGCCAGGATCTGGAAAAAGGCAGACATGCCATAATTTTTCCAGTGGAATCCGGGACATTGGATGAACAATTTCCGGGATTTGCGATGTTTTTCCGGGAACAACCCCCAAACCCCCCACCCCCCCCCCCCCCCCGGCACGCCGTCGTCACCCCCCCAGCCAGACCCCCGCCAAACAACCCCCCCCCCCCCCCCGCCCGCCATCGCTAGCTAGCTCTAACAAATGCGCTCTTTCTTCCTTTGCGGCGCACATTTTAGTTTTTTTTTAGTAAATTTCCGACTGCGATGGATTCAATGTAGAAAATGGTGCATTCAGTTATTTGTCATCACTAAACATAATGCGATCATAAAATGGTAGAGTCTACAAAATGCGAAATGTCTGCCTATGATCATTCAAATATTCAATATTGCGAAGGGGTGGTCATCGCATAGATCTAGATAAAATTCCTGTAATTTATATAAAAAGCAAGCTTTTGGCTGCTATTTTCTATTACAGAATGAAAAAAATACCTTGTCGATTTTTAAATCCGTGTACAACAAAATCCAATCTTTTTGTTTGGGATAGAGTTAGCGATCGGAATAATGTTCGGTCGTTTGATTTCAAAAGGAATTAACTATGGTACGAAAATGCGATATTTACGCGGTTATTGCAAAAAGAAGCGGTGAGAAAAGCGTGTTTCCAAATATAGTTGCTAAACGCGGGCCGTTTGATGTTTGAAAGACGCCGCGACATCTATCGGTGACCTTTATGTCAGTGACCTCGGTGAACTTGAAAAGTCATGTGCGCAAGCTTTGAGCACGTCAATCACTTTCGGGAGCAGCTAAGGGGCGGAGGAAACATTTTTCTGAGACGCTATTGGTTCGATATCCTGTCTACAAATTAGGAATCATGCGTTTGTTCATCCATCACTTTAAAGTGACGTAACAATAACGTATTATGTCTTCAGTTAAGAGATTGTGGAAGGGAACGGGAAATTGTAGAACCTCATAGTTTGAGTTTATTGGGGTTTTACGCCGTTTTCAAATGCCAGGGTCATATCGCGGCGGCCTCATAGTTTGAATATCAATATAGATAATGGAATTTACTCTTTCGCTTCGAAAGAAGGTAGATCTACTTGTTATCAGTTTCATTTTCGTATGCATGAGTTATTTAATATTCAGTCAAAGCCTTTTTTATTCAAAATGATGGTTAGTGTGCTTACATGACTTTTGAAATTTTCTCGAAGTACGTAAGATCGGAAGGGATCACGATCGCTATGCATCCCAATGATACTGAACTTTACTTGTTATTTTCCGAGATCGTTACCCATTTTGGCGTGTCAATTCATCTTCATAAATTCACGCGTAACCAAATATGTATTTTAATGCACAGATTTTAACGCACAAATATTACAATTATTAACAATATACAACAAACTGTCACTGACTGTCTTCTCAGCCACGCCCATTCAATCGTTACACAAGGTCTCATAATCTTTCGACCACACTGTTATCTGGGTAATTAAAAGTCCGATTATCGATATTTGTCTATCAATTAAGGGTCAGCTTGTATGTTATTAACAGCTGCTGTCAACTTTACACTCGATTAGCATAACTTTTGAAACTTAACCCTTTACTTGAAATTCTCTACACTTATATTGTGCATATAGGGAATGGAAGATTTCCCGGACATTTGCTTTATGTACGGGAAGCCGGGACGGCATATCGATTTCCGGGACTGTCCCGGACGTTCCGGGACGTATGGAATGTCTGCCTAAGGCATTTGAGCCCGACATAGATCCAGATCAGCCTGTGCATACGCAGTCTGATCAGGATCAATGTTGTTCTCTAATAGCTTCTTCCTGACCTGTAGTAACTTAAAAAGAGGAGCATGGATGCATATTGGACCCCATTTGACAACAGGCTGACCTTTAAACTGAATTTTGAAAAATGCTATAAGGGATGTTTTTCCAGATCCCGGCTCATTTGATAATATGGGCCCCAGTGCTCTTCTATCTATTAAATTCACCCCCCATTCTGTCAGCAAATCAAAATCTTTGTTTACTTCCACACTGAATACATGCAGCTGCTGGTTCTTGCTAGCATGTTAGTAATAATCATTGATGATTGATAGTAAAAATCATTGATGATTGATAGAATAAACAATAGAATAGTCTTATTAGAATTTAGCAGACCTGAGGTCGATAACATGCCAATGTATTCAATTATGAATGATTACAGAATACTATATTTTTTTGATTTACTGATTACAATATAAATGGTTATAGTTTTCAAACGTAATTGATTACAAATACAATAACTTTTACAATGTAACCATGATAACATTTTAGGGTTGTTTATTCAAAGATACCAAGGACTGTTCAAAAGATATGCTTAACAAAATGATAAAAGGAGAAATCAATTAAATCAATTTATGTTTACATGTAATCGGAAAGCTTCCCAATAACTGGTTACAAAATAATCACCTCAAAAATTGTAATTGATTACACATTAATCACAATTACTGATTACAATTACCTAGTAGGTCTGGATTAGAATACTTAGGTACTTGTTTCAGCCGCAGTGTGTCCACTGTAAATTTTGACAGGGGGTTTTTGTACCTCTTGGTGGTTAAAGTTGGGGGTACAAAAAATTAATTGGGGGTACAAGAAAATTAACACTAAATCTTAACAGTTCTTTACTCTAGGTATTGTTTGGGAAAGGGACTGGAGGCATTTTGTTCAGCATTTTTTCTTTTAATTACAAATCAATCAAATTTGAAAACTTAAAGATTGGAATGTTTTCAGACGCCAAAGTAAGTTCTATGAAGCAGTTTCCGTTTACAGCTGAGCCTCTAATAATAAATATCTGCATTGTTCCCTTTTCTACGTCCGAACAAAGCCAGTCGAACTGGCAAAGCCATGAACTTTGATTTTAGATTCAACAGTGGACGATGGTACTGACTGCGTGTTTTCTCCGTCGTTTCGCCTATATTTATGTTGATTCTGATTGAAATTAAAGACTGATCAATTTTTTTAAAATCCAGTTTGTTTAGTAGATGCCATGATCATGCAGACGCTCGCAATGATACAGCGTTTTGGTTGAATGAATCCAAAAAACGCAGTATCTTGGCCAACTACAATTAGCGGAAAAATTAGAGGGATCAGAATGACCGAATTTGGCAGTTTCGGTTTTAATACTCGGCAATCAAACTTTTTTTTTCTTTCGTAAAAAATGGGGATAATTGTCATCTTATTTTTGTAATTGATACGGGTTCATTTTGCGTACGTTCTTAGACGTTTTGGCTGAGAAAGTAGTACGTGATTTTTGTTCAAATTACGTGATTCACGTACATATCTACGTGATCGGACACCCTGCAGCCGTCAACCATGTTAAACATTAGATTAAA
This sequence comes from Fragum sueziense, assembly GCA_963680895.1. Classification (NCBI taxonomy): domain Eukaryota; kingdom Metazoa; phylum Mollusca; class Bivalvia; order Cardiida; family Cardiidae; genus Fragum; species Fragum sueziense. Next base: position 19,330,390 of record OY804599.1, on the reverse strand, counting down.
ACCTCTCATCTGTTGATATCAGTGATAAAACCACAATTCTGTTTCTGAACCATATGCTAACTTGCTGAGCATAATTATCCTATTGTTACCATGCATAATTACCCAATATCCATGTTGACATAGGAGCTGCCAGGCTATGACGATATGACGTCATTCACATACCTGTTCAATTTAATGGCCGTCCATCGAAAGCGCAGGTTAATTAGCCACTAATAAGGAAGGAATATTTATAGTCAAAATAGTACAAACAATCGTACCAATTTAGCTCAATTTAGTCGTTAGATTGAGTTTGCTGAACTTTAAAAATGAATTTCCAATAAAATTATACTTTATTTGTGTACTTTTGTGCGTAAAACGGCTTCGTAATTTAGCAATGTACTGACAAAGAAAGTGCATGGATTTGAATTCCCGTAATAAATCAAGTGATAAGTTTTGCCTTTTTATCATGAAGATGTAATAAATCATATGTTACAACTGTGTTGTTGTATGAGATAAATCAAATAAATGTATACAGAGAAATATATTGTGCCTTTAAATTATTATTTGTCTGTTTGCGCAGGTCACGGTGCTAATACGGGGCCGATCTAAACACAAAAAAATACTTACATTATTTACAAGACAATTGATATAAAATTTAAATCCAACCGACTCTTATTTCACATTTTGTATATCCATTGTTTGTGATGAAGGAGACACATTTTTCTAAATCCAATCTAACACAAAATTATGACACAAGTGACTTCTTGAAAACACATGCCTCAAGAATTTAATGAACGCCTTGCTCTTGCTCGGAAAACTGTCAGATAATATTGCTAACCTTTCACACGTTTTTCTTTGTTCAGTGTATTATTGTTAAATGACCAGAAACTTTGTATAAGTTTGTGTCAATAAAATCTATGTCTATGTCTATGATCTTTACCGAAGAATAATCCGTCACCTTTCAACAAAAGCCTCGTAACGGAAGCTTAAAACAAGCTACAGTTACGATTTTTTGTTTAAAAGCATCAATTTCCGTCTTCGATGAGTCAACTCATCAATTGGATAGAATAATTTGAGATAAATCATAAAACGTGCTTTAGAAAAATTCTGAAATATCCCAAAAGATCTATACTTGTCTAAAATGTAAAAAGAAATAGTTTTATTATGTCAGCTTTCATAAATTTAAAATAAAAAAATATTAGACCTCTAGCGCATCCTTGGTAAACAAGTCAATGATAAGATGCAGATTTAGATTTAGTTTTTTCTCCTTTAATTTTTAGCTGAATAAAACGTTTTGCAAATGAGGTTGAAAACAAGCCCTTTTTATCATCATCATTATTATTTCTATAAGAAAATTAAAATTTGTTGCAGACGTTAGGTTTTATTAGATCTTTTTATTTCACTGAAATAAGTCATTTTTATCCAAATTTAATTAAAAAAAAAACACACTATTTATACGGATGAATACATAAAATTTTGCGAGAAAAAGAAAAAAACTTCCTCTGTCAAGAGTCTTTAAATTCTCCTAACGTTTACCCGATTATAGTAAGTGACTTTCAAGTATGTTGTTTGGAAAAGTTTCAGTTGTTTGACTGTTATCTCAATCAATTTGCGGCATTCTTTTAATTATCTGACAGCCATATAACACACGTGACATTAACACCACACAGACCTTTTGAAATGTGTCAACACGTGAATCTAACTGAATTGATTGGGGTTTCACGCCTCGTTCAGCTATCAACACATGATCATAGACACGACATCAAACTACAAACTGACATCATGTATTTCAGTGCTTATTAAACACCTTAAAATGTGATAGATTAATTTGTCTTTGTGCTATATTGAATCATATTTGGAAATTATACACGAGCAAACAGGTATGTACACCAGTTGTCAATGTATAAAACAATTTCCAAGGAATAAATTATGTTGAAACACGTTTTTCGATGTTTCTTCACAATCTTTGTCTGTATTATTGCAAGTGATTTGAATGTTCGAGAAAACATTGTAAAAATGAAGAAACTGCTGGTGACAAGCAATTTATTCAGTTTCCATAGTGATTCTTATCCCGTTTATCGACTGAAAATTATTTTCTGTTACATCTTTGAATAATCTTAAAATTGTGCCGTTGGGGAAAGGTTCACGCACATGTATAATGATGCTATGTGATGCCCGAAGGGAAATGCCTAACAACAACAAATATTCTGGAAAATGATTTTTTTTTATTTTCCAATTCGTTTTCTACCCAGAACGACCAAAAAATGAAAGTTTCCATTCACTCTATTATACCTGAACAAATCAAGGTTTTGTCGTCTAGCAGCGCGTTAATACAACTTCATACATCGTGACAATGATCCAGAGAGGGTCCTGTACATATTGAGATATGAATTTGTGCAATAAGTTCACTTTAATTACTTTTTAAAACCGAGTGATTGGGCGATTTATCTTTACATTCATAACACAGCTTATCTCTATTGACGGCCGACTGGTTTCCCGCTCTACTTTTAGCACCGGAAGTGCGTCACGAAAAAAGCTGGAATGGTAAAATATAATGAAGCTGGAGCTAATCTGCTCAGAGTGGACAAGGAAAAAAATCATTTCATTTGTAAAAAAGGTATTCTAGAAGAAATGACCCATTTAAAAAAAACAACATATCCGTAACGTAAAGACACACGGGCCGGTGACATCATAAAATAAATAAGTAGAAATGAAGGATCTACGTCGCCATTTTGGCTGCAAAATCGATATTCATTTGACATGTTACTCAGCCTTTCGCATCTTTGTACTAAAATTGAAAATACTGTCATTCAAATATTTTAGATCCTTAGAATACTCACCAGTGTCCCCAATGATGATATACTTGAACAAGTAAGCGTACGACATGTTTATCTGTCACAGGATTTGTCTGTGTTGATGATGTCGATATCGCTGAATGAACCGGAAGTAAATACGAAAGGTTATTGTTTACAGTCGATCGGCGATCGGCGGAGAAATCACTCGGCAATCATCGGGAATTTTAGACAATGATACGGAAATCAACGAGTGACAGTTGCTCAGAACACCTGTCCGGTTTGACCACCGACCAGCTGTTCATTTCCAATAAAATGACAGCTTCTTGTAGATAATTCAATACACTTGATAGCACAGTTGCGTAGGAAGGTTTAATATTGTGTGTGTGTGTGTGTGTGTGTGTGTGTGTGGGGGGGGGGGGGGGGGGGGGGGGGGAGATGGTAAAGTAAATGGAAATTTGGGTGTATTATGGGGGGGGGGTGCATACCCCTTTTCTAAATTAGGGGGGGGGGGGCAGGCCCCCCCTGCCCCCTCTTCCTACGCGTATGAAGCATGTACCACAAAATCAACTCTTTCCCAAACCAGAGTCACGATTGATCCACGTTCCAGGGGAATTGGGATAACATTGAGTCAAAAGATGAAAAATTATTGTAGGCCTATCTACAGCTCTTAATCAGCATTTTTTCCCTTGTCATCAATATTTTCTGTATCAAATTCGTATTTTCAGTGCAATAATGTGCATGAATTCTATCTTTATTCTTGTCCAAATAAGAACAGTCCGAAATTGTGCTGCTTGGTAAAGGGTTAGGCCTGAGATCATAAGAAGCAATTTCATATTATAATTGGGTAGGCCCTATTGGGTGGGCTTGGGCGGCACGAAATTCCCAAACCTACCCAAATCTTACCCAAATCTACCCATATCTTACCCAAATCAAGAAAACTGTTCGACATTGTGATCACAGTTTTTAGTTACAGAAAAAACGAAAAAACAAATGTTTCTTACCAATAGGCCCTAATATAGTCGATGTTAGGCCTACTGCAAAACGTGATCAGTTTCTCAACATTTTGATTTTTAGATATTCGCTAAGGTCTCTTAAGCGTGACAGGTAACATTGTCAAGGACACATTTCCGTATGGTGACCCCACATCTTTTATGTGTCATGCACGGATCCAGACTTTTTCCCTTTGTTTTTCGGATGGGCGACTGCCTTGGCGCAAGGAAAACACAAATTCGAGGGAAGCGCAGCCTTGGATCCACGTATTGGTGTAAATTATAAAAGCTGTGACAAATTACTCTAGATCTAATACAGGTTGAGAAGTTTGTGATATCATCGTTACAACAGTTAAACCGATGATTGTCAGAATACTTTAACCTTTTCCCAAAAGAACCCAGTTTTATGTGCCTTATAGAAAACAACAACAACAACGACAACAAAGAAGACATGGTTTGAGACAAGAGGTGAAAATGCTGATAACCGGCATTTCATATTTTGCGATATTGTCTTCGCTATAGCCTATAATATTGTACATAAATCTTATCTTATCTATTTCTATTTTGTTGTTGAAAGACAGAAAAGTTAAACTGCTCAATAGAATAGCAATGGAATGGTGGTTAGAAATGCACACGGTAGGCCTACACTCTTCACAAAGAAAAACCTCGGCAACAGACAACGACTGATCAAGGGATAGAAATGAACGTAGGCCTAATACAACAATTTTAATGCGATTGATCAATACACAGAGTAGTTTTTTTAATGCAATATATAAAAAAGAAGAAAAAAAATCGACAATGTAAGAATTCCTACTTTGCTGAAGACAATTCTAGAACTTTCATAGATCTAATTCTTTAATAATTCAAATAGATATGGGAAAAAATATTTTCCACAAATACAGAACATAATAATCATATAAATTTCGGGAATACATTCGAGATTTGGACAGATTTGGGTAAGATTTGGGAAGATTTGGGTAGATTTGGGTAGATTTGGGTAAGATTTGGGTAAGATTTGGGTAAGATTTGGGTAGATTTGGGTAAGATTTGGGAATATGTGATGGTAAGATTTGGGAGTTTCGTGCTGCCGGATCTGACGTCCAAAATAGAAAAGATTTGGAAAGGAGGCAAAATAAGAGAACCGGCATTTTTTCCCCTTTTAACCCTTTCCCTAACAAGACCTAGTTTTGACGTCCGTAGATGAAAAGGCTTGAGGAAATATTGAGACACAAGAAGAAAATGCTGATAACCAACATGGTCGCCTTTTACCCCAATGATTTCATTGACATGATATGATTTTTTTCTATTTCTATCAGCACCCACTTCATCGTCCAAAACTCCTTTCAACCCAATATTTTTGACGTTTCGGAAATTGTTAAAATGTAATATGCACGGGTGGTAAACTTTGGAACGACCTCCAAAAAGAGGTAGTGAATTTCTGTTCCCATAACACATCCGGGAACTCGCGAGGTCGGTCCAATGGCTAAAAACGTGTAAACAAAGGTAGGTGTCCGTGGTTCTTTTGATTGTTTTCTATGTTTCTAGCGAAAAATGGATAATTATGGCAATGCTATGTCGTGTAAAAATGACTTCTCGACGCATACGGCCCAAAACAGCGGTCGAAACCGAAGTAATTTCCGCTGGATCGTCTTTAAAAGTTCGAACACGATATTGCTTTTTCACAACAGTTTGTCAACAACTGTCACCTTTGGCATAATTTGCGGTTTTCCACAAAGAATACAGCCCTGGTACGCTCGCCCTGGGGAAACGAGCACTCTGTATTACATATCCTATTAAAAATGGCAATGGGGCGCATTATTTAAGAAAAGTATTGAGAAAATTCCAGTAGAGGTCGTTCCAATAAGGTGGAGCTTGTTCCAATTTGAATGAGATCGTTCTCAGTGCTCTCCTGTTTTATACAATGAAATTAATGTCTGTGATATCAGACCAGCCAAACTCAGACAAAATGATGGCGTTTGAAATATCAGAATTATCGTCATATCAGAGTCGTCGTTTTGTCTTGTGTGGTGACTTTGTTTTACATGAAAGTCTGTATCTGATGTTTCTTAAACTCTACGCATGGATCTCTTGAAATACATTTTTAGCTCACCTGAGCACGAAGTGCTCGAGATGAACTATTCTGCTCACTTTTTGTTCGTCGTCCGTTCGTCTGTCTGTCCGTATACACTCTAGCATCCACAAGCTTTATAAGCCAATCTTTAACAAACTTGGTCAAAATAATGATGGTCGTAAGTTCTTGGATGAGTTCGATTTTGGGTCTGATCGAACAAGAATGTACTGACTTATCTGCCTTTGAATGTCAAAAAGGCTGTTTTTGACTTTGTTTACACTCTAGCATCTACAAATATTGATCAATCAAGACAAGACTTGGACAGAAAAGTTGATGATTATAATATCTTGGGCAGATTTGATTTTTAGCCTGATTGAACGTCTGGAGTTATCTGTCCTTAATTTTGATAAAATTGCCATTTTCGACCTTGTTTTCGCTCTAGCATCCACAAGTATTTATCAATCAACACAAACCTTGGAAAGAATATTGTTGAACAGTTATCTGCCTTTGATTTTGACAAAATTGCCATTTTCGATTTTGTTTTCACTAGTCTAGCAACCACAAATATTTTTCAATAAAAAAAACTTAGACTGAATATTGTTGAACATAAGATCTTGCATAGGTAAAACTTTCATCCTGATCAGAAGGATGATGCTTCTTGAGTTATCTGCCCTCGAATTTGACAAAACTGCACTTTTCGGCTTTACTTTCACTCTTCAGCATTCACTATTTCTTCGAACTAATCCAAGAACGTACGATCATCATTATTTTGACAAAGTTTTGTTAAAAATTAGCTTATGTTTGTGGATGCTAGAGTGTAGAAGGACAGACAGATAGACGGATGGACGGACGGACGACGGACAAAAAGTGACCACAATAGCTCACCTCGAGCACTTCGTGCTCTTGTGAGCTAAAAATGCATTTCAAGAGATCCATGCGTAGAGTTTAAGAAACATCAGAAACAGACTTTCATGTAAAACAAAGTCACCACACAAGACAAAACGACGACTCTGATATGACGATAATTCTGATATTTCAAACGCCATCATTTTGTCTGAGTTTGGCTGGTCTGATATCACAGACATTAATTTCATTGTATAAAACAGAAGAGCACTGAGAACGATCTCATTCAAATTGGAACAAGCTCCACCTTATTGGAACGACCTCTACTGGAATTTTCTCAATAATTTTCTTAAATAATGCGCCCCATTGCCATTTTTAATAGGATATGTAATACAGAGTGCTCGTTTCCCCAGGGCGAGCGTACCAGGGCTGTATTCTTTGTGGAAAACCACAAATTATGCAAAAAGGTGACAGTTGTTGACAAACTGTTGTGAAAAAGCAACATCGTGTTCGAACTTTTAAAGACGATCCAGCGGAAATTACTTCGGTTTCGACCGTTGTTTTGGGCCGTATGCGTCGAGAAGTCATTTTTACACGACATAGCATTGCCATAATTATCCATTTTTCGCTAGAAACATAGAAAACAATCAAAAGAACCACGGACACCTACCTTTGTTTACACGTTTTTAGTCATTGGACCGACCTCGCGAGTTCCCGGATGTGCTATGGGAACAGAAATTCACTACCTCTTTTTGGAGGTCGTTCCAAAGTTTACCATCCGTGAATATGGAGACACTCCACAACGGGAAATGCTTCCGGGTCGTAGTATACAAAAATAGTTCCGTCAAAAATGGATTCGCTCCTTTTGTTGCATTGATTCTGTGTCTATAGAATAGGCAGATACATGAAATATGGTTCTGCATACTGGCAGACCATCATTGTACTGCTAGGGTGTGTTTTGACGAATTTGTCGGGAACTAGTTTCTTGCGCAGTCGTGACCTCTCATGGGGGTGTCACATGCAGATCCCGAAAGAGATGGCAAATTGCAAGGGTGGCTGTGTTCACGGGTGCGTGATTTTAGCTGATGGTGCTATTGATACAACTTTCTTGGTAGTAAATTAAAGGCAAGGAATGGTCTGTTAGGCAGACTAAGTAAAATGTACCACAAAGATTTCTGATAGGAGCTAGAAGCTGCCAAATTGACCCATTTTACTATATATTTAATAGGCCTGCTTCGTTGAGGAGTGACACCATATATAGATCTAAACAAATCCTAAAGACTGAGAGATATTGATTTTTTTTTTTCAAGTTCAATATCCATCACCATTCAAATAAGAACTGCATCTCTGTATTTGTTGTAAGAGAAAGGTTAGGATCCTTGGGGGGGGGGGGGGGTATATAGGAGTCAGCTTGTCCGTTGGTCTGTCTGTTGGTTCCTTGGTCTGTCTGTCTGTCGGTTTGTAGCATTTTTGTCCGCTCTATTCCTCCTAAACTACAGGTCCAATTTAATTCAAACTTCACATGTGAACACATTACCAAGTGGAGATGTGCATCTCATATTTTGGTTATGGTCCATTGATTTTTTACAGAGTTATGGCCATTGAGTAAATTTTCTTGTCCGCTCAATGTCTCGGTAACTAATGGATGGATTTCATAAAAAAAAAAAAAAAAAAAAAAAAAAAAAAAAAAAAAAAAAAAAAAAAAAACCCTTTACAGTTATGCTTATAAGCTCTCAAATATGTTCATATCAAATTTTGGTAATGTTTTATTGATTTTTGACTGAGTTACGACCCTTTTTTGAAAATTACCATTTTACGCTACATTAATGAGTGTTGATCAGGTTTTTGATTTTTTTTGTCCATTCTATTACACATAATATAATGGACCAATTTTATTCATACTTCACACGTGAACTTATTACTAAGTGGAGATGTGCATATGATATTTTGGTCACGGTCTATTGATTTTTCACAGAGTTAAGGCCCTTGAGCGAATTTTCTTGTCCGCTCAATTTCTCGGTAATTAATAGACGGAATGTGAAAACACATTACAGTTATGCTTAGTAGTGCTTAAATATGTGCATATCAAATGTTGGTTGTGGTTCGTGAATTTTTGACTGAGTTATGACCCTTTGTTGAAAATTGCCATTTTACCCAACATCAACATGTGTTGATCAGTTTTTCGATAATTTGTCCATTCTATTACTCATAAACTAGACAACCAATTTTATTCAAACTTCACATGTGAGCTTATTACTAAATGGAAATATGCATGTAATATTTTGGTCAAGATCCTTTAATTTTTTACCGAGTTATGGCCCTTGAGTAATTTTCTTGTCAGTTCAATTTCTCAGTAACTTTTAGATGGATTTCTAAACAACTTTACAGTTACACTGAATAACTCTCAAATATATACATACTAAATTTTGGTTATGGTTCATTGGTTTTTGACTGAGTATAATCGATTCACAATTAAACGAGAATAATTACAGTTGAATTGCTTTATCAAAACAACTGAAATTATTCTCGTTTAATTGTGAATCTATTATAATGGCCATTTGTTTATATTAAATGGCATTTTTCGCAACATTAACATGTGTTGATCGGTTTGTTGATATTTTGTCCGCTCTATTTCTCATAAACTTTTGGTCAAATTTTACGCTACATCAATGTGTGTTGATCAGGTTTTTGATTTTTTTTGTCCACTCTATTACACATAATCTAATCGACCAATTTTATTCATACTTCACACGTGAACTTATTACTAAGTGGAGATGCGCATGAAATATTTTGGTCATGGTCCAATCATTTTTCACGGAGTTATGGCCCTTGAGCGAATTTTCTTGTCCGCTCAATTTCTCTGTAAATAATTCATAGATTTCATTTAAACTTTACAGTTATGCTTACTGGCTCTTAAATATGTGCATATCAAATTCTGTCTATGGTTCATTGATTTTTGACTGAATAATGGCACTTTGTTGAAAATAAGCAATGTTTGCAACATTACCATGTGTCGGTCAGTCTGTTTGCTCCTTTTCTCACTTGATCATTTCACAGTTCATAGGAAATGTACATCTCAAAATGCACAAACACATTGCTTTTTTTTTTGGGGGGGGGGGGGGGGTATGATCACTTTCAGTGATATTCTAGTTTTGATAGTTTATCATATTTACTGTTGGTCTAGAGTTTTGTCTAATATTAACTTTATTCTTAATCTGGAAGACAAGTTATCGATGCACTACCCATAATCGAGGAAAGGGTTTTCAAATAATATGGTATTTATTGTTAATGATTAGCCGACAAAGTATGTTGGTTGGGTACAAATGGCACGCACCGACAAAATAATAATAAACTGAAAAAAAAATGCATTAGTCAGGCAAACCCTTGATATGCACGACATTTATCAAAAACTTTCGACAATACCCTGGTCTAGTCTGACAGATGTTGCAGAAGAACCGTTGCAGAAGACAAAAGAAAAAACATGAAATCGCGATAAAGAGATGATTTAAATACAAAATGTAAATGAAAATATCGAGACAAAAGGAGAAAATGATTATTATCAGCATTTTCTTCTTTTGTCTAAATGCTTACCGTTGATTTTTCTACTTAGGACAACATTGCTAGATCTTGTTTGAGAAAGGCTGAATGCTACATAAAATCATCTTCGCAAGCCAAGGGTTCTACCTCCACGTTGTTCCTTGCGAACCCTTGGCCGCTCGCTTCTATAGAAATCGAAAGTACCGCCGCGCCACCTTCCGATGATAAAGAGTCGCGGCTCTTTGCAGCTGCTATTTCTGGCCAATAAAAAGCCTCGAACTAAAACGTGTTAGGCGGTGCATCAAATACGGATATCGATTTTCACGTCAGCCGCATACACCCAAATACACTTCCAATTTGTTACTAAAAATAGTAACACTTTTTGATGCCAGATCGAGGCTCTGACCCAAATGTGAGTAAAGCATCCAACGTGCAATGGAAATGAACGGAGGAAAGAAGAAGTTTAAGAGGCTTCACACTCCGTTTAGTGATGATTCCTCTGTGAATCTCGACGGGATATCATTGACTGACTTCCATTTATGGCCTTTATCGGCTTTTAAGTCATTTTTGACCCTCCAAAAAAGTAGTATCCTCGGATCTTTTGAGGACCTAGCCGCAAGGTTAAACTGTCATATTCACGTAAACCCCCCTTCCCCAACAAAAAAATAGTACGAAACATGCCATTTTCAGTGTGAAGATGATTATGTCAGTACCGAAAGGTTTATGAAGAAAGATAATTCATTATGGTAGATCAATTTGATAATAAAAACATAGCTGTTAAAGCCCATTTCACAAACGACAAATTGTTTAGACTTTTCAAGTTTGACAGCGGCTTAACCCTTTCCTAAACGGCACCTGATTCAATTTGGAAGCTCTTGCAGATAACAGAATGAGTATCATGAAAGTAGGTTTTTTAGTGCAAGGGCGGATCTAGAGTGGGGGGGGGGGGTCGGGATGTCCGCACCCCCCCCCCCCCTGGAATCAGCCGAAAATTGAATGTTGACTATATAATTAAAGCGTCAATATAGGCCTAACGTTATATATAATTTAACACATTTATTTTAAGTCATCATTTGGGCGTGGACCCCCCCCCCCGCCTTGGCAATTGGTCTTGAACTCCCATGAATAATATAGTACATGAAATACAGTAACGAAAACCTTGAGGCAAAAGGAGAAACTGCTGATTAAAAGTATTTCATTATTTTGCCCCTTGAAATGATTTTTGAAACTCTGAAAGACAGTCAAAGACGGATCTAAAAGGGTGTCGGGGCCCGGACCCCGCCTTGAATAGATCGAAAATCGAATTTTGACAACACAGCGTTAGTATGGTATCTAACATTACAAAATTCACAAATTTAAAGCCATCTTATAGGCTAGACCCCACCCCCACCCCTTGAAAAAAATCCTGGATCCGTCCTTGACAGTCAAAACATTAACATTTCTTGTTTGGTAAAAGTTTAAAACATTTTTCTTTTCATTTCTTTTTTTTAATTTAACGCCTCTCAACAATATTTCAGCAATGAGTTAATTTATGATTGTCCACGCTCCGCGGCTGGGAATCCATCCTGTTGGCTCTAATCTAGAGCACAAACACATGCAAAATATTACCGCTCACACTTGGACAGTACTAAGGAGCTCACTTGCTCCTGCAAAATTCTTTTTATATGGTTTTCAAAAGCAGTAGCTCATCCTGAACTTGCATGGTGGTAATGGGCGATGGAGACAGGGTACGAATGATTGCAAGCCAAAAAATATCTTTTTTTTTCAATCAAAGTTGCAAAAATATTCCTGTAACTGAAAACTCTAATAATTAACGCAAATGACTGTATAAAATATTCTTAATACTTAGGCAGAATAAATGAAAAATGCTCGCGCGAAAATAACGACTCGCACAATGAATTATATAGTAAAAAGACCACGTGACCTTTTGTTTGCTCTCTTCATGCGCAGGTCACGGTTAAAAATTTGGAAGTGTATTTGGGTGTATTGTTTTCGTTTTTACAAAGAAGGCTTGTAAAGTGTGTTTTGATTGGATAATGGGAAAGTTATCGCGTCCAATGAAATCGCACGACGGTGCTTTCGATTTCCATAGAGGCGAGCGGCCAAGGGTTCGTAAGGAACAACGTGGAGGTAGAACCCTTGGCTTGCGAAGATGACATAAAATATACAGAAAAGATTTTTTCTCATAAACCAACGGTTTGTGACCAATGTGTCACACGAAAGCGCCCTTTTCCCAAATACGACCTAATTTTGATGTGCCTAGATAATGTGAAAAAAGAGGAAAAAACATTGATATGAGTGGCTGTTCATGTCAAAATCAGGATATCAATATCGTGATACTTTTACTATCGAGATACTTTCAATAAGTATCGGTATACTTTCAACAAGTATCGGTATACTTTTAACAAGTATCGGTATACTTTCAGCAAGTATCGGTATACTTTCAACAAGTATCGGTATACTTTTAACAAGTATCGGTATACTTTCAACAAGTATCGGTATACTTTCAACAAGTATCGGTATACTTTCAACAAGTATCGGTATACTTTGAACAAGTATCAGTATACTTTTAACAAGTATCGGTATACTTTTAACAAGTATCGGTATACTTTCAACAAGTATCGGTATACTTTCAACAAGTATCGGTATACTTTCAACAAGTATCGGTATACTTTCAACAAGTATCGGTATACTTTCAACAAATATCGGTATACTTGGAACAAGTATCGGTATACTTTCAACAAGTATCGGTATACTTTCAACAAGTATCGGTATACTTGCAACAAGTATCGGTATACTTTCAACAAGTATCGGTATACTTTCAACAAGTATAGGTATACTTTCAACAAGTATCGGGATACTTTTAACAAGTATCGGTATACTTTCAACAAGTATCGGTATACTTTCAATGAGTATCGAGATAAAAAAGGGTATCGGTATACTTTCTACAAGTATCGGTATACTTTCAATAAGTATCGGTATACTTTGATGAAGTATCGGGATACAAAAAATATCTACCAACGCATGGCAATGTAAGTGTGAAGTATCATGATATATGTGTGAAGTATCATGATATATGTGTGAAGTATCATGATAAAAGTGTGAAGTATCATGATATATGTGTGAAGTATCATGATATATGTGTGAAGTATCATGATATAAGTGTGAAGTATCATGATATAAGAGTGAAGTATCATGATATATGTGTGAAGTATCATGATATAAGTGTGAAGTATCATGATATAAGTGTCAAGTATCATGATAAAAGTGTGAAGTATCCTGATAGAAGTTAGATGTATCATGATAAAAGTTAAAAGAATTACGATAAAAGTTAAAAATATCATGATACTTTCAGTTTATATATTTCGAATTCTAGCCAACCAATGGAATTAAGTTTTACAAAATTACCTCGCATACCTTTAAAATTTTCCAAGAACGAGATACGAGGTTTTGCATATAGATCTATATGCAACGACGATATTATTCATTTTTCTCGGAATATTCCAGTGTGACGGTGCAATTGCTTTTTAATGCTTTATATATATGCAAAAAAAATTTTTTTAATTCAAAGTATTTTTATAGGATTTTTCTTCATACAAACAAAAAAGACACTGTTAATATAAATCTTGGTGATCCTGTAAAAACTAACTCGTATTTTATCTCAGCAATAAAAAAAAAACTTCACTTAAATTTTGTTTTAAATCTATAAAGGGAGGCTATTTTTGTAAAATAGTGAACAAGTTATTGCCATAGAGAAAATAAGACAACGGCGATAATCAGCAATATCTTCCTTTCCCTTTGGCCTAATAGCAGGGTCCGAGGAAAAATAAGTTGAATTAAATTATGACGACGAAAGATAGATTTTCATCAAAAAGGTAATTCTGTCTTCACCCTTATCGCTAGAATGTACCAAAAAGTGGATTTTTATTCACGTGTCCATATGTTGTCAATCGCGACACTCGAGACTGTTTGCAACCTTTTGCCGTTTGGAACGTGGTTGAAACATGATCTCGAGCGTAATACACGTTCGGATATCCTCGGATAATATCGACCAAAGATCGAATCATCGACTCGCAAGTGTGTGTATGAAAAAATTTTGAAAAAAATCCGATTTCTTAGCCGGAAGTAGGCCCTAGCTACGATTCATAAAGTAGTTTTCGAGGTCAACCAAATGCACAACCATGGCAACTTGCGGGACTTGCAGGTTGTAATCATTCTAAAAAGAGAGGACACTGGAACTGCAAACAATGTATTTCAGTATCATTGTCGCGTAATTGTTGACATTAGTCACAGACGAACGTTTTGAATTGTTGTTCTATTCTATTCTATTCATAGTCTGAAAGTAGTTCTACGAGATGCATCCAAGGTATGATTCGATAAAGTTGTCCTTGGTGATCCAATTGGCGTAATACAGTGACCGCCATATTGAACGCGAAAGTAGACGCGCGTAAATGACGTCGTCAAAACAAATCAATCCTTTAGCTAACGTTATAATTCAAGTAAAATATACTGTCAATAATCGGCAAATCACATCAATTATTTTATCTGGTAAAATTTTGTCACATTTATGAGGATACAATCGACTTTTGAACGCTGTTTGTTTCAAGTATTTCTCTGGCGTAGATTTAAATAGTTGTTTGGACTGCTTCCGTTGTTATAGACCAGACTACCGTTGCTATGCTTGCGGAGTGATATGGGCAGGATCAGCTCATGTCGACAACTGTAATACGTTCGAGCCGATCTTGAGTAACGATAAGATCCGAGAATGTTCGAATGCATATGTTGTATGTATGTAACACCAACGCATCACCAAAATACCATTGCTAAGGTAGTACTTTGAAAAATAGAATTTTTTACCAAAATCTGTCCCAAGCGGTGTAAAATCAATTGTCTTTATTTCAAACCGCCGTCTAGCCATGGAATGTACCGAAAAGTGGTTTCTGGTCATGGATCCTGATAGTGTACGTATGTAACAGGAATACAACACAAAGATGCAGTATTAAAGGTAGTGCCTTGAAAAAATAGATTTTTTTAAAAAAATGTTTCCCAAACGGTGCAAAAATGAATTTTCCGAATTTCAAAATTTCTTTTATCCATGGAATGTACCAAAACGTGGATTTTTATTCACGTGTCCATATGTTGTATGTATGTAACACCAACGCAACACCAAAATACCATTGCTAAGGTAGTACTTTGAAAAATAGAATTTTTTACCAAACTCTGTCCCAAACGGTGTAAAATCAATTGTCTTTATTTCAAACCGCCTTTTAGCCATGGAATGTACCGAAAAGTGATTTCTGGTCATGGATCCTGATAGTGTACGTATGTAACAGGAATACAACACAAAGATGCAGTATTAAAGGTAGTGCCTTAAAAAATAGATTTTTTAGAAAAATGTTTCCCAAACGGTGTAAAAATGAATTTTCCGAATTTCAAAATTTCTTTTAGCCATGGAACGTACCAAAAAGTGGATTTTTATTCACGTGTCCATAATGTTGTATGTATGTAACACCAACGCAACACCAAAATACCATTGCTAAGGTAGTACTTTGAAAAATAGAAATTTTTACCAAAATCTGTCCCAAGCTGTGTAAAATCAATTGTCTTTATTTCAAACCGCCGTCTAGCCATGGAATGTACCGAAAAGTGGTTTCTGGTCATGGATCCTGATAGTGTACGTATCTAACAGGAATACAACACAAAAATGCAGTATTAAAAGAGGTGCCTTGAAAAAATAGATTTTTTTAAAAAATGTTTCCCAAACGGTGTAAAAATGAATTTTCCGAATTTTGAAATTACTTTTAGGCATGGAATGTACCAAAACGTGGATTCTTATTCACGTGTCCATATGTTGTATGTATGTAACACCAACGCAAAACAAAATTCCATTGCTAAGGTAGTACTTCGAAAAATAGAATTTTTAATTAAGATATGACCCAAGCGGTGCAAAATCACTTGTCTTTATTTCAAACCGCCTTTTAGCCATGGAATGTACTGAAAAGTGGTTTCTGGTCATGGATCCTGATAGCGTACGTATGTAACAGGAATACAACAAAAAGATGCAGTATCAAAGGTAGTGCCTTGAAAAAATATAATCTTTTGAAAAATAATTCCCAAACGGTGTAAAATTGAATTTTCCGAATTTCAAAATTTCTTTTAGCCATGGAATGTACCAAAAAGTGGATTTTTATTCACATGTCCATATGTTGTATGTATGTAACACCAACGCAACACCAAAATACCATTGCTAAGGTAGTACTTTGAAAAATAGAATTTTTTACCAAACTCTGTCCCAAACGGTGTAAAATCAATTGTCTTTATTTCAAACCGCCTTTTAGCCATGGAATGTACCGAAAAGTGGTTTCTGGTCATGGATCCTGATAGTGTACGTATGTAACAGGAATACAACACAAAGATGCAGTATTAAAGGTAGTGCCTTGAAGAAAAAAATAGATTTTTTTGAAAAATGTTTCCCAAACGGTGTAAAAATGAATTTTCCGAATTTCAAAATTTCTTTTAGCCATGGAATGTACCAAAAAGTGGATTTTATTTACATGCCCATATGTTGTCTGTTTGTAACACAAACGCAACACCAAAATCCCATTGCTAAGATTGTACATCGAAAAATAGAATTTTTTACCAAAATCTGTCCCAAACGGTGTAAAATCAATTGTCTTTATTTCAAACCGCCTTTTAGCCATGGAATGTACCGAAAAGTGGTTTCTGGTCATGGATCCTGATAGTGTACGTATGTAACAGGAATACAACACAAAGATGCAGTATTAAAGGTAGTGCCTTAAAAAAAATAGATTTTTTTGAGAAATGTTTCCCAAACGGTGTAAAAATGAATTTTCCGAATTTCAAAATTTCTTTTAGCCATGAAATGTACATAAAGTGGATTTTTATTCACATGTCCATATATTGTATGTATGTAACACCAATGCAACACCAAAATACCATTGCTAAGGTAGTACTTTGAAAAATAGATTTTTTTTACCAAAATCTGTCCCAAGCGGTGTGCGGTGTAAAATCACTTGTCTTTATTTCAAACCGCCTTTTAGCCATGGAATGTACCGAAAAGTGGTTTCTGGTCATGGATCCTGATAGTGTACTTATGTAACAGGAATACAACACAAAGATGCAGTATTAAAGGTAGTGCCTTGAAAAAATAGGGTTTTCTTTTTAAAAAAGTATCCCAAACGATGTAAAAATGAATTTTCCGAATTTCAAAATTTCTTTTAGCCATGAAATGTACCAAAAAGTGGATTTTTATTCACATGTCCATATGTTGTATGTATGTAACACCAATGCAACACCAAAATATCATTGCTAAGGTAGTACTTTGAAAAATAGATTTTTTTTAACCAAAATCTGTCCAAAGCGGTGTAAAATCACTTGTCTTTATTTCAAACCGCCTTTTAGCCATGGAATGTACCGAAAAGTGGTTTCTGGTCATGGATCCTGATAGTGTACGTATGTAACAGGAATACAACACAAAGATGCAGTATTAAAGGTAGTGCCTTGAAAAAAATAGATTTTTTTGAAAAATGTTTCCCAAACGGTGTAAAAATGAATTTTCCGAATTTCAAAATTTCTTTTAGCCATGGAATGTACCAAAAAGTGGATTTTTATTCACGTGTCCATATGTTGTATGTATGTAACACCAATGCAACACCAAAATACCATTGCTAAGGTAGTACTTTGAAAAATAGATTTTTTTTACCAAACTTTGTCCCAAACGGTGTAAAATCAATTGTCTTTATTTCAAACCGCCTTTTAGCCATGGAATGTACAGAAAAATGGTTTCTGGTCATGGATCCTGATAGTGTACGTATGTAACAGGAATACAACACAAAGATGTAGTATTAAAGGTAGTGCCTTGAAAAAATAGGTCTTTTTAACAAAAAAATGTTTCCCAAACGGTGTAAAAATGAATTTTCCGAATTTTGAAATTACTTTTAGGCATGGAATGTACCAAAACGTGGATTTTTATTCACGTGTCCATATGTTGTTTGTATGTTACACCAACGCAACACCAAAATACCATTGCTAAGGTAGTACTTCGAAAAATAGAATTTTTAATTAAAATATGACCCAAGCGGTGCAAAATCACTTGTCTTTATTTCAAACCGCCTTTTAGCCATGGAATGTACTGAAAAGTGGTTTCTGGTCATGGATCCTGATAGCGTACGTATGTAACAGGAATACAACAAAAAGATGCAGTATCAAAGGTAGTGCCTTGAAAAAATATAATATTTTGAAAAATAATTCCCAAACGGTGTAAAATTGAATTTTCCGAATTTCAAAATTTCTTTTAGGCATGGAATGTACCAAAATGTGGACTTTCATTCACATGTCCATATGTTGTATGTATGTAACACCAATGCAACACCAAAATATCATTGCTAAGGTAGTACTTTGAAAAATAGATTTTTTTTTTAACCAAAATCTGTCCCAAGCGGTGTAAAATCAATTGTCTTTATATCAAACCGCCGTTCAGCCATGGAATGTACCGAAAAGTGGTTTCTGGTCATGGGTCCTGATAGTGTACGTATGTAACAGGAATACAACACAAAGATGCAGTATTAAAAGTAGTGCCTTGAAAAATTAGATTTTTTTGAAAAATGTTTCCCAAACGGTGTAAAAATGAATTTTCCTGTTTCAAATTATCTTTTAGCCACGGAATGTACCATAAAGTGGATTTTATTCACATGTCCATATGTTGTATGTTTGTAACACAAACGCAACACCAAAATACCATTGCTAAGGTAGTACTTCGAAAAATAGAATTTTTTACCAAAATCTGTCCCAAGCGGTGTAAAATCAACTGTCTTTATTTCAAATCGCCTTTGAGCCATGGAATGTACCGAAAAGTGGTTTCTGG
Organism: Fragum sueziense; assembly: GCA_963680895.1. Lineage (NCBI taxonomy): Eukaryota > Metazoa > Mollusca > Bivalvia > Cardiida > Cardiidae > Fragum > Fragum sueziense. The sequence continues at coordinate 19,311,292 of OY804599.1, read as the reverse complement.
TTATGGATCCTGATAGTGTACGTATGTAACAGGAATACAACACAAAGATGCAGTATTAAAGGTAGTGCCTTGAAAAAATAGATTTTTTTTGAAAAAATGTTTCCCAAACGGTGTAAAAATGAATTTTCCGAATTTAAAAATTCCTTTTAGCCATGGAATGTACCAAAAAGTGGATTTTTATTCACTTGTCCATATGTTGTATGTATGTAACATCAACGCAACACCAAAATACCATTGCTAAGGTAGTACTTCGAAAAATAGAATTTTTTACCAAAATCTGTCCCAACCAGTGTAAAATCAATTGTCTTCATTTCAAATCGCCTTTGAGCCATGGAATGTACCGAAAAGTGGTTTCTGGTCATGGATCCTGATAGTGTACGTATGTAACAGGAATACAACACAAAGATGCAGTATTAAAGATAGTGCCTTGAACAAAAAATAGATTTTTTGAAAAATGTTTCCCAAACGGTAAAAAAATGAATTTTCCGACTTTCAAAATTTCTTTAAGCCATGGAATATACCAAAAGTGGATTTTTATTCACATGTCCATATGTTGTATTTATGTAACACAAACGCAACAGCAAAATACCATTGCTAAGGTAGTACTTTGAAAAATAGAATTTTTACCAAAATCTGTCCCAAGCAGTGTAAAATCAATTGTCTTTATTTCAAACCGCCTTTTAGCCACGGGATGTACCGAAAAGTGGTTTCTGGTCATGGATCCTGATAGTGTACGTATGTAACAGGAATACAACACAAAGAAGCAGTTTTAGAGGTATTGCCTTGAAAAGATAGAATTTTTTGAAAAATGTTTCCCAAACGGTGTAAAAATGAATTTTCCGAATTTCAAAATTTCCTTTAGCCATGGAATGTCCCAAAAAGTGGATTTTTATTCACGTGTCCATATGTTGTATGTATGTAACACAAACGCAACACCAAAATACCATTGCTAAGGTAGTATTTGAAAAATAGATTTTTTTTAATTTAAATCTGTCCCAAGCGGTGTAAAACCAATTGTCTTTATTTCAAACCGCCTTTTTGCCATGGAATGTACCGAAAAGTGGTTTCTGGTCATGGATCCTGATACTGTACGTATGTAACAGGAATACAACACAAAGATGCAGTATTAAAGGTAGTGCCTTGAAAAAATAGATTTTCTTGAAAAATGTTTCCCAAACGGTGCAAAAATGAATTTTCAGAATTTCAAAATTTCTTTTAGCCATGGAACGTACCGAAAAATGGTTTCTGGTTATGGATCCTGATAGTGTACGTATGTAACAGGAATACAACACAAAGATGCAGTATAAAAGGTAGTGCCTTGAAAAAAAAGTAGAATTTTTTGAAAAATGTTTCCCAAACGGTGTAAAAATGAATTTTCCGAATTTAAAAATTTCTTTTAGCCATGGAATGTACCAAAAAGTGGATTTTTATTCACGTGTCCATATGTTATATGTATTTAACACCAACGCAACACCAAAATACCATTGCTAAGGTAGTACTTTGAAAAATAGAATTTTTTACCAAACTCTGTCCCAAACGGTGTAAAATCAATTGTCTTTATTTCAAACCGCCTTTTAGCCATGGAATGTACCGAAAAGTGGTTTCTGGTCATGGATCCTGATAGTGTACGTATGTAACAGGAATACAACACAAAGATGCAGTATTAAAAGTTGTGCCTTGAAAAATTAGATTTTTTTGAAAAATGTTTCCCAAACGGTGTAAAAATGAATTTTCCTATTTCAAATTATCTTTTAGCCATGGAATGTACCATAAAGTGGATTTTATTCACATGTCCATATGTTGTATGTTTGTAACACAAACGCAACACCAAAATACCATTGCTAAGGTAGTACTTCGAAAAATAGAATTTTTTACCAAAATCTGTCCCAAGCGGTGTAAAATCAACTGTCTTTATTTCAAATCGCCTTTGAGCCATGGAATGTACCGAAAAGTGGTTTCTGGTTATGGATCCTGATAGTGTACGTATGTAACAGGAATACAACACATAGATGCAGTATTAAAGGTAGTGCCTTGGAAAAAATAGATTTTTTTTGAAAAATGTTTCCCAAACGGTGTAAAAATGAATTTTCCGAATTTAAAAATTCCTTTTAGCCATGGAATGTACCAAAAAGTGGATTTTTATTCACTTGTCCATATGTTGTATGTATGTAACATCAACGCAACACCAAAATACCATTGCTAAGGTAGTACTTCGAAAAATAGAATTTTTTACCAAAATCTGTCCCAACCAGTGTAAAATCAATTGTCTTTATTTCAAACCGCCTTTTAGCCATGGAATGTACAGAAAAATGGTTTCTGGTCATGGATCCTGATAGTGTACGTATGTAACAGGAATACAACACAGTACACAAATATGTAGTATTAAAGGTAGTGCATTGAAAAAATAGTTTTTTTTTAAAAAAAAAAAAAATGTTTCCCAAACGGTGTAAAAATGAATTTTCCGAATTTTGAAATTACTTTTAGGCATGGAATGTACCAAAACGTGGATTTTTATTCACGTGTCCATATGTTGTATGTATGTAACACCAACGCAACACCAAAATACCATTGCTAAGGTAGTACTTCGAAAAATAGAATTTTTAATTAAAATATGACCCAAGCGGTGCAAAATCACTTGTCTTTATTTCAAACCGCCTTTTAGCCATGGAATGTACTGAAAAGTGGTTTCTGGTCATGGATCCTGATAGCGTACGTATGTAACAGGAATACAACAAAAAGATGCAGTATCAAAGGTAGTGCCTTGAAAAAATATAATCTTTTGAAAAATAATTCCCAAACGGTGTAAAATTGAATTTTCCGAATTTCAAAATTTCTTTTAGGCATGGAATGTACCAAAATGTGGACTTTCATCCAGGTATCCATATGTTGTATGTATGTAACACCAATGCAACACCAAAATATCATTGCTAAGGTAGAACTTTGAAAAATAGATTTTTTTAACCAAAATCTGTCCCAAGCGGTGTAAAATCAATTGTCTTTATATCAAACCGCCGTTCAGCCATTGAATGTACCGAAAAGTGGTTTCTGGTCATGGGTCCTGATAGTGTACGTATGTAACAGGAATACAACACAAAGATGCAGTATTAAAAGTAGTGCCTTGAAAAATTAGATTTTTTTGAAAAATGTTTCCCAAACGGTGTAAAATTGAATTTTCCGAATTTCAAAATTTCTTTAAGCCATGGAATGTTTCAAAAAGTGGATTTTTATTCACGTGTCCATATGTTGTATGTATGTAACACCAACGCAACACCAAAATACCATTGCTAAGGTAGTACTTCGAAAAATAGAATTTTTAATTAAAATATGACCCAAGCGGTGCAAAATCACTTGTCTTTATTTCAAACCGCCTTTTAGCCATGGAATGTACTGAAAAGTGGTTTCTGGTCATGGATCCTGATAGCGTACGTATGTAACAGGAATACAACAAAAAGATGCAGTATTAAAAGTAGTGCCTTGAAAAATTAGATTTTTTTGAAAAATGTTTCCCAAACGGTGTAAAAATGAATTTTCCGAATTTTAAAATTTCTTTTAGCCATGGAATGTACCAAAAAGTGGATTTTTATTCACGTGTCCATATGTTGTATGTATGTAACACCAACGCAACACCAAAATACAATGGCTAAGGTAGTACTTTGAAAAATAGAATTTTTTACCAAAATCTGTCCCAAGCGGTGTAAAATCAATTGTCTTTATTTCAAACCGCCTTTTAGCCATGGAATGTACCGAAAAGTGGTTTCTGGTCATGGGTCCTGATAGTGTACGTATGTAACAGGAATACAACACAAAGATGCAGTATTAAAGGTAGTTCCTTGAAAAAATAGATTTTTTGGAAAAATGTTTCCCAAACGGTGTAAAAATGAATTTTCCTTTTTCAAATTATCTTTTAGCCATGGAATGTACCATAAAGTGGATTTTATTCACATGTCCATATGTTGTATGTTTGTAACACAAACGCAACACCAAAATACCATTGCTAAGGTAGTACTTCGAAAAATAGAATTTTTTACCAAAATCTGTCCCAGGCGGTGTAAAATCAACTGTCTTTATTTCAAATCGCCTTTGAGCCATGGAATGTACCGAAAAGTGGTTTCTGGTTATGGATCCTGATAGTGTATGTATGTAACAGGAATACAACACAAAGATGCAGTATTAAAAAAAAATTTGAAAAATGTTTCCCAAACGGTGTAAAAATGAATTTTCCGAATTTAAAAATTCCTTTTAGCCATGGAATGTACCAAAAAGTGGATTTTTATTCACTTGTCCATATGTTGTATGTATGTAACATCAACGCAACACCAAAATACCATTGCTAAGGTAGTACTTCGAAAAATAGAATTTTTTACCAAAATCTGTCCCAACCAGTGTAAAATCAATTGTCTTCATTTCAAATCGCCTTTGAGCCATGGAATGTACCGAAAAGGGGTTTCTGGCCATGGATCCTGATAAAGTACGTATGTAACAGGAATACAACACAAAGATGCAGTATTAAAGATAGTGCCTTGAACAAAAAAATAGATTTTTTGAAAAATGTTTCCCAAACGGTAAAAAAATGAATTTTCCGAATTTCAAAATTTCTTTAAGCCATGGAATGTACCAAAAGTGGATTTTTATTCACATGTCCATATGTTGTATGTATGTAACACAAACGCAACACCAAAATACCATTGCTAAGGTAGTACATTGAAAAAAAGAATTTTTACCAAAATCTGTCCCAAGCAGTGTAAAATCAATTGTCTTTATTTCAAACCGCCTTTTAGCCACGGGATGTACCGAAAAGTGGTTTCTGGTCATGGATCCTGATAGTGTACGTATGTAACAGGAATACAACACAAAGAAGCAGTTTTAGAGGTATTGCCTTGAAAAGATAGAATTTTTTGAAAAATGTTTCCCAAGCCGTGTAAAAATGAATTTTCCGAATTTCAAAATTTCCTTTAGCCATGGAATGTCCCAAAAAGTGGATTTTTTTTTCACGTGTCCATATGTTTTATGTATGTAACACAAACGCAACACCAAAATACCATTGCTAAGGTAGTATTTGAAAAATAGATTTTTTTTAATTTAAATCTGTCCCAAGCGGTGTAAAACCAATTGTCTTTATTTCAAACCGCCTTTTTGCCATGGAATGTACCGAAAAGTGGTTTCTGGTCATGGATCCTGATACTGTACGTATGTAACAGGAATACAACACAAAGATGCAGTATTAAAGGTAGTGCCTTGAAAAAATAGATTTTCTTGAAAAATGTTTCCCAAACGGTGCAAAAATGAATTTTCCGAATTTCAAAATTTCTTTTAGCCATGGAACGTACCGAAAAATGGTTTCTGGTCATGGATCCTGATAGTGTACGTATGTAACAGGAATACAACACAAAGATGCAGTATAAAAGGTAGTGCCTTGAAAAAAAAATAGAATTTTTTGAAAAAATGTTTCCCAAACGGTGTAAAAATGAATTTTCCGAATTTTAAAATTTCTTTTAGCCATGGAATGTACCAAAACGTGGATTTTTATTCACGTGTCCATATGTTATATGTATTTAACACCAACGCAACACCAAAATACCATTGCTAAGGTAGTACTTTGAAAATTAGAATTTTTTACCAAACTCTGTCCCAAACGGTGTAAAATCAATTGTCTTTATTTCAAAGCGCCTTTTAGCCATGGAATGTACCGAAAAGTGGTTTCTGGTCATGGATCCTGATAGTGTACATATGTAACAGGAATACAACACAAAGATGCAGTCTTAAAGGTAGTGCCTTGAAAAATAAATTTTTTGGAAAAATGTTTCCCAAACGGTGTAAAAATGAATTTTCCGAATTTTAAAATTTCTTTTAGCCATGGAATGTACCAAAAAGTGGATTTTTATTCACGTGTCCATAATGTTGTATGTATGTAACACCAACGCAACACCAAAATACAGGGTGTCCCAAAAGTAAGGTAACACTTAAAATCTAATATATCTTGGCCAATATGTCACTTATATATTCCTTATATGGCTGACAGTACAGAAGGTTATGTGTAAAAATGAATGAAAGAAATTTCATCAAATTATCATAAAATTTGTGTATTTTATATATGATAAACCAAATACACCCTATTTTATCAATGATGTCATTTTCATAGTAAATGACGTTCTCTAGATTACGTCCCTTCTGTCACTTTCTTTGGTTTATTCTTTTGCTTAAAGTTTTAGGCTATTAACTGCCTCATATGTGTACATAGAAATGTTCCTACATTCTCCTTGAATGTTTTATAGCAACATTAAACATGTTTGATTTAATATGTTCTTGCTGTGGAAGTTACACTTTAGACAACACGTGTTTCCACAAAAAAATAGTCTGGAGTGAATTCAAATCCGGCATGTGTCCACTGACAACATTCTTAGCGTTCAACTCGATCTTCCAAAGTCATAATTTAAATATGGTATGGGAAAATTTCAAATAAAGATTCTAAATACACTGTACTAATGATTTCAATGAATCTTTATCGGACGAAATTCTTCTCATTGACTTTCCTGAACTTCCGTATGCAGTCTCATTCAAAGCTTAGATGCTTTCTGTGCTAAAGGATGTTTTGGGGCTTTTGCTTCCATGTTCATCAAAATCTGACCAAGGTCGTTCAAATTTATCTATAATTGAGTAGATGGGTATTCCTCTTGGTGAATCTTCTATTTTGAATTAGAATTTAAATTTCATTTGCACACATATTGGACATTTAGATAAATGATATGCTTTACCGCATACATACGTTTTGAGAAGGTAGGTCGTGACGTCATTTTAATAGTGGTACAGATGGTACAAATGACGCCATTTTGATATGTGCATATCATTGAAGTCTTTGGTGAACAAAATTCCAATGAATTCTGCAGATATTGATAGTTTTCCGAAAGAAATCGGTTAAGAAATAGCAGAGCTAGAACCATTTATAAGTGTTACCTTACTTTTGGGACACCCTGTACCATTGCTAAGGTAGTACTTTGAAAAATAGAATTTTTTACCAAAATCTGTCCCAAGCGGTGTGCGGTGTAAAATCACTTGTCTTTATTTCAAACCGCCTTTTAGCCATGGAATGTACCGAAAAGTGGTTTCTGGTCATGGATCCTGATAGTGTACTTATGTAACAGGAATACAACACAAAGATGCAGTATAAAAGGTAGTGCCTTGAAAAAATAGGTTTTTTTTTTAAAAAAAAAGTATCCCAAACGATGTAAAAATGAATTTACCGAATTTCAAAATTTCTTTTAGCCATGAAATGTACCAAAAAGTGGATTTTTATTCACATGTCCATATGTTGTATGTATGTAACACCAATGCAACACCAAAATACCATTGCTAAGGTAGTACTTTGAAAAATAGATTTTTTTTTACCAAAATCTGTCCCAAGCGGTGTGCGGTGTAAAATCAATTGTCTTTATTTCAAACCGCCTTTTAGCCATGGAATGTACCGAAAAGTGGTTTCTGGTCATGGATCCTGATAGTGTACTTATGTAACAGGAATACAACACAAAGATGCAGTATTAAAGGTAGTGCCTTGAAAAAATGGTTTTTTTTTTAAAAAAAGTTTCCCAAACGATGTAAAAATGAATTTTCCGAATTTCAAAATTTCTTTTAGCCATGAAATGTACCAAAAAGTGGATTTTTATTCACATGTCCATATGTTGTATGTATGTAACACCAATGCAACACCAAAATACCATTGCTAAGGTAGTACTTTGAAAAATAGATTTTTTTAACCAAAATCTGTCCCAAGCGGTGTAAAATCACTTGTCTTTATTTCAAACCGCCGTCTTGCCATGGAATGTACCGAAAAGTGGTTTCTTGTCATGGATCCTGATAGTGTACGTATGTAACAGGAATACAACACAAAGATGCAGTATAAAAGGTAATGCCTTGAAAAAATAGATTTTTAAAAAAAAATGTTTCCCAAACGGTGTAAAAATGTATTTTCCGAATTTCAAAATTTCATTTAGCCATGGAATGTACCAAAAAGTGGATTTTTATTCACGTGTCCATATGTTGTATGTATGTAACACCAACGCAACACCAAAATACCATTGCTAAGGTAGTACTTTGAAAAATAGAATTTTTTACCAAACTCTGTCCCAAACGGTGTAAAATCACTTGTCTTTATTTCAAACCGCCTTTTAGCCATGGAATGTACAGAAAAATGGTTTCTGGTCATGGATCCTGATAGTGTACGTATGTAACAGGAATACAACACAAAGATGCAGTATTAAAGGTAGTGCCTTGAAAAAATAGTTTTTTTTTAAAAGAAATGTTTCCCAAACGGTGTAAAAATGAATTTTCCTATTTCAAAATTTCTTATAGCCATGGAATGTACCAAAAAGTGGATTTTTATTCACGTGTCCATATGTTGTATGTATGTAACACCAATGCAACACCAAAATACCATTGCTAAGGTAGTACTTTGAAAAATAGATTTTTTTTAATTTAAATCTGTCCCAAGCGGTGTAAAATCAATTGTCTTTATTTCAAACCGCCGTCTAGCCATGGAATGTACCGAAAAGTGGTTTCTGGTCATGGATCCTGATAGTGTACGTATGTAACAGGAATAAAACACAAAGATGCAGTATTAAAGGTAGTGCCTTGAAAAAATAGAATTTTTTGAAAAATGTTTCCCAAACGGTGTAAAAATGAATTTTCCTAATTTTATAATTTCTTTTAGCCATGGAATGTACCAAAAAGTGAATTTTTATTCACGTGTCTATATGTTGTATGTATGTAACACCAACGCAACACCAAAATACCATTGCTAAGGTAGTACTTTGAAAAATATATTTTTTTTAATTTAAATCTGTCCCAAGCGGTGTAAAATCACTTGTCTTTATTTCAAACCGCCGTCTTGCCATGGAATGTACCGAAAAGTGGTTTCTTGTCATGGATCCTGATAGTGTACGTATGTAACAGGAATACAACACAAATATGCAGTATAAAAGGTAGTGCCTTGAAAAAATAGATTTTTTAAAAAAAATGTTTCCCAAACGGTGTAAAAATGAATTTTCCGAATTTCAAAATTTCATTTAGCCATGGAATGTACCAAAAAGTGGATTTTTATTCACGTGTCCATATGTTGTATGTATGTAACACCAACGCAACACCAAAATACCATTGCTAAGGTAGTACTTTGAAAAATAGAATTTTTTACCAAACTCTGTCCCAAACGGTGTAAAATCACTTGTCTTTATTTCAAACCGCCTTTTAGCCATGGAATGTACCGAAAAATGGTTTCTGGTCATGGATCCTGATAGTGTACGTATGTAACAGGAATACAACACAAAGATGCAGTATTAAAGGTAGTGCCTTGAAAGAATAGTTTTTTTAAAAAAAAATGTTTCCCAAACGGTGTAAAAATGAATTTTCCTATTTCAAAATTTCTTTTAGCCATGGAATGTACCAAAAAAGTGGATTTTTATTCACGTGTCCATATGTTGTATGTATGTAACACCAATGCAACACCAAAATACCATTGCTAAGGTAGTACTTTGAAAAATAGATTTTTTTTACCAAAATCTGTCAAAAGCGGTGTAAAATCAATTGTCTTTATTTCAAACCGCCGTCTAGCCATGGAATGTACCGAAAAGTGGTTTCTGGTCATGGATCCTGATAGTGTACGTATGTAACAGGAATACAACACAAAGATGCAGTATTAAAGGTAGTGCCTTGAAAAAATAGAATTTTTTGAAAAATGTTTCCCAAACGGTGTGAAAATGAATTTTCCGAATTTTATAATTTCTTTTAGCCATGGAATGTACCAAAAAGTGAATTTTTATTCACGTGTCTATATGTTGTATGTATGTAACACCAACGCAACACCAAAATACCATTGCTAAGGCAGTACTTTGAAAAATATTTTTTTTTTACCAAACTCTGTTCCAAACGGTGTAAAATCAATTGTCTTTATTTCAAACCGCCGTCTAGCCATGGAATGTACCGAAAAGTGGTTTCTGGTCATGGATCCTGATAGTGTACGTATGTAACAGGAATACAACACAAAGATGCAGTATTAAAGGTAGTGCCTTGATAAAAATAGCTTTTTTTTGAAAAATGTTTCCCAAACGGTGTAAAAATGAATTTTCCGAAATTCAAAATTTCTTTTAGCCATGGAATGTACCAAAAAGTGGATTTTTATTCTCGTGTCCATATGTTATATGTATTTAACACCAACGCAACACCAAAATACCATTGCTAAGGTAGTACTTTGAAAAATAGAATTTTTTTACCAAAATCTGTCCCAAGCGGTGTAAAATCAATTGTCTTTATTTCAAACCGCCTTTTAGCCATGGAATGTACCGAAAAGTGGTTTCTGGTCATGGATCCTGATAGTGTACGTATGTAACAGGAATACAACACAAAGATGCAGTATTAAAGGTAGTGCCTTAGAAAATAGATTTTTTTGGAAAAATGTTTCCCAAAAGGTGTAAAAATGAATTTTCCGAATTTCAAAATTTCTTTTAGCCATGGAACGTACCAAAAAGTGGATTTTTATTCACGTGTCCATATGTTGTATGTAAGTAACACCAACGCAACACCAAAATACCATTGCTAAGGTAGTACTTTGAAAAATAGAAATTTTTACCAAAATCTGTCCCAAGCGGTGTAAAATCAATTGTCTTTATTTCAAACCGCCTTTTAGTCATGGAATGTACCGAAAAGTGGTTTCTGGTCATGGATCCTGATAGTGTACGTATCTAACAGGAATACAACACAAAAATGCAGTATTAAAAGAGGTGCATTGAAAAAATAGATTTTTTTAAAAAAATGTTTCCCAAACGGTGTAAAAATGAATTTTCCGAATTTTGAAATTACTTTTAGGCATGGAATGTACCAAAACGTGGATTTTTATTCACGTGTCCATATGTTGTATGTATTTAACACCAACGCAACACCAAAATACCATTGCTAAGGTAGTACTTCGAAAAATAGAATTTTTAATTAAAATATGACCCAAGCGGTGCAAAATCACTTGTCTTTATTTCAAACCGCCTTTTAGCCATGGAATGTACTGAAAAGTGGTTTCTGGTCATGGATCCTGATAGCGTACGTATGTAACAGGAATACAACAAAAAGATGCAGTATCAAAGGTAGTGCATTGAAAAAATATAATCTTTTGAAAAATGTTTCCCAAACGGTGTAAAATTGAATTTTCCGAATTTCAAAATTTCTTTTAGGCATGGAATGTACCAAAATGTGGACTTTCATTCACGTGTCCATATGTTGTATGTTTGTAACACCAACGCAACACCAAAATACCTTTGCTAAGATTGTACTTCGAAAAATAGAATTTTTTACCAAAATCCGTCCGACGCGTTGTAAAATCAATTGTCTTTATTTCAAACCGCCCTTTAGCCAGGGAATGTACCGAAAAGTGGTTTCTGGTCATGGATCCTGATAGTGGTGTACGTATGTAACAGGAATACAACACAAAGATGCAGTATTAAAAGTAGTGCCTAGAAAAAAATACAATTTTTTGAAAAATGTTTCCCAAACGGTGTAAAAATGAATTTTCCGAATTTCAAAATTTCTTTTAGCCATGAAATGTACCAAAAAGTGGATTTTTATTCACATGTCCATATGTTGTATGTATGTAACACCAATGCAACACCAAAATATCATTGCTAAGGTAGTACTTTGAAAAATAGATTTTGTTTAACCAAAATCTGTCCCAAGCGGTGTAAAATCACTTGTCTTCATTTCAAATCGCCTTTGAGCCATGGAATGTACCGAAAAGTGGTTTCTGGCCATGGATCCTGATAAAGTACGTATGTAACAGGAATACAACACAAAGATGCAGTATTAAAGATAGTGCCTTGAACAAAAAATAGATTTTTTGAAAAATGTTTCCCAAACGGTAAAAAAATGAATTTTCCGAATTTCAAAATTTCTTTAAGCCATGGAATGTACCAAAAGTGGATTTTTATTCACATGTCCATATGTTGTATGTATGTAACACAAACGCAACACCAAAATACCATTGCTAAGGTAGTACATTGAAAAATAGAATTTTTACCAAAATCTGTCGCAAGCAGTGTAAAATCAATTGTCTTTATTTCAAACCGCCTTTTAGCCACGGGATGTATCGAAAAGTGGTTTCTGGTCATGGATCCTGATAGTGTACGTATGTAACAGGAATACAACACAAAGAAGCAGTTTTAGAGGTATTGCCTTGAAAAGATAGAATTTTTTGAAAAATGTTTCCCAAACGGTGTAAAAATGAATTTTCCGAATTTCAAAATTTCCTTTAGCCATGGAATGTCCCAAAAAGTCGATTTTTATTCACGTGTCCATATGTTGTATGTATGTAACACAAACGCAAAACCAAAATACCATTGCTAAGGTAGTATTTGAAAAATAGATTTTTTTAATTTAAATCTGTCCCAAGCGGTGTAAAACCAATTGTCTTTATTTCAAACCGCCTTTTTGCCATGGAATGTACCGAAAAGTGGTTTCTGGTCATGGATCCTGATAGTGTACGTATGTAACAGGAATACAACACAAAGATGCAGTATTAAAGGTAGTGCCTTGAAAAAAAAGATTTTCTTGAAAAATGTTTCCCAAACGGTGCAAAAATGTATTTTCCGAATTTCAAAATTTATTTTAGCCATGGAATGTACCGAAAAATGGTTTCTGGTCATGGATCCTGATAGTGTACGTATGTAACAGGAATACAACACAAAGATGCAGTATTAAAGGTAGTGCCTCGAAAAAAAAAAAAGAATTTTTTGAAAAATGTTTCCCAAACGGTGTAAAAATGAATTTTCCGAATTTCAAAATTTCTTTTAGCCATGGAATGTACCAAAAAGTGGATTTTTATTCACGTGTCCATATGTTATATGTATTTAACACCAACGCAACACCAAAATACCATTGCTAAGGTAGTACTTTGAAAAATAGAATTTTTTACCAAACTCTGTCCCAAACGGTGTAAAATCAATTGTCTTTATTTCAAACCGCCTTTTAGCCATGGAATGTACCGAAAAGTGGTTTCTGGTCATGGATCCTGATAGTGTACGTATGTAACAGGAATACAACACAAAGAAGCAGTATTAAAGGTAGTGCCTTGAAAAATAGATTTTTTGGAAAAATGTTTCCCAAACGGTGTAAAAATGAATTTTCTGAATTTCAAAATTTCTTTTAGCCATGGAATGTACCAAAAAGTGGATTTTTATTCACGTGTCCATATGTTGTATGTATGTAACACCAACGCAACACCAAAATACCATTGCTAAGGTATTACTTTGAAAAAAAGATTTTTTACCAAACTCTGTCCAAAACGGTGTAAAATCAATTGTCTTTATTTCAAACCGCCTTTTAGCCATGGAATGTACTGAAAAATGGTTTCTGGTCATGGATCCTGATAGTGTACGTATGTAACAGGAATACAACACAAAGATGCAGTATTAAAGGTAGTGCCTTGAAAAAATAGTTTAAAAAAAAAAAAAAAAAAATGTTTCCCAAACGGTGTAAAAATGAATTTTCCTATTTCAATTTTTTTTTTAGCCATGGAATGTACCAAAAAGTGGATTTTTATTCACGTGTCTATATGTTGTATGTATGTCACACCAACGCAACACCAAAACACCATTGCTAAGGTAGTACTTTGAAAAATAGAATTTTTTACCAAAATCTGTCCCAAGCGGTGTAAAACAATTGTCTTTATTTCAAACCGCCTTTTAGCCATGGAATGTACCGAAAAGTGGTTTCTGGTCATGGATCCTGATAGTGTACGTATGTAACAGGAATACAACACAAAGATGCAGTATTAAAGGTGGTGCCTTAGAAAATAGATTTTTTTGGAAAAATGTTTCCCAAACGGTGTAAAAATGAATTTTCCGAATTTCAAAATTTCTTTTAGCCATGGAACGTACCAAAAAGTGGATTTTTATTCACGTGTCCATAATGTTGTATGTATGTAACACCAACGCAACACCAAAATACCATTGCTAAGGTAGTACTTTGAAAAATAGAAATTTTTACCAAAATCTGTCCCAAGCGGTGTAAAATCAATTGTCTTTATTTCAAACCGCCTTTTAGTCATGGAATGTACCGAAAAGTGGTTTCTGGTCATGGATCCTGATAGTGTACGTATCTAACAGGAATACAACACAAAAATGCAGTATTAAAAGAGGTGCATTGAAAAAATAGTTTTTTTAAAAAAAATGTTTCCCAAACGGTGTAAAAATGAATTTTCCGAATTTTGAAATTACTTTTAGGCATGGAATGTACCAAAACGTGGATTTTTATTCACGTGTCCATATGTTGTATGTGTTTAACACCAACGCAACACCAAAATACCATTGCTAAGGTAGTACTTCGAAAAATAGAATTTTTAATTAAAATGTGACCCAAGCGGTGCAAAATCACTTGTCTTTCTTTCAAACCACCTTTTAGCCATGGAATGTACTGAAAAGTGGTTTCTGGTCATGGATCCTGATAGCGTACGTATGTAACAGGAATACAACAAAAAGATGCAGTATCAAAGGTAGTGCATTGAAAAAATATAATCTTTTGAAAAATGTTTCCCAAACGGTGTAAAATTGAATTTTTTCCGAATTTCAAAATTTCTTTAAGGCATGGAATGTACCAAAATGTGGACTTTCATTCACGTGTCCATATGTTGTATGTGTGTAACACCAACGCAACACCAAAATACCTTTGCTAAGATTGTACTTCGAAAAATAGAATTTTTTACCAAAATCTGTCCGACGCGTTGTAAAATCAATTGTCTTTATTTCAAACCGCCCTTTAGCCATGGAATGTACCGAAAAGTGGTTTCTGGTCATGGATCCTGATAGTGTACGTATGTAACAGGAATACAACACAAAGATGCAGTATTAAAGGTAGTGCCTTCAAAAAATAGAATATTTTGAAAAATGTTTCCCAAACGGTGTTAAATTGAATTTTCTGAATTTCAAAATTTCTTTTAGCCATAGATTGTACCAAAAAGTGGATTTTTAGTCACGTGTCCATATGTTGTAAGTATGTAACACCAACGCAACACCAAAATACCATTGCTAAGGCAGCACTTTGAAATATATATTTTTTTTTTTACCAAAATCTGTCCCAAGCGGTGTAAAATCAATTGTCTTTATTTCAAACCGCCTTTTAGCCATGGAATGTACCGAAAAGTGGTTTCTGGTCATGGATCCTGATAGTGTACGTATGCAACAGTCATACAACACAAAGATGCAGAATTAAAGGTAGTGCCTTGAAAAAATAGGATTTTTTGAAAAATGTTTCCTAAACAGTGTAAAGATGAATTTTCCGAATTTCAAAATTTCTTTTAGCCATGGAATGTACCAAAAAGTGGATTTTTATTCAGTAGTCCATATGTAGTATATATGTAACACCAACGTAACACCAAAATACCATTGCTAAGGCAGTACTTTGAAAAATATAATTTTTTACCAAAATATGTCCCAGTCTTTATTTCAAACCGCCTTTTAGCCATTGAATGTACCGAAAAGGGGTTTCTCGTCATGGATCCTGATAGTGTACGTATGTAATAGGAATACAACATAAAGATGCAGTATTAAAGGTAGTGCCTTGAAAAAAAAAATAGATTTTTTTGAAAAATGTTTCCCAAACGGTGTAAAAATGAATTTTCCGAATTTCTAAATTTCTTTTAGCCATGGAATGTACCAAAAAGTGGATTTTTATTCACACGTCCATATGTTGTATGTATGTAGCACCAACGCAACACCAAAATACCATTGCTAAGGTAGTACTTTGACAAATAGAATTTTTTACCAAAATCTGTCCAAAGCGGTGTAAAATCAATTGTCGTTATTTTAAACCGCCTTTTAGTCTTGGAATGTACCGAAAAGTGGTTTCTGGTCATGGATCCTGATAGTGTACGTATGTAACAGGAATACAACACAAAGATGCAGTATTAAAGGTAGTGCCTTGAAAAAATAAAAAAATGAAAAATGAAAAATGTTTCCCAAACGGTGTAAAAATGAATTTTCCGAATTTCAAAATTTCTTTTAGCCATGGAATGTACCAAAAAGTGAATTTTTATTCACGTGTCCATATGTTGTATGTATGTAACACCAACGCAACACCAAAATACCATTGTTAAGGCAGTACTTTGAAAAATAGAATTTTTTACTAAAATCTGTCCCAAGCGGTGTAAAATCAATTGTCGTTATTTTAAACGGCATTTTAGCCATGGAATGTACCGAAAAGTGGTTTCTGGTCATGGATCCTGATAGTGTACGTATGTAACAGGAATACAACACAAAGATGCAGTATTAAAGGTAGTGCCTTGAAAAAATAGAATTTTTTGATAAATGTTTCCCAAACGGTGTAAAAATGAATTTTCCGAATTTCTAAATTTCTTTTAGCCATGGAATGTACCAAAAAGTGAATTTTTATTCACGTGTCCATATGTTGTATGTATGTAACACCAACGCAACACCAAAATACCATTGCTAAGGCAGTACTTTGAAAAATAGAATTTTTACCAAAATCTGTCCCAAACGGTGTAAAATCAATTGTCTTTATTTCAAACCGCCTTTTAGCCATGGAATGTACCGAAAAGTGGTTTCTGGTCATGGGTCCTGATAGTGTACGTATGTAATAGGAATACAATACAAAGATGCAGTATTAAAGGTAGTGCCTTGAAAAAATAGAATTTTTTGAAAAATGTTTCCCAAACGGTGTAAAAATGAATTTTCCGAATTTCTAAATTTCTTTTAGCCATGGAATGTACCAAAAAGTGAATTTTTATTCACGTGTCCATATGTTGTATGTATGTAACACCAACGCAACACCAAAATACCATTGCTAAGGCAGTACTTTGAAAAATAGAATTTTTACCAAAATCTGTCCCAAGCGGTGTAAAATCAATTGTCTTTATTTCAAACCGCCTTTTAGCCATGGAATGTACCGAAAAGTGGTTTCTGGTCATGGATCCTGATAGTGTACGTATGTAATAGGAATACAATACAAAGATGCAGTATTAAAGGTAGTGCCTTGAAAAAATAGAATTTTTTGATAAATGTTTCCCAAACGGTGTAAAAATGAATTTTCCGAATTTCTAAATTTCTTTTAGCCATGGAATGTACCAAAAAGTGAATTTTTATTCACGTGTCCATATGTTGTATGTATGTAACACCAACTCAACACCAAAATACCATTGCTAAGGCAGTACTTTGAAAAATAGAATTTTTACCAAAATCTGTCCCAAGCGGTGTAAAATCAATTGTCTTTATTTCAAACCGCCTTTTAGCCATGGAATGTACCGAAAAGTGGTTTCTGGTCATGGATCCTGATAGTGTACGTATGTAATAGGAATACAATACAAAGATGCAGTATTAAAGGTAGTGCCTTGAAAAAATAGAATTTTTTGAAAAATGTTTCCCAAACGGTGTAAAAATGAATTTTCCGAATTTCAAAATTTCTTTTAGCCATGGAATGTACCAAAAAGTGACTTTTTATTCACGTGTCCATATGTTGTATGTATGTAACACCAACGCAACACCAAAATACCATCGCTAAGGCAGCACTTTGAAAAATAGAATTTTTTACCAAAATCTGTCCCAAGCGGTGTAAAATCAATTGTCTTTATTTCAAACCGCCTTTTAGCCATGGAATGTACCGAAAAGTGGTTTCTGGTCATGGATCCTGATAGTGTACGTATGTAATAGGAATACAATACAAAGATGCAGTATTAAAGGTAGTGCCTTGAAAAAATATGGTTTTTTTTTTTTTTTAAAAAAAGTATTCCAAACGATGTAAAAATGAATTTTCCGAATTTCAAAATTTCTTTTAGCCATGGAATGTACCAAAAAGTGGATTTTTATTCACGTGTCCATATGTTGTATGTATGTAACACCAACGCAACACCAAAATACCATTGCTAGGGCAGTACTTTGAAAAATAGAATTTTTTACCAATATCTGTCCCAAGCGGTGTAAAATCAATTGTCTTTATTTCAAACCGCCTTTTAGCCATGGAATGTACCGAAAAGTGGTTTCTGGTCATGGATCCTGATAGTGTACGTATGTAATAGGAATACAACACAAAGATGCAGTATTAAAGGTAGTGCTTTGAAAAAATAGAATTTTTTGAAAAATGTTTCCCAAACGGTGTTAAAATGAATTTTCCGAATTTCAAAATTTCTTTTAGCCATAGAATGTACCAAAAACTGGATTTTTATTAACGTGTCCATATGTTGTATGTATGTAACACCAACGAAACACCAAAATACCATTACTAAGGCAGCACTTTGAAAAATATATTTTTTTTATCAAAATCTGCCCCAAGCGGTGTAAAATCAATTGTCTTTATTTCAAACCACCTTTTACCCATGGAATATACCGAAAAGTGGTTTCTGGTCATGGATCCTGATAGTGTACGTATGTAATAGGAATACAACATAAAGATGCAGTATTAAAGGTAGTGCCTTGAAAAAATAGAATTTTATGAAAAATGTTTCCCAAACGGTGTAAAAATGAATTTTCCGAATTTCAAAATTTCTTTTAGCCATGGAATGTACCAAAAAGTGACTTTTTATTCACGTGTCCATATGTTGTATGTATGTAACACCAACGCAACACCAAAATACCATCGCTAAGGCAGCACTTTGAAAAAAAAGAATTTTTTACCAAAATCTGTCCCAAGCGGTGTAAAATCAATTGTCTTTATTTCAAACCGCCTTTTAGCCATGGAATGTACCGAAAAGTGGATTTTTATTCACGTGTCCATATGTTGTATGTATGTAACACCAACGCAACACCAAAATACCATTGCTAAGGTAGTACTTTGACAAATAGAATTTTTTACCAAAATCTGTCCCAAGCGGTGTAAAATCAATTGTCTTTATTTCAAACCGCCTTTTTGCCATGGAATGTACCGAAAAGTGGATTTTTATTCACGTGTCCATATGTTGTATGTATGTAACACCAACGCAACACCAAAATACCATTGCTAAGGCAGCACTTTGAAAAATATAATTTTTTACCAAAATCTGTCCCAAGCGGTGTAAAATCAATTGTCTTTATTTCAAACCGATTTTAAGTCAAGGAATGTACCGAAAAGTGGTTTCTGGTCATGGATCCTGATAGTGTACGTATGTAATAGGAATACAACAAAAAGATGCAGTATTAAAGGTAGTGCCTTGAATAAATAGAATTTTTTGAAAAATGTTTCCCAAACGGTGTAAAAATGAATTTTCCGAATTTCAAAATTTCTTTTAGCCATGGAATGTACCAAAAAGTGGATTTTTATTCACTTGTCCATATGTTGTATGTATGTAACACCAACACAAATCCAAAATACCATTGCTAAGGCAGCACTTTGAAAAAAAGAATTTTTTACCAAAATCTGTCCCCAGCGGCGTAAAATCAATTGTCTTTATTTCAAACCGCCTTTTAGCCGTGGAATGTACCGAAAAGTGGTTTCTGGTCATGGATCCTGATAGTGTACGTATGTAACAGGAATAGAACACAAAGATGCAGTATTAAAGGTAGTGCCTTGAAAAAATAGAATTTTTTGAAAAATGTTTCCCAAACGGTGTAAAAATGAATTTTCCGAATTTCAAAATTTCTTTTAGCCATGGAATGTTCCAAAAAGTGGATTTTTATTCACGTGTCCATATGTTGTATGTATGTAACACCAACGCAACACCAAAATACCATTGCTAAGGCAGCACTTTGAAAAATAGAATTTTTTACCAAAATCGGTCCCAAGCGGTGTAAAATCAATTGTCTTTATTTCAAACCGACTTTTAGCCATGGAATGTACCGAAAAGTGGTTTCTGGTCATGGATCCTGATAGTGTACGTATGTAACACAAATACAACACAAAGATGCAGTATTAAAGGTAGTGCCTTGAAAAAATAGAATCTTTTGAAAAATGTTTCCCAAACGGTGTAAAAATGAATTTTCCGAATTTCAAAATTTCTTTTAGCCATGGAATGTACCAAAAAGTGACTTTTTATTCACGTGTCCATATGTTGTATGTATGTAACACCAACGCAACACCAAAATACCATCGCTAAGGCAGCACTTTGAAAAAAAGATTTTTTTACCAAAATCTGTCCCAAGCGGTGTAAAATAAATTGTCTTTATTTCAAACCGCCTTTTAGCCATGGAATGTACCGAAAAGTGGATTTTTATTCACGTGTCCATATGTTGTATGTATGTAACACCAACGCAACACCAAAATACCATTGCTAAGGTAGTACTTTGACAAATAGAATTTTTTACCAAAATCTGTCCCAAGCGGTGTAAAATCAATTGTCTTTATTTCAAACCGCCTTTTAGCCATGGAATGTACCGAAAAGTGGATTTTTATTCACGTGTCCATATGTTGTATGTATGTAACACCAACGCAACACCAAAATACCATTGCTAAGGCAGCACTTTGAAAAATAGAATTTTTTACCAAAATCTGTCCCAAGCGGTGTAAAATCAATTGTCTTTATTTCAAACCGCCTTTTAGTCATGGAATGTACCGAAAAGTGGTTTCTGGTCATGGATCCTGATAGTGTACGTATGTAATAGGAATACAACACAAAGATGCAGTATTAAAGGTAGTGCCTTGAATAAATAGAATTTTTTGAAAAATGTTTCCCAAACGGTGTAAAAATGAATTTTCCGAATTTCAAAATTTCTTTTAGCCATGGAATGTACCAAAAAGTGGATTTTTATTCACTTGTCCATATGTTGTATGTATGTAACACCAACACAAAACCAAAATACCATTGCTAAGGCAGCACTTTGAAAAAAAGAATTTTTTACCAAAATCTGTCCCCAGCGGCGTAAAATCAATTGTCTTTATTTCAAACCGCCTTTTAGCCGTGGAATGTACCGAAAAGTGGTTTCTGGTCATGGATCCTGATAGTGTACGTATGTAACAGGAATACAACACAAAGATGCAGTATTAAAGGTAGTGCCTTGAAAAAATAGAATTTTTTGAAAAATGTTTCCCAAACGGTGAAAAAATGAATTTTCCGAATTTCAAAATTTCTTTTAGCCATGGAATGTTCCAAAAAGTGGATTTTTATTCACGTGTCCATATGTTGTATGTATGTAACACCAACGCAACACCAAAATACCATTGCTAAGGCAGCACTTTGAAAAATAGAATTTTTTACCAAAATCTGTCCCAAGCGGTGTAAAATCAATTGTCTTTATTTCAAACCGACTTTTAGCCATGGAATGTACCGAAAAGTGGTTTCTGGTCATGGATCCTGATAGTGTACGTATGTAACACAAATACAACACAAAGATGCAGTATTAAAGGTAGTGCCTTGAAAAAATAGAATCTTTTGAAAAATGTTTCCCAAACGGTGTTAAAATGAATTTTCCGAATTTCAAAATTTCTTTTAGCCATGGAATGTACCAAAAAGTGGATTTTTATTCACTTGTCCATATGTTGTATGTATGTAACACCAACGCAACACCAAAATACCATCGCTAAGGCAGCACTTTGAAAAAAAGATTTTTTTACCAAAATCTGTCCCAAGCGGTGTAAAATCAATTGTCTTTATTTCAAACCGCCTTTTAGCCGTGGAATGTACCGAAAAGTGGTTTCTGGTCATGGATCCTGATAGTGTACGTATGTAACACGAATACAACACAAAGATGCAGTCTTAAAGGTAGTGCCTTGAAAAAATAAAAATTTTTGAAAAATGTTTCCTAAACGATGTAAAAATGAATTTTCCGAATTTCAAAATTTCTTTTAGCCATGGAATGTACCAAAAAGTGGACTTTATTCACGTGTTCATATGTAGTATATATGAAACACCAACGCAACACCAGAATACCATTGCTAAGGTAGTACTTTGAAAAATAGAATTTTTTACCAAAATATGTCCCACGCGGTGTAAAATCAATTGTCTTTGTTTCAAACCGCCTTTTAGTCATGGAATGTACCGAAAAGTGGTTTCTGGTCATGGATCCTGATAGTGTACGTATGTAACACAAATACAACACAAAGATGCAGTATTAAAGGTAGTGCCTTGAAAAAATAGAATTTTTTGAAAAATGTTTCCCAAACGGTGGAAAAATGAATTTTCCGAATTTCAAAACTTCTTTTAGCCATGGAATGTACCAAAAAGTGGATTTTTATTCACGTGTCCATATGTTGTATGTATGTAACACCAACGCAACACCAAAATACAATTGCTAAGGCAGTACTTTGTAAAATAGAATTTTTACCAAAATCTGTCCCAAGCGGTGTAAAATCAATTGTCTTTATTTCAAACCGCCTTTTAGCCATGGAATGTACCGAAAAGTGGTTTCTGGTCATGGATCCTGATAGTGTACGTATGTAACAGGAATACAATACAAAGATGCAGTATTAAAGGTAGTGCCTTGAAAAAATAGATTTTTTTGAAAAATGTTTCCCAAACGGTGTTAAAATGAATTTTCCGAATTTCAAAATTTCTTTTAGCCATGGAATGTACCAAAAAGTGGATTTTTATTCACGTGTCCATATGTTGTATGTATGTAACACCAACGCAACACCAAAAAACCATTGCTAGGGCAGTACTTTGAAAAATAGAATTTTTTACCAATATCTGTCCCAAGCGGTGTAAAATCAATTGTCTTTATTTCAAACCGCCTTTTAGCCATGGAATGTACCGAAAAGTGGTTTCTGGTCATGGATCCTGATAGTGTACGTATGTAATAGGAATACAATACAAAGATGCAGTATTAAAGGTAGTGCTTTGAAAAAATAGAATTTTTTGAAAAATGTTTCCCAAACGGTGTTAAAATGAATTTTCCGAATTTCAAAATTTCTTTTAGCCATAGAATGTACCAAAAACTGGATTTTTATTCACGTGTCCATATGTTGTATGTATGTAACACCAACGAAACACCAAAATACCATTACTAATCCAGCACTTTGAAAAATATATTTTTTTTTACCAATATCTGCCCCAAGCGGTGTAAAATCAATTGTCTTTATTTCAAACCACCTTTAGCCATGGAATGTACCGAAAAGTGGTTTCTGGTCATGGATCTTGATAGTGTACGTATGTAGTAGGAATACAACATAAAGATGCAGTATTAAAGGTAGTGCCTTGAAAAAATAGAATTTTTTGAAAAATGTTTCCCAAACGGTGTAAAAATGAATTTTCCGAATTTCAAAATTTCTTTTAGCCATGGAATGTACCAAAAAGTGACTTTTTATTCACGTGTCCATATGTTGTATGTATGTAACACCAACGCAACACCAAAATACCATCGCTAAGGCAGCACTTTGAAAAAATTTTTTTTTTACCAAAATCTGTCCCAAGCGGTGTAAAATCAATTGTCTTTATTTCAAACCGCTTTTAGCCATGGAATGTACCGAAAAGTGGATTTTTATTCACGTGTCCATATGTTGTATGTATGTTACACCAACGCAACACCAAAATACCATTGCTAAGGTAGTACTTTGACAAATAGAATTTTTTACCAAAATCTGTCCCAAGCGGTGTAAAATCAATTGTCTTTATTTCAAACCGCCTTTAAGTCATGGAATGTACCGAAAAGTGGTTTCTGTTCATGGATCCTGATAGTGTACGTATGTAATAGGAATACAACAAAAAGATGCAGTATTAAAGGTAGTGCCTTGAAAAAATAGAATTTTTTGAAAAATGTTTCCCAAACGGTGTTAAAATGAATTTTCCGAATTTCAAAATTTCTTTTAGCCATGGAATGTACCAAAAAGTGGATTTTCATTCACTTGTCCATATGTTGTATGTATGTAACACCAACACAACACCAAAATACCATTGCTAAGGCAGCACTTTGAAAAATAGATTTTTTTACCAAAATCTGTCCCCAGCGGCGTAAAATCAATTGTCTTTATTTCAAACCGCCTTTTAGCCGTGGAATGTACCGAAAAGTGGTTTCTGGTCATGGATCCTGATAGTGTACGTATGTAACAGGCATACAACACAAAGATGCAGTATTAAAGGTAGTGCCCTGAAAAAATAGAATCTTCTGAAAAATGTTTCCCAAACGGTGTTAAATTGAATTTTCCGAATTTCAAAATTTCTTTTAGCCATGGAATGCACCAAAAAGTTGATTTTTATTCGCGTGTCCATATGTTGTATGTATGTAACACCAACGCAACACCAAATAACATTGCTAAGGCAGTACTTTGAAAAATAGAATTGTTTACCAAAATCTGTCCCATGCGGTGTATAATCAATTGTCTTTATTTCAAACCGCCTGCCTTTTAGCCATGGAATGTACCGAAAAGTGTTTTCTGGTCAGGGATCCTGATAGTGTACGTATGTAATAGGAATACAACATAAAGATGCAGTATCAAAGGTAGTGCCTTGAAAAAATAGAATTTTTTGAAAAATGTTTCCCAAACGGTGTAAAAATGAATTTTCCGAATTTCAAAATTTCTTTTAGCCATGGAATGTACCAAAAAGTGGATTTTTATTCACTTGTCCATATGTTGTATGTATGTAACACCAACGCAACACCAAAATACCATCGCTAAGGCAGCACTTTGAAAAAAAGATTTTTTTACCAAAATCTGTCCCAAGCGGTGTAAAATCAATTGTCTTTATTTCAAACCACCTTTTAGCCGTGGAATGTACCGAAAAGTGGTTTCTGGTCATGGATCCTGATAGTGTACGTATGTAACACGAATACAACACAAAGATGCAGTCTTAAAGGTAGTGCCTTGAAAAAATAAAAAAAATTTGAAAAATGTTTCCTAAACGATGTAAGAATGAATTTTCCGAATTTCAAAATTTCTTTAAGCCAAGGAATGTACCAAAAAGTGGACTTTATTCACGTGTTCATATGTAGTATATATGTAACACCAACGCAACACCAGAATACCATTGCTAAGGTAGTACTTTGAAAAATAGAATTTTTTACCAAAATATGTCCCACGCGGTGTAAAATCAATTGTCTTTGTTTCAAACCGCCTTTTAGTCATGGAATGTACCGAAAAGTGGTTTCTGGTCATGGATCCTGATAGTGTACGTATGTAACACAAATACAACACAAAGATGCAGTATTAAAGGTAGTGCCTTGAAAAAATAGAATTTTTTGAAAAATGTTTCCCAAACGGTGTAAAAATGAATTTTCCGAATTTCAAAATTTCTTTTAGCCATGGAATGTACCAGAAATCGGATTTTAGTCACGTGTCCATATGTTGTATGCATTAACACCAACGCAATACCAAAATACCATTGCTAAGGTAATTCTTTGAAAAATAGAATTGTTCCACCAAAATCTGTCCCAAGCGGTGTAAAATCAATTGTCTTTATTTCAAACCGCCTTTTAGCCATGGAATGTACCGAAAAGTGGTTTCTGTTCAAGGAGCCTGATAGTGTACGTATGTAACAGGAATACAACACAAAGATGCGATATTAAAGCTAGTGTCTTGAAAAAATTTGAATTTTTTTAGAAATGTTTCCCAACTGGTGTAAAAACGAATTTTCCGAATTTCAAAATTTCTTTTAGCCATGGAATGTACCAAAAAGTATTTTTTTTCAGTCACGTGTCCATATGTATGTAACACCAACGCAACACCAAAACACCATTGCTAAGGTAGTACTTTGAATTGGATTTTCTCTTAATTTTCAGTGTAAAATAAGGTAAATTCGGCATTTTGGCCAACATTGGGGGAGGGGCTATGTCCCCCTAGCCCCTGCTCCTACGGGCTTGAGACTATAGTGTACAGTGGTGGATCCAGAGGGGGTTCGTGGGGTTCAAACGAACTCCATGTGTAGCCAGATTATTTCATTTTATGCAGAAATTTAGACACAATAGTGTAATACTAGAAAAACTAACCCCTATTTGTATATTCAAACCCACCTCACAGAAATTCTGGATCCGCCGCTCCTGTACATGATAGAATAGGCCTATCCAGGCTAGACTCTGGCAATGCCTAGATGCAATCGATGTGACCAAGACCTTTGCTGATCTCTTAGGCCTATGATATACAGTTCAGTAGCCTACCATACATGTACCAACTGATGATAATTATAGGCCTAATGACTAGTCTGTTGAAGAACAACACGGATCTTGATCAGACTTTAGTTACCTATGCACGGGTGGTAAACGGAGAAACTAGCTCCAAACAGAGTCAACGGTATTTTGTTGCCTCGTGACATCCGGCTTCTTCTGAGGTAGTTGCATAGAGCGAACATCTGTAAACAAAGATAGGCCACGAACACATTTTTCTAAAAGTATTTTCTTTAAAGCGAGTTTTTGAAAAATCCGGCGATGCTGTAATACGAAGAAATGGTCCAAGTTTGTTGTGCACGAGAATATTTCTTCATAATACAGCATCGCCGGATTTTTCAAAAAACTCGTTGTAAATGAAATAATTTTAGAAAAATGTGTTCGTGACCTACAGATTTTCGCTCTACCTCGGTAAAACCGGATGTCACGAGGCAACAAAATACCACTGACTCTTTTTGAAGCTAGTTTCTCCGTTTACCAGCGGTAGATTCAGAGGGGGTTTGGGGCTTGCGGAGTACACGAACCTCCTCTGAAACCTGATTATTTCATTTTCATGCAGAAATTCAGTCAACATTGCGTAATACAAGGAAAACGACCCACCCCCACCCCCTTTGTATCTTTGAACCTCTTTCATAGAAATCCTGGATCCGCTGCTGGTATACTAGTACATAGGCTGATCTTGATCCATATTGGTCTCCAATACCAGAAGGATTCCGAAACATTATCCAGATCTCGATTCTATTAATCCTTTCCAAAATAACAAAATTTTAGACTTGTCCAAATTCAAAAATGTTGCAGATGACAATTTCAAGAGAATGATTGAAGTTTAGAATTTTTTGGTCTTTTCTGGTAGAAAACAATGTGGGAAATGAAGGAATTGCTTGTCACGAGCAATGTCTTCATCATCCACAATGTTTTCCCAAGCATTTTCTTGTAATGGAGTCAAAAGGCGTCACTGTGGAGTAATGGGTTAAAGAGGGCAGGGAAGTACTATGAGAGGGCTCGAATATGCAAATAGGGGGTTCGTTTTGCTTTTTCCTAGTATAAGGCTACACAATTTCAACTGAATTTCTGCATGAAAATGAAAAAAATCATGCTTCAGAGCGGGTTTCGTTTGAACCCCCGAATTCCTTCTGGATCCGCCACTGGGATGGACAAACACTGTAATTTAGAGTGTTTACCCCGTCCCCTACCACCCATTTTAGCTACCTTCAAATTCTTTTGATTTTTTTCCCAAGCGCTGATTCGAGATTTCAATATCTCAAAACTTTAATGCCTCTTATCTGAGTTTTCTCTGATAAAATTAACTCTTTGATATAATGATGTCGCTCATTTGTAATTAAATGAGCGACATCAACATATCAAAGAGCGAATTCCATCAGAGAAAACTCGGATTAGAAAGTCAGAAGTTCAGCTTCGGGTTCACTAATTAATCCAAGAAATAAGGGAAGCGGTAAAATGTTGTGATCAAAACTTTCTGATAAAAGTAGGTTAAGGCATTGCCCATCAAACTACTCACTTAAACAGTAGGCTTATTTGGTCTGGGATCCGGAAAAATGCCCCTCGTGACTTTGAAGACCACTTTGTATCCAGATCAGCCTTCACATAGGTTATATACACAATAATTATAATGCTCTATGTGGTGGATTGCTGTATAATATATCGCCATCATGAAGAAGTGGGCCAGGGGCTATACCATACCAGAAGATTCTTGTTTTAGCTTTGATTATATATAATATGGGCATTTTCATAATAAAATGAACACGTTTAAGAGTAGCCTATACAGTATATAATAGACCAACAATCCCTGATCTATGAAATGTTTAATTGGAGGAAACAAAATATTTCGTTACAAAATGATGTCATATACATCTACATGTATATACAATTACACGCAGACTGATAATGTACAAAAATGTATTGTCAAACGAACAAAGTCAGTTATTCTAAGTACTAACTTTAACATTTTGCTACAGAAATCTACTTTATTTTTGTAATTTTGTATGTCTGACGAGATACATGTATTTGTGTAAGAAAATTTAAATTATTCTTAAACTGATTTTAACCAATAAGTATCAGATGGCAAAATTTTAGTCTTGTCCAAATTCAAAGGCAATGAGGACAATCATTTTAAGTGCATGGAATATTCCAATGCATTTCTTTCTTTCTTTTTTTAACAAGAGCCGTCAGAGACGGACAATGCTCCCCGAATAAGGCTTTGTCACAATAAATGTATGCCATACAGAGCTAAGATTAAGCTAACAAACGATAAGCCCCCTTTTTCCATGACATACTTTTTACACACAAATTTCAAGTAGTTTATTGTCAAGGGCATCTGATTTGCTACTCAAATATGAAATTTCATCAAATTCTGAGCATTAGACTATGAGAAATTAGAGAAAAAGTGTATTTGACCTTAAGTCCCCTTTTCCCATGACGAGGCCTCAAATAAAAAAACTGGGAAAAGTACATCGGCATTATGTCATAGGGAGTTCACATGGTAAGTTTCATTTGATTTGGCCCAAGGGTTATAGAGAAATCGCTTCGGACGGACGGACAGACGGACGGACGGACGGAATGACAGACGGACGGACGGACAGACGAAGCGGCGACTATATGCTCTCCCTTCGGGGAGCATAAAAAGTCAGTAGCGGTTCCAGGATTTCTATGAAGTGGGTTTGATTATACAAAAAGGGGAGTGGATAGTTTTCCCTGTATTACACAATTGTGGCTGAACTTTTGCATGAAAACGAAATAATCAGGCTACAAATGGGGTTAGTTTGAACCCCCGAACCCCATCTGGATCCGCCATTGAAAGCATTGGGGTAAATGAAGAAATTTTGTAAGACGTCAGAGTTTGGAAATGAATTAATTTATCTAGATATGTCGTGTAATTATAATAGCAATGCATGTCTGTCTATTTGTCTCTGTTTGTTCCTATCAAACTATTCCGAAACAGTCAGTTAGGCCTATCTGACTGATCAAAATTGTACAGGCCCGTAGGAAGCAATTTCAAATTGGGTGGGCTTAGGCCCCAGTGTCTGAATGGGGGGGGGGGGGGGGGCTAATATAGGGTTAATTCACGTTTTTGAGGTCGTTAACATTCTCAGAGGCCCAAAAAATGCGTTATCGCCTGAGACCGGAGGTCGAAGGCGATAACCCATTTTGTGGGCCTCTGAGAATGTTAACGACCGAAAAAACGTGAATTGACGCTATTATTGCATAAAATTTGAATAATTTGCAAAGAAATGTAATAAAATAAGACGAATAACTAAAAAACTGAGTGAAAATTTAGCCACATTTACACCGACAGATACCAGAGTTTTCCGGCATTCGACTCGACATATATCGAGTAAGTGCGATATCCACTAGACGTGCCGTTAGATTTTCATCGTATAGCTATATAGTCAAGTTTCATCGCATTTTTACTGACATAATCTTCATTTGGGTTGGCGAAATCCTAACAATATTCGACTTAGTTTTCTTTAGGAAACATGCTCCGGATATCCTAACGTTCATTTCAGTGCGAGTAATAAATTAAAAGGTCGGAATTTCCAAGGTAGATCTCTGGACCGTTTGGTTCGTTTCAGACATTCGTTCATTTCAATAAAAACAAAGTTGTAAAGGAAAAATTGCAGTAACTAAAAGAAGAACAAGAAACACATAGGCTTACCACCACATTTGACCTAGACCACAACCACTCAATTCTAATTTCAATCCTTCCATGTCCACGAAATACACTTTTAGTTTAAAATATGTCAGCTGCCCGTTTGTTTACTTTTTGATTCCAAGAATTAAGCCTACGTCACTATAATTATTACGTCATCAGATATGGTTACACTGGGAGACCTAGTTTATTTATTGGGATGTAAACTGGAAATGGGGTCTTACAAGAATTTACATCGCGGAAAAGGGAAATGACAAAATTTCGGCTTTATTTTCAATTTCCTGAAGCACTCACAACAAATCCCCGATCGAGGATATTTGAGTGCAAAACTGGTCCGATATCGCACGTGAATCTGCCGATTAATGCACGATTTCTCTGGATATCCGCCCGCTTTCTGCTGGTTATACAATGCCAATAACAGACTGAAAACACACATTTTAGGCAATAATTTGGATTTACCCATTATTTTTCAGTATAAAATAAGGAAAATTCGGCATTTTTGGCCAACGTTGGGGGGGGGGGGCTAAGGGGGGCTTAGCAACCCCCGCCCCACCCAGCACCCCCCTTTTCCTTCGGGCCTGTTGTAGGCTGATGTGCACAACTAATTAGACTTCTATTGGAAATATAATCTCCATAAATTATAGCCTGGATAATATTTTAGAAAAAGGCAGTGAGAAAAAAGAAGTAAATGAAAGTTATCGACACTTTTTCTTCTATACTAGAGGAAAGAAGAAACGCAACAACTATTTTTTGTTATTTCTCTTAATTCAATTATGTTATTGAGTCAAAGTTGTTACTGATTATTACTTGGAACTTTATCTTGATATTGATTTTTGTGTTTACGTTAGATCATTTCTTACGTGTGAGATAACGTCGAAATAGACGTTTACACGTTTTTCGCATGCAAACCTTTAAATATCCAAACTTTACATAAAACTCTTTTGATTTGTGTAGATGCACGTCGACCCGACAAAAGGCAAAAAAAATCGTTTCGATTTTATCCCTCATTTCATTATGTGACTCATTTAAAGACGTCGTCCGGTAGCAAATTGTGATGTTTACGAATGGAACATCTCAACCCGCGATTGCTGCTGACTTTGGTGTACATCGGTTGACAAAATATTGCTTGAGATAACGTCTTAGAATAAACAAAACAACTGCCAGTCGCCGGAAAAGCGGTCGTCAATGTCTAACGTCACGACGTCAGGACCATAACGTTAGCTCATTTTACCAACAGAAACGAATTCTCTTATCGAGAAAATCTGTTGATGCTATTCATGGACAGTACAGCAATAAAATTTCAGCCAGGAATCGTGAACCTCAGTTTGGATTGCGTGCAAGAACGCATTTAACGTTGACGCCAAACAGCTCTAATTTAAACGCATATTGATGAAACGTAGAACCTGTGACCTTGATGAAATTTTGACACTAGAAGGTCAAATAGTGAAGTTTTACTATGTATTGAAAAAAGAACATGAATGGGGGTGATTTTGAGAAAAACAAAAAACAAAAAAGTATATTCAAATTAATTTTTTGTTGCGTTTCTTTTTTTCCTTTAGTATATTTTTTCCTCCAGAACCAGGTATTTGATTTAGCATACCCAACTAAAGGAAGGTAGACAATTCGAGTTAATCTTCGAGTTACAATGAGAAAAATGGTTATATCCCTTTGATCATGTCGCACCGCAAATTCTGCTTCACGCTTAAGGCGCGTTCCCATTACCGACCAAATCAACTCGATCAAGCTCGATCAAGCGATCGAGTACTGATCGAGCTTGGTCGGCAAGAGTGATCAGGACGATCGAGCGTTGTCGGCAAAAATGATCGAGAATTAATCGACAAGAAATAAAGAAGAAGTCGTGTTTCATCGGGGAATTTAGGCGATCGAGTTGATCGGGTTGATTTGGTCGGCAATGGGAACGCGGCTTTAGGAGCACAGAAGCTGTAATTTTCTAGCCGTTGGTTTTAATACTCATCTACCAGACTACATACAACATTGGACAGCCCTTTCATTGTTGCTATAGTAAGTTATAATCATGTCATGCGTGTAGCTGACGCTGTTACAAGCATTATTCGTCTAAACCATTTCATAAACACCAACATTTAGGGTTGTCTAAACTTGAATGTGATGCAGACAACAACATTAGCCCATTACCACACAATGACTCTTTTAGACCCCCTATAAGATAATGGCTTTGGAAAACATTGTGGAAAATGAAGAAATTGCTTGTGACAAGCAATTTCTTCATTTACCACAATATTTTCTACCCCAAAAGAGAACAAATATCAAATTTTAATTGCTTGAAATTGTGGTCTACAACATCTTTGAATTTGGACCAGTCTGAATAAAAAGTTTGCTGTTTGGTAAAGGGTTAATGGTACCAAATATAGCTGGCTTGTCGCAAACCGATTATTGTTTAGCATTTTCTTCTTTTGTCTCAATCTTTTCCCAAGCCATTCTATTAGGAACGTCAAAGCATGGTCTTGTTTGGGGAAATGGTTATGCACAAATGCACTTTCTTTCCAAACCTTTTCACGTGATTTTGAATGATTCTATTGACAGGAAGGCGTGAAATGATGACGTTTTATTGTGAAACTCACTAGAACTGACCAAATTGGGAACGATTTTATCCAGCTGAGCATGACGTAATTTCGGACAAAAAATAGTATTTCGTAGGTATTGTTATAAAATCTTGTAACTACGGCTTGATTCAAGCCGTAGTTACGAGATTTTATTACAACGCCGACGATTTATCAAAACATAACGATAAATCCAGTCTATTTATAGCACAAAATTCATTGCCATTACGTATTTTTACAGCATTTCTTTACAAACCTCGTAACTATAGCTTGTCTTTAGTTGTATTTACGAGGTTTTTGAATAGAAACATCTTTATTGCTTTTTCACACGTCAAGTCAATGACATACATGTACAAGGTGTGTTCGTGTAGACGCAATTTGTACTTAACAGTTCCTTGTTCTGACGTCTCTAACAGGGAAATCATTTGGAAATATTGATGGGGAAAAGAGGACAATTTAGTGAATCAACATAATTATCATTAGCGATTAGACATTATGAAATGATGGAACAACCATTTTTCTTACTGTTCGTCCACTGATTTCTCGACTAATAAAATAATACAGAGTATTTCTAATAAACATTTGGAAAAGAAGTTTCGTAATCGAAGGACAGCAATGGGAAAAAGATAATAAAAGTTTACAATTTTAGAGTGAGTGGGGAGGGGGGCATGGGATACACGACGTTTTCGTGGCGTCTCAGCGACGTTTCTGAAACTGGCGACATACTAGTCAGTGAAAGTGCTTACATAAGTCAGCATTGTGGATTCTCTTAACCATTTCCCAATTATGACATGATCTTAACTTTCATAGCAGATAAAAATTGGGAACATATTGACACAAAAGAAGGAAATGCCGATAACCAACATTTTCTCCTATTGTTTCATCATTTTCTGTGCTTTAAACTTGGCGGAAAACGAGAAAATTCTTATGATAAGCGTATCGTCTTTGCTGCCAATGTTTTCTGAAGCTATTAATTTACATTATTTAGGGACGTCAAAAGCAGGATTTGTTTGTTTCCACAGCTTTTCACGTGCATTTTGAATGATTTCAATGTCAGAAGTACGTGAATTGATGACGTTTTATTATGAAACTCACTAGAACTTGCTAAATTAGCTCATACTCATTGCTTTTCATAAATACATCGTAACTACAGCTTAAAACAAGCTAGTTACGAGGTTTTTGAAGAAAAAGCCATTAAATGTTTATTGCTTTTTCGCACGTGATGCTAATGACATACAAGGTATGTGCACTTGTCAGCGTGATTGCTTGTAAACCTTCTACAAAACGTCAATGTTTTAGACGGCTCCAAATTCAACTATGTAACAGAATTAAAACGAATTGCATGATTGCCTATAATTCATTGAAATGGTATATTCAAGGTAAAAAAAAAAATGAGAAAAAGGGGAAAATGTCGAAATTCCATGAAAAGCCTTATGGATCGCGTTAGCCCTTAACAATTCATTGTAGCGGAGAAAGCGTTATAGGAAATATTGGAGGATGAAGAAATACGGAATCCATCATGGGAAATGCTGAATCTACTACAATTTCTCCGTGTAATTCCGCTGTTTTCTCAGCTGATAAATGAAAAAATGTACATTTTTATAATAAAATTGGGAAGAGAAAAGATTTGAAAGCAATCACAAGAAAGCGATGGAAGCACATAATTTCGAAGAGGGGGGGGGGGGGGGTACACGGTTCTTCTTGGAATCGAAGGAGTAGATGCTACTTGTGCCGTTTTGAAAAGCTTTAATTGCGTAACTTGTATACGTACATGTATGGCAATTTTGTTCAATCCTTTCCCCAAAGGCATCAACTATGATAATGAAAATTTTGATTTGAAAGCTGGCGCAAGAGACAACGGTCTCTTCCAAATTTTATTATAAAAATGTACACTTTTTCATTTATTGCCTCAATGTTTTCCTATGCCATCTGTATCAGAGACGGAGTAACAGACGGAAATGGATTTCGTAAAAGTATAACGCCCACTACCAGAGATACGTTGATACAAGTTTACATAATGGTTGTTTACAACAACAATATACTTGCCTTCCAGAGCCTGTTGAGTTCTAATAAAAATGCAATGACGCCATATTCTACAATTTTACCTCAATTAGCGACTTGTTATTTTGTTATTGATGCCTGCTTAGGTTGGTGCTCGTGGAAATATGTTTAAATTAATCCTTACATCAACGTCTTAAATAGGCTATGTCATGTCTGAAAGGGTGGGTTGCAACAAGGGCTCAAAATTGCTCAAAGAATAGATTTTCTTTAAATTCTGTGAATTGATAGGGTTACATAATATCTTTAAGTTAGTACATCAAAAATAAGCAAAATCTGAGATTGACAGAAGGACGAATACAGAAAATCAACCAACCAATATAAATAATTACTGATTCCAAAAATCTTCTGTCCCTAGTACATTGAAAGTACCTGCAAAATTTCAATTCGATCTGACCTATACAGAAAAAGTTTCTTACCATTTCTTACCACAGTCGACATCAATGTAGGCAACGTCTGCCTTTCTTGATGCTTTAAGGATAACGTCACTGGCATTACTTCCTGGAGTGTAGCATGACGGTTTAAACTTTACGGGGTTGTCCTTCCAGTATGTGTTTAGTTGACTCTTGAAACTGTTAAAGGTAGGTTCACACTAACGAATTTTCCTTGTGAATCCTTACGAATTGGACATTCGTAGGCCATCCATGAACATTCGTAAACAATACGATGACATTCGTAAATAACTCGTAAGTATAAAATGCTTTATATCTCAATGTCAGCTGCTTGATGATGATATGGAGATTATATCTTATTATTTACAACCAAAAAAATAATAGACATAGTTAAGAAATCGTGCATATTCATAGATTTCGTTTTGAGTGGCCCATTCGGAAGGCCTATCGTATTTTACACGTAAGCATTCGTAAACAACTCTTATATGCTGAGTCAAAAAAGAAAGTGTGCACAGAGAATAATTGCAATTTCTATCGTAATTTTGAATATTGATATTATAATACTGGTATCAAATTAAAGATAATTCAATTGCCTATAAGAAGGCGTCTTTTTAAATTGTGTGCAATGGAATTTTTGTTATGTTTTCTTAAGATATTTGAGATAGGGGTCAATTTCGAAATTCACAGAACTTGCTGACGAACGTGAAAAGATTAAATAATGCAATTTTCTTGGGATTTCTGCTTCAATTTCTATTGTGGCATGTCTTAAATGAATGACGGCAAACATCTGTGGTCTCACTGATCGAACATATCGTTTCGTTTAATCGTTTGGAATTTCACTGCGTTCATATTGCAAAACGCGTTCCACGTCCTGCAGATTCTTTAATTGGACACTAAATTTTGCGAAACTCAGGCTGTAGAGATGTTCGGCCCTATACCACACCCAGGACTAATTTTCACGTGTCCCTTGCCGATGATGACGTACCTAATGCAAGCGTAACGTGAGATTTAGGCATCAAGATAATGTGACAAACATATGGTCTCAAATCTCTTATGAGCCGTCTATCTGCCTTCGTTGATTTCAAATATTGCTTACATATGCTTGCTTTACTGAATTGCCATAAATTGTATAGCTTTGAAACGTTGACGTTAGGGCGTCAACGTCATGTAACAATCTTGTCTAGTCATTGCTGCACTCGGGATATCAGACCAAAGCCTATCAAAAATGTATCCTTTGTTTTAGAAACATGATTGCAAACGCCTAATTTCAGAACGATGACACGTAAACGACAACGACAAGTTTTACGCCGGTTCAAGACACTGGCAAAACTAACGTGTAAAATCTGCTGTGTTTACTATGACGTAGCATCTTTTCCTATTCAGAATTTTGAAATTTTAAGTTTGATTTAGCTTTTGTACACTTTGAATACATATTTTAGACAATAAAGTTTATTATGAAACGTTTGTTTTGATAACCACGTGCAAAAAGTAGCTAACAGCGTTTTGCGATATGCCAGACAATTTAATCATCCAAAGATGCTTCCCATGTCAATAGACATGAGAAAGTTGATAGCTTAACTCCGTGTAGAAGTTTGGTGTAGTTAATTGCAGTGGTTACGTAGATATTTAAAGTAGAAGTATGCACACTTTCTTTTTTGACTCAGTATACATTCGTAAATAACTCGCAATGAATCGGGGATATTCTTAATGATTCGTGCTCATACGGGGACATTTTTTGACATGTCGAAAATTTTCTCACGAATGTCCACGGATTAAATGTTCCGTTATTCAATCGTAAATGACTCTTAGTTAATCGCAAATCACCCTTAAATGATTCACGAATATATTACAGCAAGTTTACGAATATAAACAAGCCGGGGTGGTTAAAAAGGGACAATTATGATATGAGATTCCGAGAATGATACTTAAACAGATCAGGCTCCACATAGGGCCTGATTAAT
The DNA here is from genome assembly GCA_963680895.1 of Fragum sueziense. Lineage (NCBI taxonomy): Eukaryota > Metazoa > Mollusca > Bivalvia > Cardiida > Cardiidae > Fragum > Fragum sueziense. Next base: position 19,274,665 of record OY804599.1, on the reverse strand, counting down.
GTTATGTTTGATGGAGAAGCTGCGAGAGGACAGTGTTGGTCCTGGTCAGACATTGTGTATATGCAGAGGCTTAAGATGGTAAATATTTATCTTACATGATATAAGTACACTTTTTCGAAATCATTGCTCATATACTATAACTCGATTCAAAATTGATGACAAATATAATTTATGATAGAGGATATACTATCTAATGTTATGCTAAACGTCAAACGATTTCCAATTGGATTTGCAATAGAATGAGGACTAAAAGCCCCTTTTTCAATGTGTTTACATGCACTGGGGTCATTTTTATCCCATCACAGAAATTGACGATAAGTCCTTCAAACGTTGTTCGGTGTTCAAGAAAAATTGATTTGTTATCCCCGAATATATTAAAGATTAAAAAGTAAAAAAAAAAGATGTAAACGTGCACCGGAGAACAACCTTGAATATAGCATTCATAACTATAATATGTCTGGGGTCATAAATGACCCAATATGGTAGTATGAGGGATATTCCGGTAGAAGCACTGAAGTTTGTTTTTTTTTTTACCAAACGGCAAGATTTTTTGTTGTTTCGATTTGAAAGGAGTTACAGACAAAACAATTGTTGATGTAAGAAGTGTAAACTTTGTATGTTATTGAATAGAAAATTCTGAGTGAACAGAAAGAATTGCATTGCTGATTATCTGCAATTTATTCTTTTCTCTCAATATTTCCCAAATCATGAGAAGTCAAAACTAGGTCTTGTTTGGGAAAGGGTTAATGGTTTTGAAAAAAATGTTGGTACAACCCAAGCTTATTTCGTTCGCAAGTCATATCGTCTTGTCGAAAGTCAGATTTTCAAAAACGAGGCTGTCTTTCTTACAACAACAACAAAATAATAACAAAGGACACGTAAACATTCGTAACTAAGTCGGTAATACTCCTATTGATTCGTAAATAATCCGTAACCAGTCCGTAAACTAGTCGTAGAAATGCGGAAACCGTCCGTTAAATTCGCTCAAATCGTAACAATACGTGAACTTATCGGCAATGTGATTACGAATGTCCAATTCGTAAGGAATCGTAAGAAAATTCGTCAATGTGAACCCACCTTTAGGGAGGGTGCCAAGACTACTTTGTCCGGTAGACTATTCCAGAGGTTTACAACGCGATTTGAAAGAATTTTTTAATCTCGCACGATTTTTTAATATTTTTAGAGAATTTCCTCGTGTCACTGGGTTGATTGATAATTTGAAGATTTTTTCTTTATTGATGTCATCAATGTTATGTAATATTTTATATACTTCGACTAGGTCAGCCCTAATTCTGCGATATTCAAGTGTTGGAAGTCCAAGTTTTAATAGGCGCTCAGTGTATGATAGGTTTTTCAGGTATGGAACCATTTTCGTTGCTCTTCGTTGTACATTCTCTAACGCAATACAATCTTTTTTGAAATATGGGGACCAAACACAGCTCGCATATTCAAGGTGGGGTCTAACGACTGACTTGTATAGAGACAAGAACATATCCTTATCCATAAATGTGAAACTTTTGAAAATAAGGCCGATATTTCTGTTAGCAATTTTAACTTTGCTGTGGATATGTTCAGAAAACTTCAAGTTATTTAACTTCAAATTAAAAATTTGCTTATCATGTCAATTTACCCCACCCACTTTGTTAGCCATTATCTCCAAAAATAAGCCCTCATCAGATTTTTTACACATACAAATTAAAGATATTATGTAACCCTATCAATTCACAGAATTTAAAGAAAATCTATTTTTTGAACCCTTGTTGCAACCCATCCTGTGAAGGTTTACGAACTGAGAATGAAATGCAGAGGCGAAATTTGAAAAGTGCCAGTGATTCCTAAACTGTTATATATTTCCATTTCAAATACAAACAGAAGCATTTTGTATGGTTTAGAATTTTGAATTAATACATACCTTTGGAATTATTTGACAAAAAATGTTCAAAATTACCTCCCTTGCATATGAATATAGAGTAAAATAATATTTGTAAATTAGGCCTACTTTCTTCTTGAAGCATAATCTTGAAATCCGGCACGGTGAATCAACTTATGTGAAGTATATTTACAAGCGTGTGTAATTTGATGCATTTCATATGGCTAGAATGTGGTGTTTTCATTCTCAAATTTTGAATCGGGCCAAAAAGAAAGGAATTCTAGCACTGGTACCAAGTTTTTTCACTATCAATGAAGGTTCATTTCCCATTCATGTGGCCATAAATAGAAAGTGTGAGATACATACTTGATTTATTAGGACTATAAAAGAAGATTCGTTTGAATTTTCATTGGATAGAAATGATATTTCTTTAAAATAGTTTTTGCTCGATTATTTTCGACAGCCTAGTAAGGTGCCCTTTAAGTATTTCATCCACCATTAGATACAAAACGCAACTTCGGGCGTCCTCCGTGGCAACGAAAATTGACAATGGTATTCCTTCATCTATTTCGGGGCGTCGGCGTCATCTGTGGCAACGGAAATTTGTGAGTTATACCTCGTCATTTTCCCTTTCCATAAATGACGCCCTAAATTACACGAAGTTTTTGATATCTTAAGATCGATACCCTAGGGTGTTCCAATTTGAGACGACGAAATGATTGTTCTTAAGGTAGTCCATCCCTAATGAGATTCACGCGACGTCGGAAACATTAGGTGGAGGAAAGCGCCATTTTTTTTTATTTAACGGTGTCATATGAAAAAAAGTCGACGTCTTATTAGAGGTGGTTTACCTTAAACATCGAAACTGTGTACAATGAAGCTCAGAAAATATTGAGACACAATATTAATTATATATAAGGGTTATTTACAAATACTCGCCTCAATCACCCTGCAGAGTTCCTTAATATTTTCGGTGCTAAAATTGGCCAATTCCATTGTCATTAATATGCATTTTTCTGTACAACCTAAATTTGGACCGCCGTAAAATTCTGCTGTTTGGGTTAGGGCTAATAAGGACACCACACTACTAATTTACAGACCGGTGCTATAAGTAATGAAGATGATGTTAGAGGACTATATGGATCTTGATCAGACTGTGCGTATGCACAGGCTGATCTAGATCCGTGTTGTGCTCAAATGCCATAAAGGACCTTTTTTGCAGATCATGGCTCTAATGTAATGGCGCCATATTCCGTCATTTTTCCTCAATTAGCGACTTGTTATCTTGTTATTGACGCCAAGGTTGCCGTCTAATAGAGAAATTGGTCAAATTAATCCTTTACCGGGCATCAACGTTTACGGGTGTTCTAAACTCGAGGCAGTAATAGACAACAAAACTTATATTGATAAAAATATTTTGTTGTATACATATTAAGCTAACATATTAACAGAAAACAATTTTGGTTTTAATAATTTTCTTCTTTTGCCTAAATGTTTTTTTCCAATACAATTTCTATATTGAACACCAAAACTAGGTCTCATCCTGGAAAGGTTGCACCAAACAAACAAGGAAATAACACTTATGCAAATGAAACTTCGCGCTCGTGCAGGCTAGTTACATTTGATAACAATATTATGCCGTCGACATGCGTTCATGGGCGGATCTAGAGCGAGGCGGGAGGGTCCTGCCCCCCCGGCATTGGCCAAAAATCAATTTTTGACTATAAAATGTTACACATTTAACACATTTAAAGCCATTATTTGGGCTTGGACCCCCCCCCCCTGGAAATTTTTGGGTGCTTGGACCCCCCTGTAAAAATCATGGATCCGCCTTTGCGTTGTGTCGAAGTCAAAGGGCCCGTCAAAATACATCTAGACATTCCCGGAGCCCGACTTGTCCGATTTTGTTCAGTTTCGATTTAAATGATATTTCGTCGGTGTAAATGCAAAACCTCGCATGTCGATCTCTGCGATTTTCAAGTACAAACTTGTGTGCCAAGTTTAAACGATTCTCGGAGGTTTGGGGATATTTTTACTGATCAGTTTTCATGACATATCCGTGATTTGTGAACAATATGTCCAAATTTCAAGTAAAGCATTTCAGTTTGGGTAAAGTTATTACACTTTTTCCCTCCCCCTTTAAAATTTTCCAAAAACGAGATACGAGGTTTGCATTTAGGCCTACAACGACGATTTGACAATAATTGTTACATATCAAGTTCACAATTAAAATAAAGTAGAAAAGAAAAGAAATTGCTCGCAAAGATCAATGTCTACTTTTTTTCCTTCTACTATATATTTCAGTGTGTACATTTGTGACCCGTCACGCTAAAAGGGACCTTATACGAAATCCAAAAAATCCAAAATTTGACAAACTTGTCAGACTCAGCACAGTTCAACCAGATACTGTATACGAAAAATGAACATATATAGTAAGATAGGGGAAAACATTCCGGATATAGAAAATTACTTTAAAGGGAAAAGTGTCAGCCCTAGTCTGGCTGCGCGGACTGCGCAGACAGACTAGGGTCGATATTTTTCACACTTCCTATAAGGTCCCTTTTAACATGACAGGTCACATTTATTTCGAAAGTACTTCCTTGGTGAGGACGCTAGGTACCATATTTTCACTTTGCAGATTTTAGACTCACACCGCCATACCCTTTGGTTGTACAGAGTACATAGTGCCTGTGGTTATTTAACAGGGAAATTATTATCTATAATTAATGGAAAATAATTATGCATTATCTATAATTGATGGAAAATATGACACAAATCCGTTCTGTGTTCAAAAGTTACTGAAAGTTCGAGATGGTTCAGTCTTACCGTCTTACGCACTGGCTATTTCATAGTAAGCAAAGCGGAAAAACGAACTGAAGTTCGAAATTAAGGCATACAATGAATGACAGTATTTGCATCACAGGTATATAACGAACTGAGTCCTAATTAAAAAAAATGAACAACACCTGATAAAAAGTTACTGACTACGAAACATAGTTTTCTGTTTAAAAATCTACCACGTCCAGCAATTTTGCCTTCTCTGATTCAAATCTTTTTCAAATCGGTCACGTATTAACCCTTTCCCAAACAAGACTTGGTTTTGACGTTCCTAACAGAATTGGCTTGAGAAAACATTGAGGCAAAAGAAGAAACTGCTGATAGCCAGCAGTTTCTCCTTTTGTCTCAATATTTTCTGGGCTATATATTTCACAAAAACAATCTTTTCAACATTTATCTTGTGGTCTGCAGTAGCTTTTTAATTTGTTAACCCTAAAATTTTGCTGTTTAGGAAAGGGTTAAGGTATTGGCCCATCATTAAAAACACCACTTTAATCTAGCCATATGCAGTGCATCAAATTACACACACTTTTAAATACTCTTCACATAAGTTAATTCGCCATGCCGAATTTCAAGGTTATGCTTTATAGGCCTGTCCCACCTAACCCCCCGGTCCCACTGAGCCCGATTTCCGAAATATTCGTAGTGCCTCGGGAGAACGCATTGTCACCGATTTACTACGACTTTGAGGCGACTTTTTCCGTCCATCCAAAGATGGGGCATATAGACCATTTTGTTCCGTCACCGCAGCTCATCGCTGAGAATATGGAGTATTCGTAGTGCATCGCCGTTATTCGGTGTTCAACGCCGAATTAAACATAGCCAAATAGGCAAAATGTGTTGCCGAATAACCCCGATATACTAACCCGAACAACAACGACTTAGTACGAGGTACACCGATTTTACCACGATTTTTGAAATCGGGAGAAAAATTTGCGCATGTTGAAATTTTTGTCCCGATTTATTTTTGATCCCGATTTGGTGCCGACTTTTATCAGGATGCACTACGAGTCTCCCGAAGTAACCCGATTTCCGGCCGATTTCTAAATTTTCGAAATCGGGATCAAATCGGGCTCAGTGGGACCGGGGGGTAACCGAATACTAGTATTTACACCGAATGCGTACCGAATTTAATTCGGTGTATTCGTTAAAGGTTCGTTCCACAAACGGTTTGTGTTCGGTATGTTTACGGTGCCATTCGGTGCCTTTCGTCGACATTACGCGGTGTTCGCAGACGCCTAAAAAAGTTTTTGAGTATGCACAAAATTTTTCAACGAATACAGCGAATCAAAATTTCGGAATGAGTTCGGTAATCGTTCGCAGAGGGATCGGTAGGCTTGCGTCTGGCATTCGTTACTTTCGTTTTATTGTCGGTAATAATTCGCAGACGAATTCCTGTTCGGTATGTTCGTTTTGATCTCACCGAAGGACTAACGTTTGCACTCCGATGAAGTTGCGTTTCTTTACCGATCTGGCCGAAAAGGTAAAAGAACCGCTAACGAAGACACCGATCCTGACGATGCCATTCCGAATATGACGTTATATTCGTTACTCAAACGGTAGGGGTTCGTTGATGTTTGGGAACAAATTGGGCGTATATTTCGGAGAAACATCGTTGGCTGATCGACTTATTCGCTACAAGTTCGTTGCGTGTTCGGTGTATGGTCGTTACACAATCGTTTAAAACCAAAGTTCACCGAATAAAAATGACAACGAACACTGCAAATTTCGCACTTGACATTCGGTACGAATTCGGTGCCACTATTCGGTTAGGTGGGACAGGCCTATTAAGCCGCGTTCCCATTGCCGACCAAATCAACTCGATCAACTCGATCGCCTAAATTCCCCGACCAAACCCGATTAAACTCGATCAAATGTATTTATACGACTTCTTCTTTATTTCTTGTCGATTAATCCCCAATCATTTTTGCTGACCAAGTTCGATTAGTACTCAATCGCTTGATCGAGTTGATTTGGTCGGCAATGGGAACGCGCCTTTAAGAAGAAAATAATTTAGCCTACTAATATTATTTTACTATATATTCATATGCAAGGGGGTAATTTTGAACATTTTTGTCAACTATTTCCATGCACAAGCAGGCATAAATTCAAATTTTTTAACCTTTAAAAATGATAATTATATATGTTTGTATTCGGAATGGAAATGTAACACAATTTAGGAATGACCGGTACTTTTCAAATTTGGCCTTTGGCTCTTTTAGTGCTAATGAGGGGTTGCATACCTTAACATAGCCTAATGATTATTCTTTTCTGGAAATGTTGTGTCACGTGATTCTTCATCGTGAATAAAGCTATAACGTCGCTTTTCTACAAAAACCAAGTAGATCTAACTGCAGTTACGAGGGTTTCGTTGAAAACAGCAATATAAGACTCGTCTGAGATGCTACTGGGTCATATCTATAAAAATCCTGACATTATTCCGACATTATTATGGCTGCCATATGCCACTCCAAAAACGAGTTTATCATATAACGAAGCCATAACTATTTCCATATGTCATATTACCAGACAAATTCCTTTTTAGCCTACAGCTTTTAACCAGTCCGTACTGGACAATGATGATTAAAGGGGAATGCTCCAGTTTCCTAAATTTTTTCCCAATACGTGTAAAAGAATTTATCTATATTCTGTATGTTGAAATTACATAATTAGATCTATTACCAATTGAAAAATAAAATTAAAATGGATGGTCAGCGATCTTGTTTGAATTTTATAGGCATTCGTATCACATACCCCTACAGCGAAAAAATGCACAATTTCTTGCACCTATTAGTCCATTCGAAATTTTCGGAACCTTGCAATGTCGAGTACAATGAAGTTTTATTTTTTCTTTGCATTGTATAGGTGCTCTAGAGCAAATCTAGCTTTGTTGCCAGAATGGCAACCTTGGGGAACTCCCACAATCCGCAAAATTCCAAGATGGCCGCCAAACGCAACTGGAAAAAATCAACTTTTTCTGAAATTGTCCGAAATTGACGCGAAAAATGTGTAAATAGGGGTTCGTCGGTACGCTGAATCCGAATCTGATGATAATTATTGCATTTGGACATCAGAAATATGCCAAAATAGAGATGGCCGCCGGAAGCCATCCTGAAAATTACAGTTTTATTATATTTTTTGTCAAATGGTCCTAAATTGACGCAAACAATGAGATTCTTTCGTATGCCGAATCCGCATCTGGTGATAAATATCGTATTTGGATATCAGAAATGTACTAAAATAGAGATGGCCGCCGGAAGCCATCCTGAAAATTACAATTTTATGATATTTTAGATGACCTACAAAAGACATACGTTTTGTACTTAAAAATGTATAAATATGGTTTTTTCGGTACGCTGAATCCAAATTTGATGATAAATATCGCATTTGGATATCAGAAATATACTAAAATAGAGATGGCCGCCGGAAGCCATCCTAAAAATTACAATTTTATGATATTTTAGATGACCTACAAAAGACATACATTTTGTACTTATGAATCCAAGTTCAATCTAATTTCTTCATCTGGCATTTGAATCAACCTGATGTATATTAAATTTCGATATGGCCGCCACATGCCATTTCTAAAAAGATTTCGAGTTGAATAACGGTACAAAATGTGGCTAGATTTTGATATTTTTCTGCATTTTGTTGCTTTTATATTTATTTCGAACGCAAAATGTTATATTTAATGTAGACGCTACAGATTTCCCGAATTTAGAAATAAAAATAAAGAATATGTAAACTTAATGTTTATTTCAACATATTCTATCAAAATGCTCTTGACATTTCGTTTCAAAGAGCGCTAACTGAAATATTTCCAGTGAGTTATCGTATGCTATTATTTTGCATGTAAGATTTATTTGAAGCTTTTGTCCTGGAAAAATATAAACTTGCGTATACAAAATAACTAGTTTATTGCGAGTAACGGTACTTTTTATTTTTGCTAGTACTAAATGCATATGTAAACTATAGTAAACATGCCATCAGTTGCCATGCCGTGAAATGAAAATAAAATCTGCGCTGTAGTCTTCAGATATGTCTGTGTGTCACTTTGCTTATATCATTATGGCCACCAGTTGCCATGTTGAAATATGACAAAGTTGATTCTGTAGACATAATACGTTGCATTAAATTTCTTAGCATTCCAATAAATTTCGATATGTTCAGACAAGGATTTCAGATTGAACTAAAATATGATGATATTATCCATGGCAAGGAAAAAAACACACCCAATAAAATGGTCCTTCTGTCTATATCTATTTCGTGAATCATTTTTCACATTTGAACTTCCCTGTGAGTTTTAATATGATAATAATGATTAAAACACCATTCGTCTTTTGAAGCTGATCGTTTTAACAATTATGCCCTTACTTTAGTAGTTAAAGGGGGTGATCTTTATATCCCTTAAATGGGACTGATTTATGTAAAGATTATTCTTGCCATATTTGTATCAATGAATGATTCTGATACATTATTATATGCACCACTTGCAAGATCCAGACGATTTTCCCAAGGGAATGGGGTTGCCAGAGGGAACCCGACTGCATTGGCGAATGAGAGATTCCTTAAAAATCACTTTGATAAGCCTTTTTCTTTAACAAATTCGAGAGGGAGCCCGGACCCCGGGGCTTTCTGACTAAGATTGGTGTACTAAACTCTAAATAGGTATTACGACAACAAGTGCAATGAATGTTGGTACATTTTGCATGAGTGTGCTAGATCCTTCTAATCTAAAGATTCACAAGAGATATTTAAAAAAAACTTGACGGCTGTTAGAAGACTAAATATTTCAAAATAAAAAAGTGAAAATATGGACTTATAATCATAATGAAATTATAGTTTGATTTCTCTTCAGCTTATACATATAGATTATGGGACATTTGATATGATATGAATAAAAAAAAAATAAAAATAAAACCACACACTAATAATTTGTTAATTGAATCCTGGAAACAAACGACAATGCATTTGAGGAATTGTTGAACGGATACATAATTCAGAAAAATTCTAGTAAATAGGACGAGTCCATTTTATAAGGCTCGATCTATATCAAGTAATCAGGTATCAGTGGGTGTTCAGAAAATGCATGCTTGTTCGCTTGTAACATTTCATAAAATCGTCCAGTTTGCCATTCCTTTACTTTTCATTATATTTCAAAATTAAGAAGCTGTCACATGTATATAAGGTATTCAGGTACAGTTAAAATGAATTTAAATTATCTTTTTAACAAAACATTTATGCAATTGATGTTGGTACTTGTATGTAGGGAAACATTGGCATATATCAATGTAATTATGGTACCTTATTAAAGCTGTTTAACAATTGTAAATTTTGACCCACCTAATAATTATTCTTTATTTTTTCAATTTTTTTGACCAAAAGCTCACGTAAACAGTACATCGTCAATGTCTACCTTGTACGGTAGTAACAGACTGACCAACCCTGTCTTTTTGCAGATCTTTGCTTTGACCCTCAAGCTATCAGGTGGGGTCTTTTATGACCCAGCCATACATATTGTTTGCCATTTTCAGAGTTGTTCTCCGATACACGTTTACTTTCTTGTCTTTGTCAATCTCCTGTTCGTCGATGATATGTCAACTTTTTTTTAAACATCGAAAGACGTATGCATCATTTATTCTATCTATACCCAAATATAAACGCATTGAAAAGTAAATGAAATCGGAATTTTATTCCTCATTTTATTGCAAATGCAATATAAAATCATTTGACGTTTAACACATTTTTTAATAATGCTTACACTATCATAAGTTATAATTTCCAACAATTTTAACATACTCTATCAATAAGTAAAACTTGATGGAATGGCGATTTTTTGTCAAATGTTACATGCGTTTTTTCGAACCTTTTGTCGAGAAACCGGCCTCCGTCACGAAAAACTCTGATCGTTACCACCGGATTTTTCGTTAAAGGTGGGTTCACATTGACGAATTTTCCTTACGAATCCTTACGAATTGGACATTCGTAGGCCATTCGTGAACATTCTTAAACAATACGTTAGCATCCGTAAATAACTCGTAAGAATGAAATGCCTTTTTTCTCAATGTCAGCTACTGAATGATGATATAGAGATAATATCTTATTGTTTACAACAAAAAAAATTAAATGGCATTGTAAAAAAATCGTGCATACTCATAGATTTCGTTTTCAGTGGTCCATTCGGAAAGGCATACGTAAGTATTCGCAAACAATACTTAAACATTCGTAAATAACTCGCAATAAATCGGCGACTATCGCAATGATTCGTGTTCATACGGGGAAGTTTTTTGGCATGTCCAAAATTCTCTCACGAATGTCCACGGATTGAATGTCCCGTTATTCATTCGTAAATGACTCTTAGTTTATCGCAAATCACTCGCAAATCATCCGTGTGAGATTCACGAATATATACGATAACTTTACGAATATAAACGAGCCGGGATGTTTAAAAAAGCGATTTTATGGTATGAGATTCCGAGAATGGTACTAAAACAGACCAGGCTCCGCAAAAGGCCTGATTAGGGTTATGTTTGATAGAAAAGCTGAGAAAAGGGCAGTGCGAGTCCTGGTAAGACCTGGCCCCGGTTTCTCGAAAAAACTTAAGTATGTTCTCATGCTCAAATCTGAGCATCGTGCTCAAATCGCACGAAATCCACGTGAACTTCAATTGAATACCAATCAACGTTGATTGGTTTTGAATAGAAGTTGAGCATGAACTCATGAGAATATGCTTAAGTTTTTTTCGAGAAACCGGGGCCTGGTGTATATGCAGAGTCTTATGATGATAGACATCCTAGATTATAACAGATATGAACGTCATCGTTTGTTATATGTTTTGCTTATGTGTGAATAGTTTGTATATCATTTTGTACATGATGTGAACAATAAAAAAAAATTTGATTTAATTTGATTGAGTATGTCAAAGTTGTTGACAAATGAAATTAATGATAGAGGAAATACTATTTAATGTTTTGCTAAACGTCAAATGATTTCTAATTGAATTTGCAAAAAATGAGGACTAAGAGCCCATTTTTTCAATGCGTTTACATGCACTGGGGTCAATTTTTTATTATCCCAGCTCAAAATTGACGATAAGTACTTCAAACGTTGTTCGATGTCCGAGACAATTTGACTTATTATCGACGAATAGTAGGCTTAGATAGAAAAAGTAAAAAAGTAAACGCGCATCGAAGAACAACTTTGAATATATCAAGCATAAATATATTTATGGGGTAACCGTTATAAATGACCCCACACTATGTATTAATTGATGTAAGAAGTGAAAACTTTGTATGTTATTGAATAGAAAATTCTGTGTGAACAGCAAGAATTGCATTGCTGATTATTCAGCAATTTATTCTTTTCTCACAATTTTTTCCAAAACCATGGGACGTCAAAACTAGATTTTGTTTGGGAAAGGATTAATCATTGTTTTGAAGAAATTGTTGATACAACCTAAGCTTATTTCGTTCGTAAGACATGTTGTCTTGTCGAATGTCAGATTTTCAATAACGAGGTTGTCTTTCTTACAACAACAACAACAAAATAATAACAAAGGACTCGTAAGCATTCGTAACTAAGTCGGTAATACTCCTATTGATTCGTAAATAATCCGTAACCAGCCCGTAAACTAGTCGTAGAAATACGTAAACCGTCCGTTAAATTCGCTCAAATCGTAACAATACTTGTACCTTTCGGCAATGTGATTACGAATGTCCAATTCGTAAGGAATCGTAAGAAAATTCGTCAATGTGAACCTACCTTAAATAAATATGTAAGGAACTAATTAAAGAAGATCTCGTGTAATTACAATGTATTTGTAATATTGGCGACGTAACATGTGTTTTGCGAGGATGTATATATGATTTTCTGGATTAAAAAACTTGGGACCTTTGTCTTTAATAAGGAATAGACAACGTAAAAATCATTTAAAATTTCATGTGATAGAGAATAGATCATGAATGACATCTTTTTAAAGGCGATTAATACGTTAGTTGGATTATTTCGGGGTCAATTTTTCAGCCACGAAATAAGGATGACATATATCTACTTCTTCTTTTGATGACGATTGTCTGCTACGACGGCTTCTGAAATCATCGAATATGACAAGCGTCGATCATTGCAATTGAAAATATATAACAAAAGTTCTACAGTCATTGTTTGCACCAATTTTTTACATGTAAGAACGAATCAATTTCAAAATGGGATCTGGTGGCCATTTTAAAATTTATCAAAGAGATCTATATTATAACATCCACATGAAGACTACAAAGTGTTAAAAGTAAACACAGAGAATAGACTATGCATACAGTTTATGATTTTGGATGTATTTGTATCAGTATTTCAAGAAATAATAATTATTAATATAGCTTCTGGCGGCCATGTCGGAATTTGGTATACATCAGCTTAATCCAATGTGAAACGAAAACCTATTTTTAACTTGACTCACGAAGTATGCCATAAAATGTCTTATGTGGACCACCTAAAAACAATATTTAAAAATTTTCAGGGTGGCTTCCGGTGGCCATCTCTAATTTAGTACATTTCTGATATCCAAATACGATATTTATCACCAGATGCGGATTCGGCATACGAAAGAATCTCTAGTAACACATTGTTTGCGTCAATTTAGGACCATTTGACAAAAAATATAATAAAACTGTAATTTTCAGGATGGCTTCCGGCGGCCATCTCTATTTTGGCATATTTCTGATGTCCAAATGCGATAATTATCATCAGATTTGGATTCAGCGTACCGACGAACCCCTATTTACACATTTTTCGCGTCAATTTCGGACAATTTCAGAAAAAGTTGATTTTTCCAGTTGCGTTTGGCGGCCATCTTGGATTTTTGCGGATTGTGGGAGTTCCCCAAGGTTGCCATTCTGGTAACAAAGCTAGATTTGCTCTAGAGCACCTATACAATGCAAAGAAAAAATAAAACTTCATTGTACTCGACATTGCAAGGTTGTCATATAGGCCATATAGCAGCGTCGAATGGACTATATCCAAGGTCACTGTATAATCATCGTTTAGTCTCGAATACGGATTTAAAGTAACGTCTTACATTTAATAAGAACAGAAAACCAAAAAATATGCTATTATAAACGAGCAAATGTATAAAAAAAAAGCATGCTCACGTGTTCAGTTCGATCAACGAAGCTGAAGTGTTTTATGTCAAAATTTGCATATTTTTGGAAATATTTCAAGTTCTACATATGGGAAGTTTAAAAAAATGTGACTTAAGTGTGACATTTAAATATCAAGAATAACAGCTGTTTTTACAGAATACCATCCAGATTTCTCAATCAATAAGGCTAAAAACTATTCTAAATGGTTAAGCAGTGTCAAAATTATATTTTAAATCTATGTTCACTAATTTTTAGCTAAAATTGTATGCACAATCTTGTAAAATGACAACAAAAAAGCGTTTCACTCCTTACAGCATATATATTGCACTATGTGAGAAATTGTAATCCACGAATCACTAAATAGTAGAGTGCAGAATGTCCACAAGGTTGATGGCTTCCTAAAAACAATTGAGTGGTAGATTTCTGGCTGAATAGAAAAAAAAAAAAAACACACATTTCAGAAAAGAAAAGTGTTTCACTCCTGACATCAGATTCAGAGGGTTATTGTACAAAACACCCTCCAAATCCTAGACCAGTGAAAATAAGATGAAAAGGTAATTTTAAGATGATGATGCACATATTTTTTATGTAGGCTATTACAAGTGCTTATTGTAGTATCCTGTCACTGTCTTTTGTTTACCATAGCTTAGAAACCTGACACAAGTGAAAAATGTCACACAAAAAGCGTTTCACTCCTGACATTTTGACATGTTTTAATGACATATCTTTTTTAGTAGTGAAGCGATTTTCTTTAAACTTTGTACGCAGTATACAGACACAATAGCACATCTTTTTAGCTTTGATTGGGTTGAGTATGTTTCTCTGTAAAAGCAGAGGTATGTAAAAAGTGAATGGTCACATTTTTTTAAATTTGTCAATAATAGAATTTGATAAAACTCCATCATTGTATTAAGCAACATGTCCTGGTAATAATTCAAAAACAAAATGTATAGGTCAGCGCACTTATTATTGAATTACAGCAATTTTTATCAGCTACACACGAATAGAATGACGCAAAACAGTGGTAACTGCGTACACACTTACAACTGTCTTGCTCTAAATAATCGATATCCATCATGAGAAAATCAGTTTCGCATAATAAATACGCTTTTACCATCGAAAATGGTAAATTCTAATGACGTGTTATATTATTGAAAATATGGTAGCAAAACATATATGGTACGAAACGTTTAATTTTCTACAGTAATGACCGAGTGTTCCGAAAAACTGGAGCATTCCCCCCTTAAGGTATATAGCCCATCATTAAAAACACCACTTTCTAGCGATATGAAATGCATCAAGTCACACACACTTGTAATTACACTTCACATAAGTTGATTCACCATGCCGGATTTCAAGATTATGCTTCAAGAAGAAAATAATTTACAAACATTATTTTACTCTATATTCATATGCAAGGGGGGTAATTTTGAACATTTTTGTCAAATATTTCCATAAGTATGCATTAATTCAAAATTCTAAACCGTTCAAAATTCTTATGTTTGTATTTGGAATGGAAATGTAACACATATTAGGAACTACTGGCACTTTTCAAATTTCGCATCTGGCTCTTCAGTGCTAATGATGGGTTGTACACGTTAAAGGGACCCATGCTAGATATTTCAGACACCATAACCTGGTCTTATGCGGATTAGCATCGATTCAACCGATGAAGATCATGTTTGCGTTTTATATTTTGTTGTAAAATTTTTTAAACAAAAATTCCAGTGCTATTGCTACTTTAATACACAACCTAACCAATCAATTCCTAACATATCCAAAACTTGATTTCTTTGAAGAAAAAGACATGCCATGTACAAGTAATCGATGACTGAAGTGGCATCATAACATGGACACAGTGAGAGTTTGCGTTGTTCTGTAGTGCAAATTGCATTATATCAGAGACATATAATAACATGTCTATGTCTCCGATTATCTAGGGCCGAATAGAAAGTAAGGCATGCATTGTAAATGGACGTAACGTAGGCCTAAGCCTAAGTCTAGTGGGTCAGATTTTATAAATTTCTCGCACAATCTTGACGTTAAATTAATTGCCATATAGAATTCATTCTATGAAACGACATCAGAAATAATTCCATTATCATGTCATTTTGCCAGAAAGCCCGGCTTGGCTTAACAGCATAGTTTTTTCCCACAAAACCAAAGAATTATATTTCTAGGGACCAACCCCAAAAATATGAAATCTGTCCAACGCATAACAGACATTTCTATAGCATTAGCCGTCCATTGATTAATTGCAATTATTTCACGTTTCTCAGTTGATTAATTCAGTAAATCATCATTATTCATTTGGCGCAATTCTACGATAAAACATTTTACATTATACACGAGTTTGTTGTGAATCTTTATTCAGACATAAAAGACAAAATATGTTTTTACTCCCGCACGTTCCCCATTTTGCCCGAACCAAATTGCTTATTTGGGTATTCATGAAATCTTAAAATAGAATTAATTTCCCATAAAAACGTGAAAACGTGACTGCTAGGTCATGCGATAGACAAAAATCACGTGGCATATGCAAATTAAGGCAATTTCGGGGCAAACCGCCCCAGACATATTGGTCTATAGCAAGAAAACTGGTTATTAGGTTCGTTGCAATAATGGCAAAAGTGCCAAAACAACAAGTCTGCAAAACTTGGCAGAAACCGTTAGTCGAGCATTAATTTCAACCCTTCCAAAACAACATCGGATTTTAACGTGCCTAGCGGAGGCAACTTCGGAAAACATTCGGATCAGTATTTTCTTCTTATATCTTAATATTTCGAGTGATTATATTTATGCATATTCTGTCTTTGTTTTTGCCAGTTTGACAAAAAAATCTGTTGTCTTATTCCTAGTCCTTATGAAAATCTCGATGGTCGAAAGGTGAAACAGTGATGCGTTCCAACGGATTTCAAATTTATCCATTTACATATAATAGGTTCATAAAATTAATTCTGTTTTCTTTTATGTGACCCGTCACTAGAGAAATGACCATCTGTGAATTCTGTAAAGCCAAAATATTAGGATATAAGAACAAAATACCGATCCAAAACCTGCAGCAGACGAAAAAATGTGTTCGGATAAGATAAAGATAGCCTACCTGTACAATATAGTACAGAAATATTGAGGTAAAAAGAGAAAATGCTGGTTATCAACATTTTTATTCTTTTGCTTCAATGTTTCACAATCCCGTTTCTATTGGAGACGCCAAGACTAGAAATTGTCTGGGAAGGGGTTAATCTGTTCTCTGTGCAAAGAAAACTTTTATTTTTCGCGTACAGTCACACACACACAAGCTGATCTAGATCATGGGTTAGCCTCAGATGTCATACTTTCCACTGTCTACTTTACAAAGGCCATAATGCATTTGGTCTCCATTGTTCTCAGAAGAAATGTTAAATATGTTGATTCGTTGCATGAAAGGATTTTATGACACAGTAAAAATGTTTTTACAATATTTGCCCATCTGATTCTAAAGTTCAACGCTCATTATATCCGATTATTTTTTTTCTTAGAATAGCCGAAGAAAGGTTATTGTCTCTTTAGTCTTTTATCCGCCCAGTGCATTGCATGCAAGGAATGAATAAAGTATAGTACATCTGTCTCTTTTCACACGCCCTCTTTCATAACTGTTCCACCGAACAGTGTTCCAGAAAAGAAAAGGCTAAAAGAAGTCCCGCAAAAATCTACGAGCCAAAATTTACACGTTATAGATGTCTTGATACCCATTCTTATCTACACTTAAAGACACTTTTGACGCAACACTTACATTTTTCATCATAATTAATAAATAATGCAGTGTACTTTATGAAATTTTCAGCAAACATAAATCAATAAGGTTTACATGTTTTCTGTATTTCATCCAAACCGGCTGATTTAAACATAAAAAAATATTTAGGTTTTTTTACCAATACTCAAATATGAAAAGTCGCAAAACCATAGGCGACTACAGAATTCAATAGTATCAAAGCAGCCTCACCAAATCTTGCTCATCACTCGAAAGCCTGCTTCATAAGATCTCATAATATGCTTTCACGAGCGAAGCTATACTAGAATTTAGGTGCACCTATTTTGTTTAAGAAATAATGTTTTGCAAGTGTCAGCATTGCACGAAATCATTAAATTTGTTACCATAGATTAGTTTTTCGCCTTTTTGCCCCAAGAAATTTTCAACAACTGGAACAGACACTTAATAAGGGACGAGTGAAGAACTATCCCACAAAGATTCATCATCAGTTATGCTTTGTCAATGAGAAGGTGTCTTCGTGTCATCTAGGCCCATGGCAGGTACACAGAATGCTAGCAGAATATAATAAACTTTACTGCTGTTACATGAATAACATGAATTGACTTTATCAGCTCGCACGGCTTTATTGCGACTTTTTGTTTTCTAGTCATATCATATGAAAAGCAAATTTGATCATTTCTGCTCAATATTTTTTTGGGAAAATTACAGATATATAGCCAAAATTAATAAATAAAATTTCTTGTACATTTGATGAAAAATGTTTCATTAAATCAAGTTATTTTCAAAAAGGTAAGTGTTGCGTTTGAAGTGTCTTTAAGTGTATTGCTCTGAAATCAGTCAAACATTGATCATGGTCAACAATTTCTCACGTCAACTGTTTGTCTATGTTCCTCGGAAGCTGATTTATGACTCCAAAGCAAATAATTCCCAAGTTAGAGCACCACTCGAATGGGTTTACTCAAACAACCCACGCGTTCATATTCATTGATCAACAGCTTTATAGCAGTAGAAACATGTCACTCACGGGTTTCCTGAAGGACAACAACAACAAAAACAAGAATTGGCAGAAAATGTAGATCTATGTGTCCTACTACAATAATTCACAGTAAAAAGATGAACATAGAACGCCAAAGCTCAAATTCTTTTTGACATTCAATGACATAATCATGACTCAGTACATATTGTTGTCGGATCAGACCCATAATCTAAGGATTCTATTGGATGATTATAATTGTTTTGAGTAGCATAAGCGTAATCTATTCTTGCACAGTGACACTTTTTACGCCCCACAAGAGAAGGACTTTAGAAAACATCGTGGAAAATGAAGAAATGTCCAGAAGTATAAAAAGTAACATTTCATTCAAGTGAATTTGTCGTCCGAAACACTATTAAATTTGGAGCAGTCTAAAGTTTTGCCGTCTCGTAATGGGTTTATCAATATTGGCTAAACGTTATGAACTTGAACTTGAACTTTTATTTACACATCAGACAATTTGTCCATCATGTACAATATATAAACATATTATACATGTTACAGTTTATCAATGTATCAATGTTTCGGTTTCCGGCTTTGACGATTTTTGGCATTATTTTGGTAGCTATTTTTTTCTTCCAGAAATTAAGGTAATAATGTTTAGGAGAAAAACGTTTTCGAATCAAATATGAGAGGTTCATTACATGTATACGGTCTTCGCGCCTAGGCCTATATAACAGCAGAGGGTTTGCTTCTGCTGTTTTAGACGTGCCAAGATCGTTTGTAAAGGTTTTATTTGGTTGCCAAATTCTACAGGTTTTACCGAAAACGAAATATAAAAACCTGCAATTGGCATTTCGCTAACGATATTCTAAATAAAGAATACAACATATTTACAAATTTAACCATATGTCCCTTTCCCAAACTACAAAATTTTGCAAAGGTAGTTTAACTGGATACTAGAGTGTTCAAATGAACTTTTTGACTGGCCAGACGGATGGCCAGAGTGCCGAAGGAGTGAGACTGGCAGCAGTGTCTCACAATGGGCACAACATACTCAGATGAGCAAAATGATAACAATAGCGCATATGCGTGCATATTAGTTAAATAAAAGTGGGATCAAAGTCGATTTTAAGACTTTTTGTAGCCTATCATTACTATTAGTTTTTTTTAATCAATGTATGTGACGTATTTTATAGCGTCAGGACAGCACATTTACTTGGAGAAAAGAGTGAGCAAGTCAAAGTCCAAATACGGTTTATAAACAACAATTTTAAATCTTTGCTTTTCAACAAAAATCTCGTAACTGAAGCTTGTTCTAGGCTGCAGTCACGAGATTTCGTTGAAAAGTAGCGAAATCAAATTCGATCAGTAATAGGAAAGGCTACACAGAATTGAAAATGACAGGCAGTGAAATGACAGGCAAATATCAAGCCATCATTAAACAACAAAACCTTCTAAACCAAGGTTGAAACATACCATATACGACGTTTTAGCAGTCAATTGGCAGCGTGATTAACTCTTTCCCAAACAAGACCTGGTTTTGACGTCCCTAATAGAAAGGCTTGGGAAAACATTGAAACAAAAGAAGAAACTGCTGATAACCAGCAGTTTCTCCATTTGTTTCAATATTTTCTATGACATATTTTACACAAATCCTATTTTTAGTAACATCCATTTTGTCATTTGTGCCAGTTTTTGAAATGGATCACCGTAAAATTTCGCCGTTTGGGAAAGGGTTAAACAACAAAACCTTCTAAACCAAGGTTGAAACATACCATATACGACGTTTTAGCAGCCAATTGTCAGCGTGATTAAGAAAATCAGATGTAAACAAAACGTCAATACCCTCCAAAATAGTAGGAGTTGACGTCAGCCTCTGCTATAATTAACTACATTGATCAGCCGACACTTCCCTTCACGGCACGAACAGTAACTGAACGTGTTTATATCATTTCTAGCCTCTTTTTGTACCGATTTTTCTTTAAATCCATTACCAGACGACATTTTTTGACTGGTCCAAATTTAAAGATGTTGCAGACGACAATTTCAAATGAAAGAAATTCTACATTTTTTGGTCTATTTTGGGGTACAAAACATCATAGAAGATGAAGAAATTGCTTGTCACCAACAGTTTCTTCATTTTTCACAATGTTTTCCACAGCCTTATCTTGTAGGGCGTCAAAGAGCGCCATTATGTGGGACTGGGTTAACGTGCCTTTATCATGTTTTGCTCTTTTAACCTTTTCTTTTTTACCATATTGATAAATTAATAATTAAGATTTGTTCAGATGCCATATTTTGCAGTTTGGTGTGTTGCAAGAAGATATTGCATGCGTTTCGTATAGGTGTGTTTAGAAGATTTTTCCGGGAAAAGACCTTTATATGGTATTTAAGACCACAACTTTTCCAGATCAGCATGTAGCTGCATTTCAACAAAAAACTCGTAACTGCAGCTTAAAACCATCTGCAGTTACGAAGTTTTTTGTTGAAAAGTGACGATGTGTCTAAGTGCATTCTGACAAAGATATAAGCAGTTCATTGTAGTCTATTTAGGTTTCTACTGGTGCTGGAGAAGCTATAATAGAACAACATGGATCTTGATCAGAATGCGTTAATACGCAGGTTGATCTGAATCCATGTTGATCTAAAATGACATATTAGTCCCTGGACTTATGCACATTCACTGAAAAATCTTCACGAAATCCTCTGACATTTTTATGGCTATTCAATTATTTGTTTAAGATCTGATAAGCCCAATGCTGCCCATCACACTGTAATTAGAGATATCAGGTTTCAGGCAGTCTGCTGGTCAAATACACACTCAAACTCAGTTTCGTGGAGTTAAATATAAATTTTCTCTTGACTATTCACTGTGTTATTTAAGTACCACTTCCAAGAAGACCCAAACCTTAGGGATAACGGTACATAGCATTAGCAGCTATGTAATGCATGTAGTCGTAACCCCATCTTGACCCAGTCAGCATTTGAGGTATGTTATCATAATGGCAGACATCATCTGATTAGCTGTAACCGAACACCATAGGGCCAGTATCAGTATTTAACTGATAAATTCACAGCAAAAACTGCTTACTAAATGTGCCAATAGACAATTACATAGCCTTCATTGCTTTCAGATTTCCTATAGCTTCAATATCTAAGCCATGATGTGCTGTATCAATTTCAGAAAAAAATCTTTTTCGCCAATAATTTAACCAGAGTTCATTGGATAAATCATCAAATATGACGCAAATATCCCTGTACCAAACCACAAAATTTCAGGGAAGACCAAAGATGCTTCAGACGACAAAAATGATTATTATAAAATTATGATATGTGTACAATAAAGCAAGGAAAATATTGAGGCAAAAGGAGAAAATGCTGCTTATCAGCATTTTCTTTTGCCTCGATCTTTTCCCGAGCCTTCTCTGTTGCAGACGCCAAAACCATTTATTATTTTGGAGAGGGTTCAGAGAGTACCAATAATTAAGACAAGTGTAGTACTAGTGACCCTTTTTAAAATAGTGTTTTCTTCTTTTTATTTAATTTTTTCTGATGTCTGCTGCATTCAATTTCAGCAATGAAATATAGACATGTAGAATTACTTTGGAATTTGAAAAGTTTTTGTTCAGATTAAGAGGATAAAATTATCTAAAGGCTTTTTGACAGCTTTGAATTGAAAGCTGTTACAGACGACATTACAAAAATTGATGAAGGTTTGCTTTTTTGTACAACGTAACCCAGAAAATAATGAAGGAAAATGAGAAAATCTGGTCTTCAATAATTTCTTCTTTCCAAAACGAATTCACCCAGATTTTTTTCTCATAAGGTTCTCCTTTGAGAAAGGGAAAACTAGAATAGCATGGCAAAATTAGACCTTTCAAAAGATCAGGAAGTGCACACAAATGCTGACAAATGCTGGGGGAGTTTACTTGATTAAATTCAGCCTAGCTACGATAAGGAAGGAATTTTAAAATTTTCCTCTGAAATATTTTTACTTATTTGAAGGTCCCCAGTTATTGAAATTTGGTTCCAGGTTTACAAAGTCAAATGTTACGTTTTGACTTGAAAATGTTATGATACAAGCCCAGAAAATGCCAAAACTTTGTTATTCTAAGCCTATCCCAAACAACTATTAAAGTTTAGGGTAGTACAATTAAAAAAACTATTGCAGACGATAAACAATATAGCTCAGAAAAAAATAAGACACAAGATGAAAATAATGATTATAAGCATGCTCTTCTTTTGTCTTAATGATTCCTCAACGATTTTTATAAGGGGTGTCTAGACCAGGTCAAGTTTTTGAAAGGCTTAAACCTATTAATAAAAAAAACTTTTAAAACAAAATTGTCAAGAGGTGTTCCAGAGTTCAGAATCACATTAAGACTACCCATAACATCAAAAGTTGGTGTTGAAGAAAATATTGGAGGAAAAGAAAATATGAATCCACAATTTGTAATGTATCATAAGCACCACATGTATTTCTATATAATATGGTCAGTGAAATCTCATCTGGTCCTGGCCATACTTTGTTTATTTAAGCTGGGTGATTTGTTTTCTTGCTGGGACTGACCGTCCACTCTGAGATGCTACAAACTGATAAGCACTTGTTAATGGATTGGTTATGCAAACGGTTAACTGTACACCTGAATCAGAGTTGATGGCTTTGGAGTCACTAAAAGTACGGGGTGTATTGGCTCTGGAGATGTTATTTGCAATATTATGTATAGGCCTACATGTTTGAGTAAAGAGCCTGTCATTTGATGAAAAGATTCCCTAATAACAAAGGCAAAGCATATCCTATATTTCAATTTATTCAAATATGAAGGTCGTCCAATTTTAAATCTGCAGATAACAAAATGAATGTTTATGTGTATAGCTTGGAAAATATTGAGGTTAATGAAGAAATTTCTGGTTATCAGCATTGCCTTCTTTCGCCTCAATGTTTTCTCAAACTTTTTTCTGTTAGTGACATCAAAACCAGGTCCTGTTTGGGAATGGTTTAAGACCTTTATACAATTTAATTTTATGAAAAATGCGTGGTTTCCCTGAAAGAGAAACGATTGACATGACAAGTCTTTATTTTCATCTATCACTCCCTGCATTATGAATATTGTACAAATTAATCTACTTAGTGAGCCAGTGCATCACAAGTTACATTGGAAAAGGGTCAATTTTGGTACATAAAAAGAAATTTATATGGATCTGTACAGATAACTAAAATTTGCTATTATGCCACCGTTTTAATTATTGGGGAACATAGTAGATCTTGATCAATTTGCATGTATGCACAGGCTGATCTTGATACATGTTTGAATTAAATGCCTTATGATTAATAAGGTTGATGAGGACAGTATTTGCACATGAAATAGTACAGAAAAGGTTTTTTTGAGGCAAAAGGAGAAAATGCCGGTTATTAGCATTATAATTATTCTTCTATAAAGGACACGAAAACAACGTTTTGTTTTGGAAAAGATTAAGGACGAACAAAACTTAGAAACTTATTGCAATGAATTGATTAATTTATTGGGGTTTTATGCCGTTTTCAACTGCTATGGTCATATCGCGGCGGCTGGAGCACCTTACCTTGGATTCCTGGTATTTCTCTCACCAAAACACTGAGGCGTCAAGGGGGTAGAATCGGCATGAATATGACGCCTGAGTGCAGTATTTATATAGAGGCAGATAATGGCAAATCCCGGTCTTGTCTCTGCGGTGAAAACCACAACAATATCCAAACCGAACCTCCAGCTGCTCTCTCACATAGATGACTTACACCCATTGGTGAAAGACAAATGACTTTTGTCAAATGTCAGAATGGATACAAGCCGAGCCGAGCTTCGAACAGGATTGAGAGACTCCGACGTTACCGATTGAGCTATCGGGGCTCGGTATATTGCAATGAAAGTTTTTTTTCTACTTTTCCCTCATAATTTTACCTTATCAAAAATAATAATCTATATATATATATATCAGTCTTCAACTTGAATTTTATTTCTTTGTCTGCAACCCCATTCATTTGCTATGATATAAATTGTGGAGGAATTGTAATCAAAGCTTCTTCTAAATCAATACATCTTGTCCACAAAGATGCATTGCAAAAAGACATTTTTTAGAGAAAATGTGCACAATGCCCCTAGCAATGGTTAACACTTTCCAAAATGGCACAAAATTAGACAACCTCAGCAGACGACAAAATACATGTAGATTTATATAAAAGTGTAAAATATACATGTTGCGCAGAAAATACTGAGGTAGAAGGAGAGAATTTATTTTCGTTTGCTTAATTTTTAGCGAGCCGGGACTTTAAGTCCGGGGAGCTAATGTCACAGCCCTAGTGCCGGCGTCGGCGTCAGCGTCGCGTCTTCAAAAACATTAACCTGGCCTATATCTCGGGTACTATTAGAGATACAACCTTGATATTTCACACATGGACACTTCTCGACAAGGCCTTTCATTTGCGACATTGACCTTTGACCTAGTGACTTTGACCTTGGAGTTTGACCTACTTTTAAAAAACTTTAACCTGGCCTATATCTCATGCACTATTAAAGATAGAGCCTTAAAATTTCACATGTGGATACCTCATGCCATGACCTTGACCTTGAGATGATGACCTTTGACCTAGTGACCTTGACCTTTGACCTTTGACTCCTTTTTTGCGACAAGCTCTCGTATAGGCGAGCTACGTTGTCCGCTGAAACTCTTGTTTCAATCTTTTTTCCGAGAGGGATCTCAAAGCCATGTTTGTTTGGGAAAGGATTAACAAATGTTAAACTAACAATAATAATCAAATCTTAAAAAATCTTATGGACCATGCCCATAGCGTTTGTATAATTCAGGCTGATCTATGTTTCTTGCGAAAATAAAATTCTTTTTCGTTACATTTCAACATGAAAAGGGGTATTTCCCTATTCTCAAAATGTATGCTTTCCAGTTGCGGCATTCTGTCCTGCTAGCATACTTCTCATATTTCACTAGTCTAAACAAATGGTCAGTGAGGTCAGCATGTTGACTGTTACTGGTATTTTATCACCTATAATGATCTGATTATTGAGATGTGGGACTGATAACGCAGAGCCGCGTGAAGGTGCTGTTTGCTACCCTAAGTCTAGGGAGTAATATGGTCCCTTTAAGATATTGGCTCTGTTTTTCCTGTTCCTTCTTGTTTCTTTGTCTGTTTTATTTCCATCGACGATCATCATTTCTGTTCATCATTTCTTGGTCACCTTTAATGTTACCAGTTTGTGACTGTATTTCTTAGTCACAAGCATCGCAATGTAGTGCATTTATAACTGATATTCTTCTGAAAAAGGAAGCTTTAAAATTGGAACTGTTCAAATGTTTATCGATCGGGAAAGAGTTAAGCTGAAGAATTACGATTATTTTTGAATATCGACATTCCTATTTCTAATGAAATTTGTCAGCATCACGGCAGCTTGTAATGCTGTTAGGTGGGTTCACATTGACGAATTTTCTTACGATTCCTTACGAATTGGACATTCGTAATCACATTGCCGATAAGTTCACGTATTGTTACGATTTGAGCGAATTTAACGGACGGTTTACGTATTTCTACGACTTGTTTACGGACTGGTTACGGGTTATTTACGAATCAATAGGAGTACTACCGACTTAGTTACGAATGTTTACGAGTCCTTTGTTATTATTTTGTTGTTGTTGTAAGATAGACAACCTCGCTTTTGGAAATCTGATATTCGACAAGACGATATGACTTGCGAACGAAATAAGCTTGGGTTGTACCAACAATTTCTTCAAAACCATTAACCCTTTTCCAAACAAGACCTAGTTTTGACGTCCCATGGTTTTGGAAAATATTTAGAGAAAAGAATAAATTGCTGATAATCAGCAATGCAATTCTTTCGGTTCACTCAGAATTTTCTATTCAATAACATAGTTACAATGTTTACACTTCTTGCATCAATAATTGTTTTGTCTGTAACTCCTTTCAAATTGAAACAACAAAAAATCTTGCCCTTTGGGAAAGAAAACTTAAGTGCTTCTACCGGAATAACCCTCATACTACCGCATTGGGTCATTATGACCCCAGACATATATTATGAATGCTATATTCAAAGTTGTTCTCCGATGCACGTTTGCTTTTTTACTTTTTTAATCTTATATTCGTGGATAATAAATCATTTTTTCTTGAACATCGAACAACGTTTGAAGGACTTATCGTCAATTTATGTGATGGGAGAAAAAAATGACCCCAGTGCATATAAACACATTGAAAAAAAAGGGCTCTTAGTCCTCATTTTAGGCTATTGCAAATCCAGTTGGAAGTCGTTTGACGTTTAGCACAACATTAGACAGTATTTCCTCTATCATAAATTATATTTGTCATCAATTTTGAATCGAAGTATAGTATATGAGCAATGATTTTGAAAAAGTGTACTGACATCGTGTAAGATAAATATTTATCATCTTAAGCCCCTGCATATATACACAAGGTCTGACCAGGACCCACACTGTCCTCTCGCAGCTTCTCCATCAAACATAACCTTCATCAGGCCCTTTGTGGAGCCTGATCTGTTTTAGTATCATTCTCGGAAGCTCATATCATAATTGCCCCTTTTTAAACATCCCGGCTCCTTTATATTCGTAAACTTGCCGTATTATATTCGCGAATCACTTACGGGTGATTCGCGATTAACTAAGAGTCATTTACGATTGAATAACGGAACATTTAATCCGTGGACATTCGTGAGAACATTTTCGACATGTCAAAAAATTTCCCCGTATGAGCACGAATCATTAAGAATATCCCCGATCCATTGCGAGTTGTTTACGAATGCATAAGAGTTGTTTACGAATACTTGCGGTTATATACGCTAGGACTTCCCGAATGGGCCACTCAAAACGAAATCTATGAATATGCACGCTTTCTTAACTATGTCTATTATTTTTTTGGTTGTAAATAATAAGATATAATCTCCATATCATCATCAAGCAGCTGACATTGAGAAATAAAGCATTTTATACTTACGAGTTATTTACGGATGTCAGCGTATTGTTTACGAATGTTCACGGATGGCCTAAGAATGTCCAATTCGTAAGGATTCGTAAGGAAAATTCGTTAGTGTGAACCTACCTTTAAACATTATCCAAACTTGATTTTTAATATTTCTTAATTCCTCCATAAAAGTTACACGTGCATTCATCGTGTTTGAATTTTCTATCAAAATAAATCATCTTAATGTCTCGTGAGTGCGTGTCTTTTCTAGTAAAATCCTGTTTATTTCAATAAAATCAACCTTGTTTTGAAATATTCTCCGAATTTGATACGGTTAATGCATTCGCGAAACCTTATATTACCAATTCTTTATTTCTCGATTTGCAATAATCATTTATTTCTATAGCAACACGCACGTTCTGAAACGCTTTTATGGAATGCATAAAAACGTCACAATGAGCTTTTCTATTTTAACATTTTGAGCATTAAAAATGCTCCAAGATCTAGAAAAGGGTGCTTTGTGGTATTTGAGACCAACATGGATCCAGATCAGCCTGCGTATACACGCAGTCTGATCAGGATCCATGCTGTTACTCCTGATATATGGCAACCATAAAAGGTCAGCATGGGTCCTGATCACACTGCACCCAGACAGAGGCTTATCTGGATTAATTGTTGTCTTAAATGCCCCAAGGGTCCCAATTCTAGATATCTTTTGAATGCTTTCTTACTATTTGCAAAAAAACATTGACATTTTTTTTTTGTTTTTGAAAGAAAAAGAAGCTTGAAATGATCTTCGAAAGAACACAGTTGCATATCGTCGCTTTTAACAAAAACCTCATAACTGCAGCTATCAGTTACGATGTCTTTGTTGAATAGCGATATGACAAATTATTTAAACTAATAACACTGTTTGTTGGCTGTGTTGCACTTTTTCACCCCTTGCCGTGCTGTTTCCCGAATACCCGTATGTCATCCGAGTTGACAGGCAGTATAGGACTACGTCAGCTACAATATACGTACACGTCTGACGTTATTCCACAGTTCTTGATTGTATCAGTCCGAAATGGCAAAATTTAATGTTATGTAAGCCATATTCTGCCTGTTGTGTAATATACATAATTATGAGCCAGGATCTAGAAAAGGACCTTAAGGACATTTAAAACAAACAAGTACAAGGGCGGATCCAGGATTTGTTTCCAGGGGGGGGGGGGGGGGGGGCAAAGCCCAAATGATGGCATTTAATAAGAAATTATATAGTCAAAATTCAATTTTTGGCCAATTCCAGGGGGGTCATGACTCCCTGACCCCACCCCTAGATCCACCCATGAAAACCCATACTTACATAATACACTTTACTAAAGGTCGTTTACGAGCTGTTAGAGAACAACCTGGCCCACAACTAGTCTGTGTATAAACGCATGCCGATCTCAAGACGTGTTGATCTTAATCCCTTTTTCAGATTCCGGCTATCGTATTACGAAATAATTCGACTGATGTCAAACCCGTGCGCACCTTAAAAATTCTGACCTTGAATTGACAGCACTTAAAGCAACCATGTATCCAGAACAGCCTGTACCTAAGTGCACTGACTGTTACTGAGCACACTACAGCTTACCTGATGTCGTGAATGGGCAGTTAGAGAAATGCATGGACATTGACCAGCCTGCGTATATGGGCCTACATAGGCTGACCTAGATACATGTTGATCTCAACATCAAATTGCTGCTTTTAAACAAAAACCTCGTAACTGCAGCTTTAAAAGCTCCAGTTACGAGGTTTTTGTTGAGAAGCGATCAAATATTTAAAGGGTCCCTTTTCAAGATTCCGGCTTACATAATTATTACGAAATAATTCGACTGATGTCAAACCCGTGCGCACCTTAAAAATTCTGACCTTGGATTGACAGATGCTGGAAATGACACGTCAACATTTTGCTGTTTTTGCTGTTTTGGAAAACAGCTCATTTAGAAAGCCATACAAAGTACAAGTTTCATTTCCTCATAATTGGGATTCTCTAATAGGTGTAAGACTTCCCTTCCAAAAATAAGGAAATATTTCAAGAAATCTTTGATTAAACAATTTCCAAAACGATGACATTACTTTTTAGGGTAGTCAAATTTGAAAGGGGTTGTAGAAAAGATCAAAGTGCTGAGAGCACTGTAATTGGACGTCCCTGATTGATTGATTGAGATTAAACATGAACGATACATATTTTATCCATTCTTCTGTTAGAAGTTTAACGTTTAAAGTGACATTTCAGAATTTTTTGTCATAAATTTTACTTTTATTTTTATCTGAAAGAGCATATTTCCTTATGAAAATTCTGAAAATTTCGATCCAAAATATTGCGCCGTTTACGAGAAATTTATATTTTTGTGTTAAAATTGAAAAAATTGTTGTGGACAACAGTTCGGATTCATATGCAATTTATCGATTATGTCTCAACTTCAAATGCGTGTTTCTCGCTTATTGGCAACAACTTAAAAAACCAATATTATTTATACTCATTAGAATAACCAATCTTGGCATCAAGACATACTTTAAAAAATTGAAATTGGAATGAAATGTCCCTTTAATTCTATAAGATCGGTTTCGGACATACGAAATCGGCTTAGTTGCCCAAAAAACCCATCTCAGACTTCAAATTGATCTGATTGCCGTTTTAAGACAACTGATTTGTCCCTATGAATAATCACTATTAATTCGATTACCCAATTCAATTAATGCCATGTGATTAGCAATTGTTTCGGTTTAAGTATGAGTATTGTAGTCAGTTACACCTTTCGTTGATTTTTTAATGGACGATACAAAGCAATGTACTTAAAATGTAAGCCAACGCGCTACATAAATGAAAGCCTCGATAGCTCACTTGGCAGAGCACTCACCTTGTACTCTTTACACGAGTCTATATCTGGAAGGCCCTGCGTTCGAATTCTACTTAGATATTGTTCTTTTTTATGATCTTTTTTCGACTTTTATCTCCACCATCGTTAGGGAAAAACGACCGCAGTGATTTAGAATCGATCTAAACACAAATTCAACGAAATAAAGTAATGAAACGCCGATCATTTACATACAATTCCACTCAATCAATCAGAGACGTTTAAATACAGTGCTCCAAGCACTTTGATTTTTTTAGTGTTAAGAGTAACAAAAAGCAATGTTTCCTTGGTTGTGGTTACAAAACAATCGAATGCAATACATATTTTTGCTGAAATAAAATACAAGATGAATTGGAGCACCTAGAACCATGGATTCCTCATACCAGTACTACCGCAGCATCCTTACATCTACAGATGTGCACACAAAGCAGAAATTGGGAACGTGTCGTCGAAAAAATGGCAATGGAGTACAATACGCAATTTAAATCTTCGTATCATTGTCAACGAACATTTGAGAATAGCAATGTCCCTATCTGTACACATATTCACCCGATCATCAAGGTACCATTGTGACTGTTGCAGATCAATTGCTTCTTCTTCTTATAGTAGGGTGACTTTCAAGGCTTGGTTGAAGGTGGGGTGGTCACAAAAGTACCACATTTTCTAACCTATACTAAAATGTTTGTCATATCCTGAAGTTTGTCAAACGGTGAATATCAAGTCTTGGATGTTGGTACGAGCTGAGAAATCCAAGATGGCGTCCAAGATGGCCGCCAGAATTGAAAACAAGGGGTTGTTGTATATGATTGCCTGCACTGATTTAATGTATATCTATACATCATACAAACTAGGTTTAATATCATAAACTATGTTTGAACTTTTTCATGATACATTTTACAATGGTCACAATGTCAAGGTCAAGGTCAAATTCAAGGTCAAATGTGAAAAATAGCGAAAAAATATGTTATCTGCCAGTTTTCTTTTCTTATTACTCAGAAGTTTGCATAACAAGCCAGGAATGTTATATACCAAAATAAACTACAATATATAGGCTTTAATAAATTAACATAAAGATTAAGATATCTTGTGTTTCCATGGAGATATCCAAGATGGCGTCTATAGACCCCCCTGAAAAATAATGGAAAACTGTATTTTCCCCCAATTTTGATATGCATAATGGTCACTTAAATTAATGTCAAAGTGTTATTTTTTTATATTAGTGCAATACTCATATTCTAGATGAAGCTGTCATGTAAGACTAGAAAATAATCTTATTTGTTGTAAAATCCAAGATGGCATCCAATATGGCCGCCACAAGGAAAACTAAATGGGCTTATATATATGATTGCTTGTTCTGACTTATGTATATCTGTATATCAAATAATATAGATTTATTTCATGCAGTGTTTTTTGGTCTTTTTAATGATACATTTCAAAATGAAAAAAAAAAAAACATTTTAAAATGGTTTCAAGGTCAAGGTCAAATTTAAGGTCAAATGTGAAATAAATCTGTAATTTTACATATTTTTTTTGTTTTTACAGAAAATCTTGCCCAAAAGATATGAAATGTTATATACCACAATAAACAACAATATACAGGCTTTTATGATTAAATGTTAAAAGGACCAATGCCAGGGATCAGAAAAACATGGGCACAGTCAGAGTATGCATTGTTGTGTGGTGCATTGAATTATCTTGGGCCAAAAGAAAGGAATATACCAAATTTTTCACTATCTATCAAGGTCCAGTTTCCCATAAATATCACTATAAATATAAAAGGTGGGTCAGTCAATCATATACAGATTTGATCTATAAGGACTAAATGAACTTCATTTGAAATTTTCTTTGACAGAAATAATCTAGCAACATATGATATACATGTTGACCATTCCATATTTTAAAGTTTGGTTTAAAGTCTGTTTTATGAACCGAGAAACGCACTCAACCGACTTTACACTTTAACCCAGGACCACTGAGTCTCAAGTTGGCTGTTATTAATTGTCGCCTTCGGCAGCCACAGCAATTTGGGTTTCAACATTCCTGTGTACCCATTAATATACCTGGGTGAAGAGGAGCAACGTGGGGTAATTCTTTTGCTCAGAAAAAAATCTGTGGCACCGGCAGAATTTGTACCCAGGACCCTTCGATTCCAAAGCCCGAGACCTACCTCTAGACCAAGGCGCCCCTTGTAATTTCTTGCATACGTTTTTACCTCAGACATCCTAGCATGGCTACATTAAAGATTTGGATATGTTATGTAGCCATGGATATTTTCATGGTGGTGTCTAATCAGAAACCTTGTGAAAATAATTGAAAATCATATTGATTAAACCGTGTTTCATATATGATTTGCGATATAGTCACTACAATGATATGTTAAATGTTAAGTAGGGAGGATACTCGT
Source organism: Fragum sueziense (assembly GCA_963680895.1). Taxonomy (NCBI): domain Eukaryota; kingdom Metazoa; phylum Mollusca; class Bivalvia; order Cardiida; family Cardiidae; genus Fragum; species Fragum sueziense. Next base: position 19,241,836 of record OY804599.1, on the reverse strand, counting down.
ATTTTAACTATAACAGCTTGAAAAGTAATTACAAAACAACAGTATTCGTGACTTTTATTCAATGTTTTACCACCCGGTTTATAAGTAGTCATAGTTAAACAGTTAACCTGTTTAAAACACATACTTGAATGATCGTTCATGGAAAGACTCATGTGACAATACATAGTAGCAAGATTATTTAATCGTCATTTATGTCTGTTGCGCATACATGTATAGTACTCCTTTAAAACTCAAAGATAATCAATAAGAGGCACAGAGGGCGGCCTTAAGGGTCACCTGAATCAAATGAGCAGAAAGACATGTATTTACAGATAAAGCACACTTATAATATCATTCCCACAAGTATAATGAAAGATATATACAGCATAGCCATTTTTAAACAGATTTTATTTTTTTGTACAAACTTTATAGTCCGAAGACTCTAAAAATCAAATATGATTCCAATCTATCAGCAGGTTCACGAGAAGAAGATTTTTTCAGATTTACCATATTTAGGCTACAGCCTTAGTGGCCCATTATGGGGTCGCAAGGGGAGGTAACTCTGAAGCTACTTACTATAAGAATGCATCCCACCAAAATTGGTTGAAATCCATCCAATGGTTCAAAATAACACTAATACACTAATTTAATAACACGCCCCACCCCCACCACCTCAGCAGTGCCAATTCTTGACATTTTTTTTCTTTTGTACAAACTTTGCAGTCCTTGCCCTAAAGACTCTAAATACCAAATGTGAATCCAATCCAACAGCCGGTTCATGAGAAGAATATTTTAAGATGTTCCCTTTTTATACGCCTGAAGGGTCGTATTATGTTATGGCCCTGCTCGTCTGTCCGTCTGTCCGTCCGTCTGTCCGTCTGTCCGTCCGTTAGCTATTTCTTGTGTGCGCAACTCCTCCTACAGTTTTCATCGGAATTTAATCAAACTTACCACAATGAATCTCCATGGTGTCTAGTTTTGCATGCCGCTTACGGAATTCAATTAACTTTTTTCGTTCTTGAATTATCTGCCCTTGACTTAAAAAAATGCCCATTTTCTTGTGTGCGCAACTCCTCCTACAGTTTTGATCAGAATTTGATCAAACTTGCCACAATGAATTTCCATGGTGTTTAATTGTGCACACCGCTTACGAAATTTAGATAACTGTTTTCGTTCTTGAATTATCTGCCCTTGAATTTAAGAAAAAATGCCCATTTTCTCAAAAATGAACATTTTCTCCTGTGTGCAACTCCTACAGTTTCAACCAGAATTTAATCAAACTAGCCACAATGAATCTCTATGGTGTCTTGTTGTGCAAACACAATTTTGATAACTTTGAATTATCTGCCCTTGAATTGAAAAAATAGCCAATTTTTACTGACAAGCCCCTCTCAGGCGTATATGCGCCGCTCTGCGAAGCTCTTGTTACACACTTTTGGCCCCTTATCGGCCCCCAATGTGAGATAACTCCATAATTTGTACAAATCTGAGGCGGCTTTCCATGGGGGATACTTCCTGCCAAATATGGTTGAAATCCGTCCATCGGTTCTCAAGAAGAAATCGAAAATGTTAAAAGTTAACACACGACGGATGACGCACAGAGCACGACGATGGACGAAAAATGGTGGCAATCGGTCACCGTGACCTTCGGTCAGGTGACATAATATGCTGATCAAAATTGGTTGAAATGAAATAACCCAATTAGTTATACAGGTATTGCACAAAGAATCATGACAACTTTGAGTCAAATTCAAACAATAATAAAAGGGTAAACATGACTGTTTTCATATAAACAGGGTTAAATTAAAAAGATGTAATGTTGTGTAAATCACTAAATCGACATATCATGAAAACTTTTAGAAATCTCCTTTTAAGATTGGGTTTGGCATTTTAAATAGATGTAAATATCTGGTTTTGAAATAAAAGTGCTCAGACTCCTAGTTCGGTAAACTGGTTCAAAATGATATAGCATGAGTATAAAAGATGTCTGTATTTGGACTAAGCAAGAGTACTTGGGATAAACATGTATTGTACAAAATAACAATTGACTTGTACAATATTTTAATGAAATCCACTACTGATGGACATGGATTAATATTCTGTCAGTTAGAGCTTACTTACAGTATTATTTTGTTTAAAGCCTGTTGAGCTGTCACCTTAAGGTCTACGTAAAGCTGGTAAAGAACTTTTTTGAGATATATGACTTTCACATTTGTTTGTTTGTTTGATACCATCAATGACAGGTCTCCAAGCTCTTGGCTTGAGTTTTAATTCTGTTCTCAAAATGATATCGAAGATGACAGTATCGGCATTTACACCTCCACTATTGCATTTAATGTAAGTCTAGAACATATTGTTAGGATCACAGAATATAGCTTGGAGTGGTGAAGCAAGAGACTATAACACATCAGCGACTGCCATCTCACCTAAGATGATAGGTCAACCCGCATACAATTTCATCAACATAAAATTGGAGTTTATCAAACAAGTCTCACATATTTGTTTGTTACCATTTAAGGAATCTCATCACACAAGCAAAGTGATTCTTGTGCATTTTCAAATGATATAACTATATACCTTTTTAAGCTGTTCATCGCTTACAAACTGATAACAATCTTTTGAATCTTGCATTTCAATTTTGGTTTTATGGATCATATTGCTGCCACTTTACTTTTAAGTAAAGGATCATAGAAGCTTTTCCTTTGTCTATGCATTATTTCACCATCTGAAATCACAATACATTCAAGAACATTACTCCAATCAAGAAGAAGCAGATGCTTGGGACTTGAATGAAACTTCATACTGACTATATTTGTTTCCAGACTGTGGCCAAAGTAGTCTTGGTTAGTCCATATAAAGGTCATGTGCTAAAACTCCTGATACACATATTTACTGAATAAGGAGAGAGAGGCCTTGTGACTTTCAAGAACATTACAAAAAATTGGAACTATCAACAACTTACATACAATAGTAAGGGAAGTGTTAATAAAATGTGTTGGTATTTTATATGGTATCAGTATTGGTAGTTCTCTGAACAAACTTTGAACAGAAAATGTAAAAAAATAAACCCTAAAATTCTGCCAGCAAATGACATAATTTTGCTGTATATGCTACAATGCGAGTATCACTTGCTGCTCTGGAGAGGATGCCATCCTGCAATGTAGAAGCTGACTGACCCACCAAAGTTGGATAAATGATGGACAGTAAGACAGATCAATCAGCTCAATAACTCATGATTCTACCAGTTACTCCACCAGAACTTCTCAGTGACTTTGTTTGTGATAGAATAGACATACATGAGCATCAATGTACACAAAACCTAATGGATATACCATTACCTAAGATCTTTCATTGCACTAATTGTTCATGTAGCTTCTCTCAAGTAACCAGTGTGTATGTATATACGAAACTTGATAATTATCACTAATTCAGATTTAAGTAGGATGTCATGATATATTACAAAAAGAAAAATTCCATCATAATTGGTGGTCTCATAAAGTTTTAAATGGGACATGTGATTCTTGTGAATTTAGAAAATAAATGCCTAAACTGGTTAGGACGGCAAAATTGCTCTATACAGTGTATTGTGTGATATAGGACCAACTATATACATATACATATTTCCTGTTGTCGAATTCTGACATTTCAAAGCTCAAAAGGCTACCGTCAACCTAAATTCAGATGGATGTTTTTTTTTATCATTTTGCATATCATATTCGATTCTATATCGGATAATATTATGGTGATACTTCAGATAGCTTTATATAGAAAATGAGTATTGTGCCAATTTAGAATATAAAGATGAACGACTTCGACTTTATTTGAATTACCATAACACAAATCAAATTTGAAACATTGTAAAAACAAAGATTTTTATTATTCTCTCAAGGTCTTTGTACACATCATTTTACAATCTCCATGACAATGCAACACATCCTAATCTTAATATCAAGTTAATGAAGTTCATACGCCATTGTTTATTTTAGTATATAGCTTTTTATTCAAGATATTGTGTACAATAACAAAAAATACGTAAAATAGCAGATTCATTCACTATTTTTCGCTATTTTTCACATCTGACCTTGAATTTGACCTTGACCTTGACATTGAAAACATTTTAAAAATGTATCATAAAAAGATTAAATACACTGCATGAAATAAAATCTGCTTTATTTGATATACAGATATACATTAAGTCAGTACTTATATACAATCATATAAGACGGCCCATTTGGTTTTCATTGCGGCGGCCATATTGGACGCCATCTTGGATTTTGCAACAAATAAGAATATTTTCTAGTCTTACATGACAGCTTTATCTATAATATGAGCATTGCTAAAATATAAAGAATTAAAGTAACACTTTGACATTAATTTAAATGACCATTATGTATATCAAAATTATGGGAAAACTGGTAAAATACTGTTTTCCATTATTTTTCACTAGGGGTCTTTAGACGCCATCTTGAATATCTCTATGGAAACACAAGATATCTTAATTTTTATGTTAATTTATTAAAGCCTATAATATTGTAGTTTATTTTGGTATATAACATTCCTGGCATTTTATGCAAACTTTTGAATAATAAGAAAAGAAAACTGGTAGATGACGTAATTTTTCACTATTTTTCACATTTGACCTTGAATTTGACCTTGACCTTGACATTATGACCATTGTAAAATGTATCACGAGAAAGTTCAAACATAGTATATGATATTAAACCTAGTTTGTATGATGTATAGATATACATTAAATCAGTACAGGCAATCATATACAACAACCCCTTGTTTTCAATTCTGGCGGCCATCTTGGACGCCATCTTGGATTTCTCAGCTCGTACCAACATCCAAGACTTGATATTGACCGTTTTATAAACTTCAGGATATGACAAACATTTTGGTATAGGTTAGAAAATGTGGTACTTTTGTGACCACCTACTCCATGAAATAGGCCACTTTTTCAGGGAAAGTCACTCCACTATTAGCACAATACACGTATACGGGTCACTTAAACGTAATAAATACAGATCGTTGTCACTCGATCTTATACTAGTAATAATAGTTGCTGTCATAATCATTGATCAGTATGTACATAGGCCATGATACTGTCGAATATCAGCGATGCGGATGCCGGAGCAAAAAAAAAAAAAAAAAAAAAAACTCGTAAGAGTAACTATTTCCTGAATAGGTGGATATCACTAGCGTCTCATCTGAGGCTGTCCAGATGGAATCCCGATTTGTCGTCGTGTCGAACCCGAGTTGCGCAATGAACTCACTCCCCGATAATCAATTTTAAAACCCTGTTTCCAAAATACGTCGCATAGGAAACCCGTTTCTATAAATATGTCAAAGACTTAAACAACAATGATCAAAGAAAAGGAATTTGTCATACACAATACGTGCATTAATTTGAGTAATCATCCTTAAATGTCCGCTTTCAGTAAACACATATAAAGAAAAACAAACGTTTTAACAAATGTTATACAGACGAAATGGTCCGAACTGGTTTCGAACCAACGGCGTTCCAAAGGCGAGGCGAATCCTTTCCCGTTTGGGCTATCGCTGCTGTTGGTGATAAAGGTCGCCTGTTAACTTTATTAGTATCACTGGTGGTGAACTCGGACAAAGCGAGGAACATTTTTCATGAACACATGGATACTTCATTGCACATCCGGATTTTTGTAAACAATACATGTGGCATTTTGTTTTACTTCTCTTTCCGTCTTTTTTTAAAGGATGCACTCAAATGGAAGTTACTAAGGTATGTAGATACATGTATGATTTATGATACGCACGAAAATATCAGTTTTATCGATCATTATTTTCAAATGGTATAAACGGATTGCAAGTGCACAAAGCGCATATTGAGATCATGTGGGTTGATCTTAATCGCCCGAACGAAATGGTACGATATCACTGTTTATGTTTATCTATTTGCATTGCAAGAAAACAAAAAAGACATATAAATGTGCAAATAAATGCTGTAAATGGCAGTTTTCGGTGTCATGTCATTGAAAATCATTGTGCGGTTTCTTCGTGACAACGTTACAGCATGTTTGCGATGTTATCTTTTCCAGCTACGGTGTTTTATGAGGACATGTTTGAAAAATTAATCGATTGCACTGGACTTAACGGCACATTTAAACATTTATTCGGTAATATCGCACTGATTTGAGCATCTAACCATAGATTTCCGGCATCAAATTCGAGCACCAGGTACTTGTTTCAATATATATCAATATGTACTGCCTAACTACCCTTTCAGATATATTACTGACAAGTGATGACAATTAGATGACATCATCATCATCATCATCATCATCATCATCATCATCATCATCATCATCATCATCATCATCATCATCATCATCATCATCATCATCATCATCATCATCATCATCATCATTTTATCGTCACCTTGGAGTTTCACCGGTAAGATTTATGTTATGCATTCTTAAATTTGGTACAGGTGGAGAATAAGCTATCAAATGAGAACAAGATGGATCTTGATCAGACATGCAGTGCACATGCAAGGTCTGATCTGGATCCATGTTGGTCGCAAAAGCCTAAATGAACGTTCCCAGATCTATACTGTAATGTTTGTCATTACCATTATCACCATTTATTCTAAGGAGGATCCACTGTTTCACACATCCCAGGCCCGTACGAACAGGGGGACTCTGGAGCCACCACCCCCCTCATAGTTGGCAAAAATGCCGAATTGTCATCATTTCACATTTAAAACTTATGGCAAATCTAATTTAGTTCCCCCCCCCCCCGAATATTAGACACTGGCCTAGACAGGGCCCATGTGGAATTGCTTTTTACGGGCATGCATTCTAAAGTATACTAACGGGAAAAATTAACAGTGTGCATTTCCTTTTTAATTAACACCTTGACTGCATACGGTACATGAATAAAATTTTACAAATGCACATTTAATCTTTTACTTTCAATAATTGTCAATTTATTACTATACTTGTTATTACCGTAACAATTCCTGAAAGTGGATAAGGATAAGATTCGCGTTTACAAGACATTTTCTAGTGTGAACACCGTTGGTATTAATACATGCTATGCAATTGTCCTTAGAAAACAATAGATGCTGTCTAACCCACTGAAGGTAATGTTGTCAATAACATCGTAGCAAGACTATGGGTATCGCAAGACGTCTGAAACGAATGGTCTAATCCGTTAATCAGCCTCTTCTGCTGATAAAACTCAACTCAGGAAGCAATCTATCCGTAACGTTTGCCTTTTTCTGTCGATTTCACAGGTAGTCGTCCCGATAATGGTTGTCTTGTCGGAATGACGTCACGTGTAGACGTTGGATGTGTTGGAATCGTCTCAAAATTGTAGCATGGCAAGAAAATCGAAAACAGTCTAATTAATGGGGTAATTCGACTGTTTTCGATTTACTTGCCATGCTTCAATATCTTGTATTTATTTCGGTACATTTATGAATAATCCTAAAATTGGCGACCATTTGCATTAGACAAGTGGCTACTTTCTTATGACGGGGGTATATTTGTGCTACTATGATTAAATCCATTTGTTTCAATATTTTAGATTTCTTAAAGATAAAATGTTAGAAAAGACGTTTCACTACATTTCTCCTGAAACAAAAGTTTATGTTCATGATCTGTTTTCATGACTTTATAACATCGCCGCCAAACAATACGACGTCGTTCCCGCGCTTTGTGTAATTGGCGTTGAAAAACGTATAGCTTATTGTCATACAACTTCTACTTTTTCAATTTTCAGTTTAACCACTTAACAATACAACGTCCAATAGGATATACAAACTAAAATCAAAATTAAAATTAGCATGTTTTTTGTATATTATTATACGCATGGGGCATGTTTCCATGGTGATTTCTTTAATTTAGGACGGTGGAACTTTCCTATTTCTATATATTTAATTCTTATACCTATGTATATATATTTTTTAAGTTCTGCTTCTAAAGGCCACACTAATACTTAATGTACAATGACTTTGTAATGCTATGGTCACACATAGCCGGGTGACGAACCGGTTTTAGTTCTCATAAACCGTACACGGTTTTGCTACGGAATTAGGGGGTGATTTGCATATTCCACGGGTTGATACGGCAAGATAAGTTTTTTCAATACGGATTTCAGAAAGCAATGTACGGGTTGGTAAGGGTCGATACGGGTCGACACGGGTAGGACTGAATAATATAACTAAATACAGCTGCGGGTCAATAAGGGTCGGTACGGATTAGGTACACGGGTCGACACGGGTCGACACGGAATATGACACTTCCGTGCACGGAAAATGAAATCAACGTGGTGACCAAATCATAAAAATCGCAGTCACACATAGCCGGTTTTCGACACGGGTCCACACGGAATTAATAACCGTGTCTACCCGTTTCAACCCTTATTGACCCGTATCGCAACCCTTATCAATTCCGTGTGAATTTTGTGGCGATGATACGGTTTTATAAAGTTTTTGGTCTTGTTCAAAAATCTAAACGGATTTGAAAACCGTATCACCGTCCGTGTGGACCCGTGTCTCACCGTATTGACCCGCACGGACCCCTTTCAGCAAGAAGCAATAGCCGTATCTACCCTTTTCGTGTGTAGTATTGTCTTTGTTGTTGTTGTTATTATTATTATTATTATTATTATTATTATTATTATTATTATTATTATTATTATTATTATTATTATTATTATTATTATTTTTATTATTTTATTTTTATTTGCTCTTTTTTATTTTTGATATCTTATTCCTATATTTTTTTGTTTGCAATGAAGAGTGGACCACTGTCGATGTTATCTTGTCTGAGGAATATTTTTGTCAAGCGGCTACTAAAAGAGAAGCATTGATCCTGGCTATTTTTGTCGGTGATTTACAGCACTTTCATCACTAAATACGTACAATTTGATGTTAAGACGTTGATATGCCGGTGATGCGACGGCGTGTTGAGGCAGATACCTTGCCAGTCAAGAAAACATCAATATAAGATTGTACACCGAGTTAAGAATTGACAAAATGTCGACGATTATGCATAATCCTCGTCGGAATATTTCAAATCAAACTGTCAATCAGTCACATAAAAGTGAGGCCTCTACAGAAGCGTAGCTAGTTATTTCTTTGTATCCGCGAGTAAGCAGGTGGTATGCACGTCGTCGAACGAGACCCGAAAGGGAACACATTGCAGTATATCAAATAAGGCTCTGTGAGATGTCTACGACACAATTTCTGACAAGGGAAATGGGTCTAGACACTTCGACGATATTTAAAAGTCGAGTAATCATCGACACTTTACCAACATCTTCAAACGTGAGAAAGCCGCCGATTGATCGGATGAAAATAACTTGAAAGGCCGACACCTCACGGATCATACCAAGATACATGTACTGATTTCGTCGGCAAAGTCGTCGATCAATCAACAATGTCTGTTGAAACTTTTCCCGATGTGACCAAAACCCCTCAATAACACAAAGATCGCTTTTGCGTCGGCCGATGCGTCGATATATCGACGACGTATCGTGTCAGTACTACCAAAACCGGCCCGTACCGTACAGCCGGCTCAATGGAGTGTGTATGGGACTCCATGCAGTTCACGTGCATTGTACCGCTAGACATGAGGTCATTATTCGGTACAAGAATGAGATACGGGTTGAAAAGGGTCGATGCGGTATGAACCGGGTTGCCGTACACGGAATTGAAATCCGTGTCGAATTTTTTAACATAGTCAAAACATGTTCGCTGCCGTATCGTTCTAATAAACCGCACACGGAATCTAAACGGGTGGCGATACGGGTCAATAAGGGTTGAAACGGGTCGACACGGGTCGACACGATTTTAATTCCGTGTGGACCCGTATCGTAAAACCGGCTATGTGTGACCATAGCTTAAATATGACAGTCCAAAAAAACTTTCAGACTGTTTTCAAGAGAATTTTCGTCGCTCTGCATTCCGACTTTTGTATTTTTCCCAATGTTATTGTTGACAGATTACGTCAAAAATCATTGTTTGGGAAAGGGTTAAAATGTTTCACTTATGGGAAAGGATAATGATACTTTTCCTTTTAAGGCACCTATCAATAGAAAGAACACATGAATAAGAGATATCGGTTATGGCAATCAATTTTGTGCTAAAATAGACTTGGTTACTGTTCTGTTTTTATAAACCGTTGGTATTGGTATAAAATGTCGTAACTACAGCTTCAAACAAGCTCTAGTTGCGACGTTTTACATTTACATTTACGGAATGCCATCGTAGTCCGAAATAAATCACTGCTTTCTAGATAAAATTGATCCATATTCAAAGACGAAGCAATGAAATACATTATGCATTTCCGAAACAATTTCCCCCATTTAGAAAGGTTTGGAAAAACATTGAATCAAAAGAAGAATAGATCTATACTGAAAATAATTTGGCTCCTTTTTTCTTAATATTTTTCTTTCATATTTTCTTAATCAGTACACACATTTTAACTTCTCAACATATAAAATTAATGTAGTTTGACATCAAGAGCAGTCAGCTAGAGAAATTGGCGGACGGGTAGAAAAACGGACGGACGGGCAAACGAAGCACTATCAATATGGTGGTCATTACTGAAAGCCTTCTAATTGAGGGCTGCAATACCAGATAGGCCTATTGTTTTTGAAATGATTATTCTATACCATTTATTCGTCTTTGAAAAAGAATAAATTTTATCTACTATATAGGCCTATAGACCTAGTGACGTTTTTTTCGGACAAACACTAGTGCTTCGTCGGTGTAAATCTAAAACGCCACAAACTCTACTTTATTGAAGCTGTAGTTATGGGATTTTATAACAACACCTACGATTTATCCATATTTAACCGGAAACCCATTCTATTGTTAGGACAAAAGTCATTGCAATTCGAACAGCCATTGAAAATGTTCACGGTATCATAAATAAACCATACAAGTCCCCTTCAAAAAACGTTAACTACGATTTTCACATCGCAAAAATACTTCTACTCCAAGAATTGTAATACCAACTTCAGAATCAGTCAGAGAAATAAAATAACAAAACTTTAAATAGCCTCTAAGTGTCTCTCCGATTCGTCCATATTGTTTTGGGCGGATAAACACGTGCAAATTGTTGTGTACATGCTCAAACTAGTAAAACTGGTTTTTAAACGCGCATTTAAACATGAAGTATCTGTACCTTGTGTTCATGAAAAATGTTCCTCGCTTTGTCCGAGTTCACCACCAGTGAGTATACTGTATGTATATTTATGTATCGCTTTCTTAAGATCTTACCCTTTACACAATATCACGAAAGTCAAATCACTACAAGAAAATGGTAAAATCGAAAAAAGATCGCAAAGTTGGTAAAGACGCGGCATTAATTGAATCGGGCAATGAATCATATAGTGTTTGTTAGAGAACAAATAGAAAGCAGAAAAAGATACGACAGTTTTCCTGTATGGCCACAAAATCTTTTTTGAATTTTGACCAACTGGCAATTGAGTCTGAGAAGGGTGTTTTGGTAATGAAAACCCGTTACGCCTGTCGAAAAGTGGTTATAAGAATTGGACGTCCGAAAGACGTCCAATTAAAAATGGGTGTTACTAAAGGTGAAATGCGTGACTAATATATCGCAGGAAAAATTTGAGCCAAAATGAGAAAATGCTGGTTATAAGCATTTTCTTATTTTACCTTAATGCTTTCCATGGCAATTCCTGTTAGGGACGTCAAAACAAGGTCTTGTTTTTTTTTAAAAACTTTATACTCCACCAAAATTAACCCGGGACAACTGTTGAGCGATTTAATAAAACCTTGCTGAAGTGGGGTCATTACATATGCAGATATCCCGGGTAAAAGTTGCTAGGCTATATACCATACGACAACATTAAAAAGACCAGTCAAAATAAACGGAGTATAGGCAGACAAAAATGAGTCATGTATAGTCCACGAAAATTAACATGGGAAAACTTAATTTTCGTCAGCAAAGTTGAGTATCTTAATAAAACATTACCGAAGAGGGGTTCATCACATAATTATGCAGATGTCCCATGTTAATTTTGGTGGACTATATACATACGTAAAATAATAATTTTCATGGCTGTATGTAAAATTTTAGAAAAATGCTACCTGCACTTTCTTTTCTTTCGGTGATTTTTTTTATCAAAAGTTTTCATGATTAGTGGTGTATTTCCTCATTTTCCAAAAACCTTTATCTTGTAGGGGAGTCAAGAGGTGTCATTATGTGATAATGGATTAAACACGCATTCTCAACTACAGCGACGGTTGAGGTTCGACAACCATGACTACTACGCTTTCTACGACGTTATTTCAGACGCGTAATCAACGCATCAACACTACCGTTTTCAACGGATAGCATATTATTTGTTCTATTCACAAACAAACAAATTAATACATGTATTAACAATTTTCATTTATTATTTACCATGCCAACGAATTACCATAAACATATAATCTCGACGATTGTGAAATTGGTGTAGCCCAATTATCAATAACACCATCTAGAATGACGTCATTTCGGACCTGTCGCGCGTGTTTTTGTGTGTGAATTTGAAGTCAACACTTATTTACTTTTTACTAAATCATGGGGACGAACCTAGACCACAATGAATAACACAATGACAGCAAATCACTCAAGTTTTTTTTATCAACAACATAGCCTACGCGCTCTGGTATGACGTGAGTTCGCCGGTGCCACGCGTGCTCTTGTGTTTGACTATCTTTCAGACTTCCGTAATAGACGCATTGCTATATTCTCTTCCAAATGACATTAATTCAGATCGACACAATCTCTGTATGTATCCGTCTTGCAGTAAACGAAATGATACCAAACAAGTACCGATGTTAGTATCCTAACTGGGAAAAGTACGTAAAAACATTGAGGCAAAAGAACACATTTTTCACCACCAAAATTTCATCATTTAAAGCCTCAACATTTTCTGTGTTGACTTCCATTTGTCTTCTGCAGAGGCATTTAGATCGGAAAAGTCTAAATATGTTTGGGAACGGGTTAATATTAGGGCCTACGAGTCATCGCAAATTTAGATTTTTGCCCTTTGTTTTCATGCGTTTCTGATTTTTGTTTAGTTCATGACAAATTTTACTCATTAACATCTTAATATTTTGAAGATGTATTACTATGACGACCGAGGACCATTATCATTCAATCCTATATCGTGCTGAATGGTGATAATTTGGTGGCATTGTCAACAAAATAAGGCTTGGTCAGACGTCATCTCGAAGGTGGTACTTTTAAATGTCGTCGCTTTTCAACAAAAAACCTCGTAACTGCAGCTTGTTTTAAGCTGCAGTTACGAGTTTTTTTGTTGAAAAGGAGCGAAATGTGTTTGTTTGTTTGACAATTTACAGTACGGTCACGATATCATGGTAAATGTTTACAAAATTTATCTATGTAAACAACAAAGTATTGAACTCCAAACTACTGTAGTTTTGCATTTAATTGTTCGAATCTTGCAGGTGTCCCACACTTGAAAGTTTTGAACCATGAAACGCATAGCTTATTGAAATTTAAAAATGCTCTTTCATTCATTTAAGGGGGAATGCTCCAGTTTCCTAAATTTTTTCCCAATAATAGAATTTATTTATATTTTGTATGTTGAAATTACATGTTATTACCAATTGAAAAATAAAATAAAAATGGAAGGTCAGCGATCTTGTTTGAATTTTATAGGCGTTCGTATCACATACCCCTACATCGAAAAAATGCGCAATTTCTTGCACCTGTCCAAGGTCACTAAAATGCTAATAAAATGCTGCATATTCATCGTTTAGTCCCAAAAACGGATTTGAAGTAACGTCTTACATTTAATAAGAACATAAAACCCAAAATATGTGCTACTTTAAACGCGTAAATGTATAAAACAGCATGCTCATGTGTTCGGTTAGATCAACGAAGCTGGAGTGTTTTATGTCAAAATTTGCATATTTTTGGAAATATTTCAAGTTCTACATAATAGAATTTGATAAAATTCCCCCATTGTATAAAGCAACATGTCCTGGTAATAATTCAAAAAGAAAATGTATAGGTCAGCGCACTTATTAGTGAACAACAGCAATTTTTATCAGCTACACATGAACAAAATGACGCAAAACAGTGGTAACTGCATACACACATACGACTTTCTTGCTCTAAATAATCAATTTCCATCTTGAGGAAATCAGTTTCGCATAATAAATACACTTTTACCTTCGAAAATGGTAAATTGTAATGATGTGTTATATTATTGAAAATATGGTAGCGAAACATATTGGTACGAAACATTTAATTTACTACAGAAAAGACCGAGTGTTCCGAAAAACTGGAGCATTCCCCCTTAAATGAGTAAATTTTTTTATTACATAGCATAATATCTTATTTGGACTAAGCCTATAGCATCTACATCGATAAAGCATTGTGTTTAATTTCGATCAGGTACGAGGGTCGATGACAAGGAAAATGGCATGTATGTGCATACGCACAGATTGCTCATGATCCGTGCTGTTCTGTAACGTGGCTAGTAACAATCGTTAAAAACATTGGTTAACATGGGTAGGCCCCATATTGCACTTTGGCACATAATGAATATGGAAACACTGTTATACATGATGTTAACCCTTTCCCGAACAAGACCTGATTTTGACGTCCCTAATAAGATAGGCGTGGGAAAACATTGTGGCAAAAGGAGAAACTGCTGATAACCAGCAGTTTCTCCTTTTGCCTCAATATTTTCTATGCTATCTTCTACACAAATCCAACGGTTCTCAATCTTAATTTTGTCACCCGCAACAGCTTTCCAATTGGAGCATCCTGACATTTTGTCGTTTGGGAAAGGGTTAAATAGCAACTGTTTTTCCAGATCCGGGTTCATAATGCATGTAAATATTTGTTCATATCCAGGAAAAGCAAGGAACAACACTGGAACGATTTGGACGTCTGGTGATAAATGCTTTTCGTCGTTATCATCATAATCACGTTGTTAACCACGTCATATTTAGGAATGGGCGCGTGTGTTTGTCATATATGTAACTAAGGCGCCATTGGTGAATGAACAGGTATCCATAGAACTTTGCAATGATTCAAAATACACTCGCTGTGCTTCGTATTTTTAAGAACAGAAGGAAAATTTATGAAAAAGACTATGGCGGAGCGGATCTTGATCAGTCAACTTGCATACGCGTGCTTATCTTGATCCATGCAAGCCTGAAATGCTATATGGGGCTGTCCGCCAGATCCCATTTCAAATCTTTATTGGTACCTTTAGAGAAGATTTCGATGTCGAAGATTCCGGTAAATACACGTGACTAAACAGAACCAACTAATTGGTCAACCGATTTTGGTTGCAGAGGAACAGAGGGGACAATAACTATTCAAAATGCAAGATTCCATTCAATGTTCACCAAACCCTATGTTATGTGTACTCATTTGAATCATCTCATAGAGATGATTCAAATGAGTACTCACAACATAAGGGTTGAACTTCAAACAACAAAGGGGGGTCTCATTTGCGCCCACGCACAGATTTTCTTGTAACTTTACTCATAGAATGCCTCTGACCTATGAACTACAAAAATATATTCCTTTTACTCAAAAAATGCATATAGGCCTATACGCGGCACCTTAAAATGTTCCCGGTTTTCACTGATACCCGTTTTACAAAAACTCAATGTTGGCTATCTAGTTTTGGTATAAATCCTCAAGTTTTAATTAAAATAGCAAGAGGAGTCATTGTAGAAACTTTTGATACCAATACTGTTGGTACCAACATGCGCAAAAAGTTCTTAGAAATTAATTTTGTCAGAGATTGTCAGAAAAATAGCTGAGAAATTTTCAAAACCTAAAATTCTATCACATTTTTTTTTGTATGATCCCGTCTTTGTCAACCTATTGATAGGAAAGATGGCCATATGTGTCCCCTGTTTGCATGCAAAATTCGGAGAAAATTTGAAACCGGTAACATGGTCAAATAATGAGAATTGTGAACAATGGCACCTTAAGATGCTCCCGGATTTTAATGGTTCCCGTCCAGCAAAGGCCCAATTTTGCTTACCTAGTTTTGATATCAGTCCCAAATTTTCAATCAGAATAGCAAGAGGAGTCATTGTAGAACATTTTGGTACCACATTGTTGATACCAACATGAACAAAAAACTTCTTAGAAATTTATCTATTCAGAAAAATAGCCGAGAAATTTTCAAAACCTAAAATTCTGTCATTTCTTTTGTATGTTCCCGTCTTTGTCAACCTATGAAATCGATAAGACAATTTGCAAAATATGTCCCCTGTTTGTAAATACACTTTGGTGAAAATTTGAAACCGGTAACGTTGTCAAATAATGAAAATTGTGAACAATGGCACCTGAAGATGCTCTCGGATTTCAATGGTTCCCGTCTAGCAAAAGCCCAATTTTGCTTACCTAGTTTTGATATCAGTCCCAAATTTTAAATCAGAATAGCAAGAAGAGTTATTGTAGAACATGTAGAACATTTTCAGACCAATATCTTTTAATAGCAACATGCCACATAATTTCTCAGAAATCTATTTAGTCAGAAATTGACAGAAGAACAACCCAGAAAATTATGTAAAACCTAACAGTCATCAAACTTTTTTGTATGTTCCCGTCTTTGTCAACCAATGGAATTAATAAGAAAGTTGGCCACATATGTTCCCTGTTTGCATGCAAAATTTGGTGAAAATTTGAAACCGGTAACATTGTCAAATTATAAAAATTGTGAACAACAGCACCTTAAAATGCTCCCGGATTTCAGTGGTACCCGTCTAGCAAAGGCCCAATTTTGCTTACCTAGTTTTGATATCAGTCCCATATTTTAAATCAGAATAGCAAGAGGGGTCATTGAAGAACATTTTGGTACCAACAATGTGGCTGCCAACATGCAAAAAAAAAAAATTCTCAGAAATTTATTTGGTCAGAAATTGTCAGAAAAACAGCCGAGAAATTTTCAAAACCTTCAATTCAAATAATTTTATTTGTATGTTCCCGCCTTTGTCAACCTACGAAATTGATAAAAAGGTTAGCCATATATGTCTCCTAGTCGTATGCAGAATTTGGTGAAAATTTAAAACTGGTAACATTGTCAAATAATGAGAATTGAGAACAACGGCACCTTAAAATGCTCCCGGATTTTAATGGTACCCATCTAGCAAAAGCTCAGTATTGCCTACATAGTATTGATATCAGTCCCCGATTTCAAATCAAAATAGTAAGAGGAGACATCGTACAACATTTTTGTATCAATATTGTTGATACAAACATGCCAAAATGATGCATGTTCTTCTCAAATCTGCGATTATCGAAAAGTTAATATGTCAACAAAGCAGTGGCTAGTTCATCATTACAATAGAAATATTAGCAATTTTGCATTGAAAGGCACAATTAATGTTTAATAAAAACTGCTTTTGTGTTCTTTTTATTATCTTGAGCAGTGTAGTAAAGAAATAAAGGTTTGTATTTTTAATAACTATGCAAAAATGCTCTTGTAAGGGCCCAGCACTGTAACCGGAAGAAGAAGAAAGTAGTCTAAGTGCTGATAAGCCACAAAGGAAAGTTAAAAAGGGTGACATAATAGATGAAATATGAAACATTTTGCATCTCCTTTATTTTTCATCCCCACATTTCATAATTTACTCCGCTGTTTGGGATTTTTTCTACCATTATATTATTGGTGGGTGGGGTACGACAATGTGCCAATTATTCTTTAAAATCATGTTTTTGTGTGGCAAAAGCTAAAATTAATGCCATGTATAAGTTAGTTATGTTAAATAAAGACACAACAAAGCATAATGAGCTATTTACAAATGTATATGAAAATAATTATGTAAATTCTTAGATTTTACATTCTTAGAAATCTGGACCCTTTACACTTAAATTCAAAAACAACACTGTTACCGGTTTTATTTTTTCTCTATATTTTACCATAATCATGGGCATAATTATATAAGGGCAATTTTAATGTAAATTTCATAGGTTGACAAAAACTGGAACTAGGTGAAATTAAGACCGGAATTTGGTCGAAATATTTAAAAACTAAAAAAATGGCGATGAGGTCATACAAAATCTTTTAGAAAATTGTTTTTTGTTAAGTAATACATATTTTTCTGGTTTATACACGATGAGAAATTATTAGACATTATTTTTGGGGACAATTTGGCTCAAATACAACAAAGCTTGGTGTACATGGCCTCTTTAAGTTATGATACCCCCATTTTTTAAGCAAAAATCTTAAAATTCTTAGAAAATTATTTCAAGAATAGATTTTTAAAAAATATTTCGGGAATAACGCCGTAATAAAGAATACTAACTTCATACCAAATTTCATGAAATTCCGAGCGTGGGCACAACCCTATGGGAAGTTCTGATAGGGTGAGACACCCCCCCCCCCCCCTTTAGAATGCCTGTACCCCCTGTTATCTATTTATTGCTCAAAGAGGGGATTGGTCAATTGGTCCGTAATGTAGAGGGAAGGAAACATGACAGGACACTTGGTGTATCTCTGTGTGCCGATTGATATTGGCCCTTTCCTAAACCAGTCGCTTTTGTAAGTCACTGTAACATTAAGCTTGCAAAAACGTTCAGGCAAAAGAAGAAAATGATGATTACCATCATTTTATTCTTTTATTCTTTTCCATAAACAAACGTGTAGTATGTGCTACAATGTCTTTTAATTCATTTTTGTCTGTAGATGTAAGTGGTCTTTAACAGCTTCCAAAAAGGATCGACCAGTCTGATAGTTTGCTGTATGTCTAACGGTTGAAATGAGGTGCTATATTCTCACTTTGAAAAACAAGAAAATTAAGAGCTTCGGGCTTCGTTTAATGACATCCCAATTATTCAAATGTCAAACATCGAACTTAAAACACAAACACTAACGAACTGATTCAACCCTTTCATGTCATTAGCAAGCATTGATTCTGATGCCTGGTATAACCAAAAAGTTTAAAACATGGAGGGGAAAGAAAATTCTTTAAGGTATTTAATCCACCATAGATACCTAGCACTCCGTGCCATTCAAACGTCATCCGTTGCAACGGAAATTGATGATGGTATACTCTCACAAATTTTCGTTGCCACGGATGACGCCCGAAGTTATAAGAATTGTTTGGTTTCTATTGATGGATAGAATACCTAAAAACAAATGTTTGCCCTTTTCATTCACTGCATTGAAAAAGAAATAAGGTTTTCTTTTGTACATAGATATAGCTCGTCTGCAACTTCTTTTTTGGACCAGTCTACAATGTTGGCGCATGGAAAATATAAACGTTGTCGTTTGAAAAATGCGCACATACAACGTTGTCGTATGGAAAAAGAAAGGCTTTTGTCACTTTGTTGATGACGATTTCTGGAAACTCTTTTCAATTTTCCTTCCTTCTTCTTCCTTTCCCTCTAGCAGTGTTCCTTGTTTAACCCTTTCCCAAACAATACCTGGTATTGACTTCCCTACTATGGTGAGCCTTAGAAAACACTGAGAATCAGCATTTTCTTCATTTTTCTTATTAAACCTTTCGCAAACAAGACCTGGTTTTGACGTCCCTGATAGAAAAGGCTTGGGAAAACATTGAAACAAAAGAAGAAACTGCTGATAACCAGCAGTTTCTCCTTTTGTCTCCATATTTTTGTGCCATATTTTAGACAAATCCTATCTTTAATAACATCCATTTTGTCATTTGTGGTAGTTTTTGAAGTGGATCACTCTAAAATTTTATCGTTTGGGAAAGGGTTAAACTACTCTGAGCTATGGTGTACACAAAACCTCTAGTTTCCAACACCCACTTGGTCGTCTGCACAAGAATTCAAATTCAAATATTGTTTTGTCGTTTGGGGAAAGGGTTTAAGAGGTTCAAAAAGAACCTTTTTCAAAGAACTACAGTATTCATCGCCGAAAGCTGTATGGCGTGTTTGTTTTTGTTTTTGTTTGTTTTTTGTGTTTTTTTTTCCTTTTCCCGAAAACGAAATAGTATGATGGTCAAAATTCTGCAGACCACAAACTGCCTGTCAATTTTCTTCTTTTCCAGAACAGTTTTCTGAATCCATATTCAATTACTTTAGGTCATCAAGCGGAGTTGCTGTTTCGGAATGGGATAAAACATTATGTGCCTTATGAGGGAAAACTTGGTAAAGAGATAGTAATTAATAAACACAATGGATTTTGAGAAATAATACAGACAAATACATTATTTTACATGTTTAATTTATATTCACAGTTTCATTTTATTATCAAATACAGTGTACATGTACAGTTGTCGCCACATCGTATGGTACGTGTTAATGTTTTGTTTAACGTTCAATTACATTTGAACAAAATATAAACATTGTGCCATACGATGTGGCGACAACTATAATTACATTTAAAACCCAAACTCGCGTTTTACAGACATCGAACTTGTCCATTTCATGGCATGGTCTAATTCCCAGTTCATCTGTAATATTACACAACAATCCACCCGGTTGGCCCAGACATACGCCTCGGTCAATCAGTTGGTTTGCAATACAAGTTTTACTCAAAATATTGTGTAAATGGCCCTCAATCGCCAACAATTCTTAAATCAATTGTCTAAATCTAAATTACATTATAAGGAAGCTGATTGGACGAGACATAAGTCTGGGCCAATCAAATTGCTTGTTATGTAATGTTACAGACCTCCTGGGAATTGGACTGGTTGATTATTGCAAGCCCTGTGAACCCACATACGGTCTGCCCAGGACATGCAGGCAGGATCAATGTCGTCTTCTTATAACGTAGACTACATGTAACAAGTATTAATCCATTACCAGACGGCAAAATTTTAGACTATTCCAATTTGAAAGGTGTTGCAGACAACAATTTCAACCTGATGAAAATTTTAGAAATCTTTCCATTTTTGAGATAGAAAACATTGTGATAAATGAAGAAATTGCTTGTTACAAGCAATTGCTTCATTTTTCACAATGTTTTCTCAAGCTTTTTCTTGTAAAGCAGTCAAAGGGCATCAGTGTGCAGTAATGGGTTAAGAGAGCAGTAATGATCCTGATGAAATTGCACGTACGTGCATCCTGATCTGAATGCATTGTGGTCTCGTGCTATAATGCCGATAACTAGTAAACATTTATGATTTGTTTTGTATGACTTTCATTCGTATTATTGCTAGCGTTGAGCATGTAGGTGTCTTTACCATTTGATACCGGTTTACAATAGACTAAAATTGAAGTAGGTGTATGTGCCTACATGTATCTTTATTGGAACGTCTGTAGGCCTTATTTTTTTTAATATCACACAAACCTCCAGCTCCCAAAATGTAAATATTGTATTATCATTGTAGGCCTACATTATTATACAACTGTAACAACTCTATATGTGGACTAGCGATCGCCTGAACTAAATGGAACCGGTATAGATCTTCTACTGAAAGTCCTCGCCAGCTCCCATTTGCGGAATCATTTTATCATGAATCATTTTCCGTCAATGAAGATACGAATATTTTACAGCATTTCACCGAACACAATCTTATTCACAAATCATACAAATTATCACAAGACAACGATTTCTGTCTATTGAAAAGTTTCGTGATTATTGTCTTTGCATTCTTTAGGGACCCGTGACGCCTTTTAAAGTGTCTGTCGCCCCTTTCGACTCTATCGATGTGCTGTAAAAGTTTGTCCGGGGATAGTTTTAGACGGATCTGACTCACGATTCCAACAAGTAGATCATCAACTTGGTGATTAAGTGACGCCGATGTCTCCACGTACTTACAACCGTAATAGGAGGACAAAATTCGGGCATCTGAAAATAGAAATGAGGAATTTTTGAGGAATTTGTTTGTTTTTGTTTGGTTGCTCAGGTTTTTTTTTTTTTTTTTGAATTTGGACCGTTACACATGCAGATATTCCGGGTTAATGTTGGTATACTATATCGTCACTTTTCAACGAAAATCTCGTAACTGCAGCTTGTTTTAAGCTGCAGTTACGAGTCTAAAAAAAAACAACATGCTTAATATTTACGATGTGTTTGGTGAAAAACGACGATATATATTTATAGTAATGGTATAAAGACAAAGGTTGCTTGTTTTTGTTTTAGAATTAGCAGCCATGAATCTAAATTGCCTTGCAGAAAACATCTATGTGACTTGTGGTACGGGTAGGTTCGAACCAACGACCTTTAACCCATTCCTAAACGACAAAAAATTAGGGTGTTCCAAATTCAAAGGCATTGCAGACGACAAATTTAAGTGAATGAAATTCAAAATTTGTTGATCATTTTGGGTAGAAAACATTGTGGGAAATGAAGAAATTGCTTGTCACAAGCAATTTCTTCATTTTCCACAAAGTTTTCTAAAGCCATTATCTTGTGGGGAGTCAAAAAGAGTCAGTGCGTGGTAATGGGTTAATTTAACATTGTCAGGCTGATCCCTGAATATTCCGAGGGCTTTTGTAGACATAGGCATAGAAAAAGACCAGCATACATGTGCATGCAGTTTGGCTTTGTTATACACTGCCTTCCTGTTTTGATGCAGTAGGCTCATGGCATAGGATTAACGTTTTTATAGATAGAAAAACTTATTGAAAAATAATCTAAGACACACAGTGTCTCTTATTTTATAATGGACCTCCATAATTATGATTCATCTGTCCAGTCATTAGCAATTTTCTCCTGATTTTGATCCTTTTCCAGACACAACACTCTTTCCCAAATGAACATTTTTAGGATGATCCAATTTGAAAGCTACTGCAGACGACAAAATGGATGTTAATAAAGATTGAAATTGTGCGTGATATAGCCAAGAAAATATTGAGGTTAACAGCAGTTTCTTCTTTTGCCTCAATGTTTTCCCAAGCCAATTCTCACAGGGACGTCAAAACCAGGTCTTGTTTGGTAAAGGGTTAAAAAGTAAGCTATTGCAGCTAAGAGAAGTAAAATTGTATATGTGTCGACAGAAGGGTTACTTTGGCAGCTCAACTCAAACCAAACCACCATTAGGGGTTGCATGAGAGCATGTTACTAACAAATACATCGTCGCTGTCCTGCAAAAAACTCGTATCTGCAGCTTGTTTTAAGCTGCAGATACGAGGTTTTGGCAGAACAGCAGCGACATTGTATTTTTGTTTCATATTTTTTTCAATGTTTCCTTAGTTTCTCAAAATAAGGGATGCTAGAACCAGTGAATGTCTAGGAAATAAAAAGCGGATTTCTATCATTATGATCCATTTGTTGAGCGATTTACTAATCTATTTCTAGCTTTAAGTAATGACCTTGACAATGGCGGCTTATAAAACAGTACAGATTGGTGACAGGGTTTTAAGTGCATACTTATGATTTTTCCAACACACGTGTTGCCACAGAGCTACAGATAAAGAAGGGATGATGGCTTTTCAAAATCGCTAATTTCACTAAATGTTCACCAAAACCTATGTTGTGGGTACATATTTGAATCGTGTCGTCTAGACGGTTCAAATGAGTACCCAAAACAAAGGGTCTAGAATTCAAATAACAAAGTTAGCTCCCGCTTATCAGAAGCTCTGTGTTGCGCTTAAATCTCGACAAGTATCACAGATGAATCGGTATACAGGCTTATCAATATCCAAGTTATTCTTCTATGAAATCGAAAGCCACCTACCATCTCGTTCTACTGTCCTTTTCCTGACAAGATCTGTTTTATTGCCCACTGCGATGATACTACGATCTGTCCCAATCACATTACGTAGGTACTTGATCATATTTGTGGCATATTTGTAGGAAACATTGTCGGTAATGGAGAATACAACAAGATATCCATCCACGTAGATGTCGTCATCTGGCAACTGAAAATAGAGAAATTCAAATAAACTATGGCCTCTTTATACCATTTGCTATAGGGTTAATCCTTAGAGCAGTCGAAAGCTGCTGCCGAAGATAATCATGCAATTTATAGTTGTGCATGTTCAAAAACGCCAAAAGTACAGCTTATTCAACCTGTAGTTAAGACATTTCCGACCATGACAGATGGTATGTTCACAATTACACAGAATTATTGAGGGAAAATGAGAACATGTACTCTCAATATTTTCCGTTTAGTAGGCATGATATAAGTGCAAAAAGCGTTGGAGTTTTCGTTACGCCCTGAAAATTCAACGGACAATGAATAGTGAATGGAAAAAAATGAATATATGAGAAGGAACTTGAAAAAAGGGTCCCTAACGGCATCTAAGATTACCACGCGAGAAAATCGGTCTTCGGGAGTTTTGACCAGATCCGACACAAATGAGGCTGTACAGACGCAGAAAGTGATTAGAGTCAAGGAATTTCGTACATGGGAAGAAGAAGAACTAAACTTCCTCACCAGCGAAAACACAGACGCTGATCAGATTCGCGGTTACCGCGAAGCTGATCTGCGTCTTTGTTTTCGCTTATGCTATATTCCGTATTTCTCGCGTCGCGGCTCAAATTTAAGCTTGCCTGAGCTAGGCCTGATCAGGAGCCACAGTTCTCGCACAGTCATTGAAGGTAATGAAGAATCTATTACAGAACAACACGGATCAAGATCAGACTGTGCGTATGCACAGGCTGATCTTAATCCATGTCGGTCTTAAATTCCATAAGGGACATTATTCTATACACTAGCTTGACTCTATACAAAGCTTTACATCTTCGTTTTGAGTGGGCTTTGATTGACTTCATACACGCAATGTTAAATGGTTTGTGTCTCTAAAGAGCCATTCAAACTACTCTACCGATCTTTGTTAATTGGTTCCTACATAAAAAAGCATTTAAGACACTGTAGGTCACTCGTATTATGAAAGCGGATATTTTTTTCCACAAACTGTTGGTCGATAAAAATATCTTGGACTGAATTATCAATCCAAACGTTTAAAATATCGGTCTGGTCACACACAACCACGCCCAAATATATTACGCTGCATGTGTGACCCTTTTGGGCGTGGTGTGGCAGCGGAAAGGTCATAAAAGTATGTATGCGATCTGGTGTTTAAATGATAATTCAAACTTTCCAAAATAAAAAAAATGGAATTGTCGTCATCATCATCTTTAAATGTGGACAATTTTAAAATTTTGCCATGGGGTAATGGGTTTACAAGTCTGTGACTATTTGACGTGATAAGGATATGTTTCAACACGATAGGTTAGTGAATCATATTTACACAACGTAGGCCTATTACAAAAGCCGTCCATGCAATGTTCAACGTCGTGTGTCTGACAGTAAAAAAGAAACAAATATAATCTAACTGACACATATAGACGTGGTCCAAATCGTCATATAACAGGCAGAAATATCGGAAGTACATCTTGTATTAATGTATAAGACGACATTACGACGTATATTTGTAATGCTCAGCGTCAATCAAAAAAGGCTATGTTACAATGTACGTTATGCAAGTTGCTTCATGCTAAAAGGGAAAAAACATCGAAAAGTGTCAAACAGTACATTCTATTGCTGGAAGACGAAAGTTTCTGCTGTAATAAGACTGCACGAACTGTGCAGTCTGATCACTTCGATGCTTTCCGCAACCATGAGAAGACTAAGTCTTCTTTCCCCCCAAAAAAGTCCCCACTTTTCTATGACGTGTGACAATTTGTTACAAAATGGTAAACATGTGAACAGATGGTCGGCGTAATGGTAAAAAGCCTGGATCGATTGTACAATCCGACTTGTCGTCCTTCAACTGGCTTATCGTTAACCCTTCGCCCAACAAGACAAGCTTCTGACATCCCTGATAGAAACGACTCGGGAAAACATCAAGGCAAAAGAATAATCACCATTTTCTACTTCTATCCCAATGATTTATTATTATCTTTGTTTTATTGATAATTATCATTTTTATCGACACCTATTATGTCACCTGCATTATACCTTTCAAAATGAGCAACCTTGGTTTTCTTTGCAAAATCAAGCCTTGGTTTTGGCGTTTATAATAGATAAGTCTTCAAAAACATTAACAAAGAAGAAGAAAATGCTGATAGATATAATTACCCTGTGGAATCAGTAATATTTTGTGCTATTTGACAATACTGGGCATTATAAACACCCATTAACTTATCTGTCTATATTTCTGCGGTTTAGGGAAGGGTCAATGCCGCATCCTTTAAACCAGGTCAACGCTAAGAATGGTAGTGAAAAATATTATACCGGTATGTGTAACATATATGTATACATCCTCAACCCTGTGTTGTGAGTATTAATTGAAATTGTCTCAAAGAGATGATTCCAATGAGTACCAACAAAATCGGGTTTTTGAACAGTAAATGAATCATTGCACTTTCGGATAACCATTACCCCTCCCCTGTAATGTATAGGCTAGCTCTGGACCAAAACCAAGAACATTTCACACATACATACCTGGTCTTCAGGACAGTTACAAAATTCCAGCAATGACTCTTCATCGTCAAGGACAACCGATACTGAACCATCTGAAAATAAACAATATACAGCTGCAGAAAGGTGGGAGTGAAAGCTTTTCTAAATGCAATATAATTCACTTAGTATCTAACAAACGCGATGTTATGGGTACTCATTAGAATCGTCTCACTCTAAAAATCTAGTCTGTCTTAACTTCCTCCTAACTGTACACGTTTGTTAGCCTTAGGGACAAATGAACAGACAAAATTAATGTACCCTTTAATGCTATATTTTACCGCTTATATATGATATCATCTGATTTAAATCAAAATAATTTAATATTAGTTGATTTCATTAAAATCCGAGCGTTTTGATTGGCTAATTTTTTTTTTCATAATTCCATGAAAAAAATTGACATTGCCGGAACTTCTTTCGGTGTCACCAATATGGATAAATGGATGTGCCCTGTACAAATCCGTTCGGATATCCTCGGATAATGTCGATCAAAGATCGAATCATCGACTCGGAACAGTTGGATCACCAAGGACAACTCTATCGAATCATACCTTGGATGCATCTCGTAGAACTACTTTCAGACTATGAAGAGAATAGAATAGAACAACAATTCAAAATGTTTGTCTGCGACTAATGTCAACAATGACGCGACAATTATACTGAAATACATTTTTTGCAGTTCCAGTGTTCACATTTTTTAGAATGATTACAACCTGCAAGTCCCGCAAGTTGCCATGGTTGTGCATTTGGTTGACCTCGAAAACTACTTTATGAAGCGTAGGTTGTAGGTTGCAGGTTGTGGAACTGGAACTGCAAAAAAATGTATTTCAGTATCATTGTCGCGTCATTGTTGACATTAGTCACAGAAGAACGTTTTGAATTGTTGTTCTATTCTCTTCTATTCATAGTCTGAAAATAGTTCTACGAGACGCATCCAAGGTATGATTCGATAGAGTTGTCCTTGGTGATCCAATTGGTACAAATCGGCATATTACGTTCATTTTGAGTAATAAATTGCAAGTTTTATCATTAAATCGTACTCTTAAATAGATTTTCTAGTGGAAACAAACTCAATTTCAAAGACTTATTGCTTAAAACGCACTTGAGAGGATGGAAAATAACGTTACGAATTCTGAATTCTGTAAACACCGTTGCAGTAACGCGCGCTTTTTATCGGACGTCATTTAAAGTTTTCGTAACGGAAAGGCACGTGCGTAACATCTAAATACCTTGGCAGCGGGCAGATATCGCACATCTGTCCGCTTTTTTGAACATAGTCCAGACGACATCTCATTTTTCTAGTCGCAAATAGATCTATTACTATTTACGGTAATAAAATGTGATATTAAATTATAAGGAATGAATGCAATTTTATTTTTTTCATGCAGGTATGAAAAATAAAATCTAATCACACTTTTGTATGAACCGCTTCGCGGATTCATACAGTGTGGTTAGATTTTATTTTTCATACCTGCATGAAAAAAATAAAATTGCATTCATTCCTTAAGTATAAAATCCCTATAATCACATGCACACTTTCTTATGCATCTCAGAATACATATCTGCATCTTGTATGTTTCACGTTGATATTTCAGAATGATTCCATTCATATTTGACAAGAAATGGACAAGAGATTCACTTCAATATAATAAGCCTACGTTGATTAGGAAGATTTGTCCATTTTTATGAGGCACATGTCAAATATAAATTCCTGATTTGTTTATTAACCCTTTCTCAAACGATAGAATTTTAGGGTGGGCCAATTTGATAGCCACTGCAAACAAAAATGATGATAATAGATGTATGATTTGGGTCCATCATAGCTAGGAAAATATTGAGACAAAAGAAGAAAATGCTGATTATCAGCATTTTCTTCTTTTGTCTCAATGTCTTTCGATGTCTTTTCTATTTAGGACCTCAAAACCGGGTCTTGTTTGGGAAAGGGTTAATCTATGGGCAACCAGCACCGGCTCATTAGATACAGCATGGACATGTGTCTTGACTCGTGAGGATCATTCCAAGCAATCAGAACTTTAAGGTAATCTATCCCTAGGTAATGAGATTCATGTGACGTCGCAATTATTCGGGCGACGTCGTAAAAATTCGGCGGTGGAACGTTCCACCGCCGAATGTTTTCGACGTCGCCCGAATAGGTTCGGATACGTAACAAATGTTAACGACGAAAAAATCTGACATCCCGTAGACCTAAATATCTTTAAGAGTAGACTACCTAAACACTAGTCCTTTTCTCTAATTGAAGTAGCGTACCAAGATCGGTGCCTTGGCTTGCGCCCTAATTTCACTAGCTTGTTTTCAGTTTGTTATAAATCTTTTACCAAGTACTAGTTTGTTGCGGAAAAATGTCTTGTCTTGATGTGGTATAAGGTTTATGTGGATTATTCTTGTATCCATGTGTCTATGTAAGGCTATTTTATTACTAACCCAGCTTTTCAACTCCTTTCCTAACATAGCAATATGTGATTCTTGATCTTTGACATTTTACGACGTCAAAGAATGATGTTTCTCTTTGTCTCTTTGAAAATAAAGAAATGCTTTCAACTCGTGCGTTTTATGACAACCATTATTAAGTTTGTCCTTTTTAATTTATCATCGCTTTTCTTCAACAACCGCGTAACTACAGCTTATTTTCAGAAGTAGTTACGCGAATTTTAAAGAAAAGTGGGGTAATAATCGTGATTCCAGAATTTGCATGACCATAACTTTTATGGAAGCGAGAGGATAATTGTTGGCAAGTTTCCTTTTATTGTTCATTAAGATAGCCCACCCCATTTATGATTCGTGCGACGTCGGAATTATTCGGACGAAGTCGAAAACATTCGACGGTGGAACTCTCCACCGCAGAATGTTTACGACCGCACCCGAATAGGTTCGGATACGTAACGACGGCGCTCGAAAAAATCCGATGTTTTATGAATCTTAAAATGGCCATATTACGGGTATTCTACCTTAAACCATTTATTGTAGGTACTCTTTGGAGTCGTTTCATTGAGACAATTCAAATGAGTACTCACACTAAAGGATTGGATTTCAATTCATAAATTCACTACCGTGTATCTGTTGCACTGGTCAACAAAGTTATTTCTTAACCCATTACCAAACGGCAAAATTTTAGACTTGCCCAAATTCAAAGATGCTGCAGAAGACAAATCTAAGCGAATGAAATGATACAATATTCTAATCTTTTTCTGATGACAACATTGCGGTAAATGAAGAAATTGCTTGTCACAAGCATTTTCTTCATTTTCCACAATGTTTTCCAAAGCCATTATCCTATGGGGAGTCAAAAAGAGTTACTGAGCGGTAATGGGTTTTAAAAAAGTCTAGAGAGACAAGCAAGTTGCTAACAAGAAGTTGGTACTCTTCGATGTTACAATTAGGATATGAAAAAAACCCTCACTGATTAATAGAGGAGAATAGAAATATTTTGTCTCCAAATGCATCATTAACTGAGAAACAGGTCTTTAGTCCAAACAGTTCCTTGACATTTCCTTTCTAATTACTGGATGTGAAATAACTTCCTCAAAATATAATAGACGCCAGAACTTTCTTCTTTTGAACTTTCAAACCTGTTTTTTCCCTTCCAACTAACATTTGTGACCCGTCACGCTAAAATGGACCTTATCCGAACTCCAAAAATCCAAATTTTGAAAAACTTGTGACACTCAGCACAAGTGAACCAAATACTGTATGAGAAAAATGAACATACAGTTAGATAGGGAAAACATTCCAGATTAAGAAAATTAAATACAAGTGAAACGTGTCGGCCCTAGTCTGGCTGCGCGGACTGCGCAGACTGACTAGGATCGATATTTTTCACACATGCTATAAGGTCCCTTTTAGCGTGACGGGTCACATTTTCACATACCCATTTACGTTAGAAATCACCATAAGTTCACGTTATGACATTATTGTGGGACAATGTTTAAAAGAATGGGAGTATGTTTTCGGTTACTAAAATGTTATAAAAAAAATATTGCTTTTCTAAAACTATCGTCACATGATTCCCCATCGTATTCCCAGGTAATAAAATTAAACAAAGATTTTGGACAGAAAAAGAATTGATTAGGGCCTTAACCTTTTTAAAAACAGCATGATTTTACACGGTTCCATTTTGTATGATAGTGTAGACAGCAAAATGGTGTTATGAAGAATGGCATTTGTGCAAAATACAGGACCGAAAATATCGAGGCAAAATGAGAACTTGCAGATTATAAGCAATTTCTTCTTTCATTTCAATATTTTCCCAAGCCTTTTCTTCCTGGGACGTCAAAATCAGGTCCTGTTTGGGAAAGGGATAATTAATGAAGATATTTTGAAATAACGAGACATTTTCATTGCAGAATAACGATCCATTAAAACAAGCATACAATGACAGAAATGAAAACATGAACAAATTAACAAAGCAAAAAGTCAGCTGGATCTACTTTCAATTATTTTTCATTCAAGTAACCTTTTCCCAAATGGCAAGAAATAGACTGATCCTAACTGAAAGCTACCGCATACGAAAAATGGGATTTTCATAAAGATTTGACTTTGTGTGTGACATATGCACAGAAACTATTGATGCAAAGGAGAAAAAAAGCTATCAACTTTTTTTTTCTTTTTTTGCATCAATGTCTTCCAAAACTTTTTCTGGAAGGTGTTTCAAAAAGTGTCGTTGTTTGGGGAAGAGTTAATTCGACTTTTTTACATGCGTTGTACTTCTGCTTTATGTAAGTTCAACAATACATTTCTAGATAGTAGAAAACCAGAGACGACTTTTAAAATATTTTCCCAATGAAAATAATTTTACACTAGTGTCGTTAGATTTTGTATCCAAGAATCTACATAATGTCCTTACAACATTTGGGTTTGGGAAGAGATAACAAGCATTTTCTCCTTTTTGCCTGATTATGTTCTGTGTAATTTTGTACATAGATATTATATTAATGAGCATTTGTTTTGTTGTCAGCACGTGCTTTCGGATTCGACTAGTCCAAATTTTTGCTGTTTGGGAAAAGTTTAACCCTTTACCAAATAGACCTGGTTTTGGTGTCCCTAATAGAAAATGCTGAAGAAAATATCGATGCAAAAGAAGAAAATGCTGATAAACAGCATTTTCTCCTTTTGCATCAATATTTTCTATGATATACATGTATTATACACAAATCAAATTTTCATTGACATCCATTTTGTCGTCTGCTGAAGCTTTTGAATTGGACAATTCATATTTTGTCGTTTTGGAACGGATCAAATACTATAAATGTAACTCACCATTAATTTCATTCATGGCACTGCTATTTTCTGACGACATGAACTGATTTATTAAGGCGGATTTCCCCACACCGGACGTACCCAGCACTAATACCCGGAAATAGGACGGCACGCTTGATGACGTCGACGCATGGCCAACGCCACTGTCATTTGACGTCGTACTGAACAGACGTGAACGTGAGGGCGACGACATTGCGACGGAGTCATTTGACACTGCCGGAGTCACTTTACATCCGGATGAAATCACAGACCCTGAGCTTCCTTTACGTAAAATGTCACCTTTATTTTCGATACCCTTCGATGTCTTTTTAAATGAACGTACACGACGTAACACTTCTTCCCCGCCGTTGTTTCTGACGTCGTTTGACGAAAGTGAAAGACGGAAAGTGCCGAGTGGTTCACTGTGTCTACGGAAATATGAATTGTCCTCCAAGAATGCAAACTGTTCAAAGAAATCACGACTGTGGGACGGCTTTACGTCTAAATGTACAGCACACTCCATTTTCATACTAATATAAAAACTATCTTTTGCAAATTATGACAAACTAATTTCACTTTTACAACATAGCTTCATACTGTTCCAAATTGTGTCAAAAAATCAAAATTGTATTTTATTTTTACTAATATTAAACTACCAATTTGTCTCCTTTTCAAATGATTTATCTTTCTCCTAGAAAGTTTTCTTATCAAATGTATTATTTGCGAAAAACTTCGTCCAATATTTCCCGTTAATTCAACTTTGCGAGAACAAACGTTATCTCAGTCCTAGTCATCGGACGAATGAGAGACAGTCTGACTCAATCACAGATCACAAATTGATACAAAATAACACGCGGTCGTTCGTTAAGTCGCTGTGATCAACCAGTCTGTAGCTAAATCCAGCCGTCATTAAGAAGAAAATCAGCGCTTCGTTGCTTGTTATAGCTAGAGCTCTACGAGCGTCATTGATTGGGGACTGTGAACTATGATAGAGAAATAACGTCATTCATATTGGGGAAATATTAGAGACGGGGCGTTGAAAAATCGTCGCTGTTCTTTAAAAAAATGAAGAAGAAAACCGAAGCGAAATGTTACAAAAATGACTATTTTTGAAATATGACATCTCAAGTCAGCCTATCTATGCTTTACGCAAAGATTAAACATGTTCCAGAAATATGATTGCATTTTTAAATGCGTAACTCCAAAAACAAGATCTTGTTTTCACGTCCTTAACAGAAAAGACATTGGGACAAAATGTAGATGACCAACATTTTCTCCTTTTGCCTCAATAATCTTGGGTTATATCGTACATAAATAAATATGGCTGTGTCTTTTAAAATGGCATTAATTTTGTATTCTGCAGGAGTTAGTTCCCCAATTGGAAAGGTTAACGTTTTGCAGCTTGGGAAAGTGTTACATTATGTAAAACCGAGCTCATGAACCTTTGTGCTTGCAAGAGATTGGTAGTTTTCAGCTTTTGTTCCACGAGAAAACTATTACTACAAATACAGGAACAACACAAAAAATGATTTTAACAATTTGAACCATCAATAAACCAGATTGGATATACAGAATACGTTTCAATTGTTTATAAGCTGAGTCAATTTGCATATGGTGGGTGGGCTGTTTTATAAACAATAATATACTTAGCCACACAAACAAATAGTAGCATTATTTCTCAGTGAAAAGTTTGTACAACCGTTTACAGATTAAATACAACTTATTTGGATCTTAGTTAAATACCGTCACCCTATATCTTAACTGATATATACAAAACACAGTTTAAGACTGCACTTGACCCCCCCCCCCCCGCTGTAACTTACAACATAGTCCGTTAGATGATATCACACGAGGGGCTATTGAAGAAGTTACTGCATCCCACCCCGATGTATGCTGTTATATACCTTTTTAAAGCTTGAAATATGCTGGATACAATGCACGATGTTGTCAAGTTTTAAACCTATGCAGGTCCCGTGTAAACACACAAATATGTGGGTGGAGTAAGATAAAAAAAATGAAATGCATTTGTCAAATATAAATTGTCTTAACCCCACCCTTTTATAAATTTTCTCACTCAAATGTATGACATTATGATTGAAATATCCAGAAGCGATATACAAAACACATTTCAATCGATTTCACCAAGAAAAGGGCAATGACGGATCCATGATTCTTTTAAAAGTGGATTCAACTTTCTTCAAGATTCTACCTTAAGAATTTAGAAATTAACTAAACTAAATTCTTATGAATAAGAAAGTAATGTCAGGGCTAAGGGTCTTGCTACATTTTGTGTTTGGGCCCTGGGCCAGTGCAATTGGGAAATATAGCGACGTTTCATCCTAAATTGGGGAAAACTAAAACATTGTTTAAAGCTTCAAATTAGACTGTAGGTATGTAAGATGCACTTGTAAATACTTTTTGTTTAAGAAAATTCATCAAAACTGCGGGCAGAATGGGTGCTCATTGGGACTGTTCACTCAAGAATTGGAATTATCAGTCTCAATCTAATAATGATCACATTGTGATCAGAAAAAAAATATTACAGAGATTCTTTTTGTGGTGATCACACCAAAGATGTGCTATTGGTGCACATAATCGCACAATGACAGCTTATAATCGTGATGGCTGTGGTGCTTATGATAACCATAGGCCTCGGTCACTTTATAGCTATTAAACTAATTGTAACATGTTTTCAGAATTTGTTTATATTATTTTGTGAATTGTGTGATAGTATGAAGTCTGAAACGTCAGTTTTGCTAATTCAAACGAAGTCAATTCGAGACTGGTACCTAACGGCACAAAATGAGAATACGTCTTCGATAATATGGATATTGCAATGCTTATCAAGGTTGTATATGTTATAAGAATTTATACGTTGTTGTTAATGAGAAAACGATATTCATTAATTGAGTGGGAGATGTATTTGGATTTATTTATCCGATTCGGACCTAAACTTCCAGAAAAATATATCCAAAGTAGTAATCCAAATTCGATGGAACAGATAAAATGTGATGGTTATTAGTTAACAAAACCATATTTTGAACGCATGGCTTAACGAAATTATTACGAAAGCCACTGCGTTATAAAATGACCTTTACAATATAATCATTATACTATTTCTATGAAAGGTACACTTTTCACCATAAGATGGGGAATTATCAAAGTATATCATTCTATATAATCTGATCAATTAGCCTTCAAAACTTTCCAACTAAAGCTACTGCTGTCACTATGATACTTGTCAAAGCTAGCTTTTTTAGCTTTGTGAATCCTAATTTCGACGAGACATAAGTATTAGCATCACAGGAATTCAGTGTGAACGTCCATGGAAAGCTTAAAAAGAAGACCTTTATTATAAAGATCTTGCGTGAAATAATAAAGGTTTGTAACAATTATGTCGTTAAAGAATAGGACAAACTAGTTATGATACAGAAGATTGATGTAGCAAAATGTGAAAGATCAAAAAAAGAAGATGAGTCAAAAGTGATTGTTTCAGATGGATAAATGGAGAAAACAACTTAAAATATATAATTGCAATAGACATAGAATACAATATACAAGCTTAGAAATGACGAAAAATGAAGACAAATTATACATATATATAAAAAAAAAACCCAATGCAATTAAAATATATGAGCAATGCCCAAATCTTTCCCAATTTTGTGAAAAATCAGTAACCTAGTGTTATCAAGTTTTGTCAAGTTTTGCATTTTATAGTGTTGAATTCCCGTCCTTCAGTATTCCAAATCAAATTAGTTTTGATATACATCACACATTATATCATATAAATTAATGACGAGAGACCGCAATGGTGGTCTATGCTTACATGGAGTTATAATATAATAAAACATCCCTTACTCGTATATGCCCTAGGTCGTATGATCAACACCGTCTAGCCAACTATTGGTCAAAACCATCATCGAAGACCCAGCTAACACATACCATTTCGTCACCTATCGAAAATAGCTGCTAATCTTTTGTATCAACAGACGGAAAAGCATGCGAAACGTTACATCGATCCGTACAATCAGATAAGCGCTCTCTTTTAAGGACCTTTTTGGTTGAATCTTCCCTGAATAAGTGACTGCATTCGGTCAGCTGTATAACCAATTGAATTTTAAGATTTTGTAATAGAGGTTAAACACATTGTATCATGTGTAGGTATCCGAGGTTGGGTAAAAAAGCATTTTAGCAATTTTTCGAGGAAGGTAAACTCTTGATACAATGGTCTGATTTATTCGAAAGTGCAAATATTAAATGAGTTAAATTGCAACATCTTCGATAAAGGCATAGAAGGCCCATTTGATCACTCTAGCTGAATTGTGCCCCCTTTCTTTTAGTAAATTTATAAAAGATAGATAAAGATCAAGGAATTTACAGAATAATTTGAGAAAGTGGAAACATGAACTTAACAAAACGATTCTCTAAAAGAGATCTTTTTGCTAAGCCCATGAAGGTATTTTACTCCCAAAGGGTCATACAGAAATTAACTACGTCCCTCTTATTAACCACTATTTAAAATTTAAATATTCATCTTTGTGTGAATCTTTACTGTCCTCAGAATTATTAGTATTCATTTTCCAGATCAAGTCAGAACCAAAATGCATGTTCTATATGTCTATTCCATGTGTATATCTACTGTTTGCCGCCATCTTGGACGCTATCATATTATTAGTGTGTAGTCCAGTGATATCACAGTGCAATCTTTGTGATTCACCAATCAATATAATTATGTCTTATATCAAAGAATGCTAAAATATTTTCAGTGGATGCCCTTGCATGGATTGGTGATCCATACAAAATGAGTTTTGCTATCTGACTATGAATGGTTAAAGCAGATATTATTGTAAGCTACAGGGAAAGAGGGGACATTTGAGAGCAGCCTAGAACTATGTCTTGTTTTTATCTATAAAATTGTGTAAAGATGTTGTACCAATGTCCAAATAAGTTGTATTTAATCTATAAACGGTTGTACAAACGTTTCAAGAAACAATGAAACGAGTATTTGTTTATGTGGCTAGTACGTTTTCTACTGTGTATAACAATTATCAAGCAACAATATGCAAATTGACTGACTACCTGGAATTATTTCTGTGTATAAACTGCGTATAATCAATTTAAATGTATTTTCTATATCACTTCTGGTTATTCAAATCATAATGACATGCATTCGATTAAGAACCTTTATAAAAGAGAGGGTCTAAGACGATTTACATTTGACAAATGCATTTCTTACCCCACCCATATATTTGTGTGTTTACACGGGACCTGCGCAGGTTTACAACATGACAACATCGTGCATCGTATCCAGCACATTTCAAGCTTTAAAATAGTATATAACAGCATTGGTACATCGAGGTCGGATGCAGCAACTCCTTCAATAACCCCCTTGTGTGATTTCATCTAATGGACTATGTTGTAAGATATAGGGGGTAGGGGCATTTTCCAGAACTGTGTCTTGTATGCACATGTATATGTCAAGATATAGAGTGAATGTGTTTACATAAATTCCAAATAAGTTGTATTTAATCTGTAAACGGTTATACAGACGTTTCAAAGAACATCAATGCGAATATTTGTTTGTGAGGCTAAGTATATTATTGTTAATAAAACACCTCATCCACCACATGCAAATTGGCGAGATATCTGAGCATTATTTCTGCGTATAATTGATTGAAATGTGTTTTGTATATCTCTTCTGGTTTATTCCAGAGTAATTTGATGAATTCGAATGAGTACATTCCTACGTGATTGGGTTTAAGACGATTTCTATTTGAAAATTGTATTTCAAGTAATTTATATGTTATCTTACCCCACCCATATATTTGTGTGTTTACACAGGAACCGCATAGGTTTACAACTTGACAACATCGTGCATTGTATCCAGCACATTTCAAGCTTTAAAATGGTATATAACAACATTGGTACATCGATTCTTAGGGGTGAAACGATCTCCTTAAAAAACCCTCTTATTTGAAAGAATTAGACGTACTATGCTGTAAGATACAGGGAAAGAGGGGGCATTTTCAAGAGAAGCCTAGAACTGTGTCTTGTTTAAATCTGTTAAAATATTGGGTAGAGATGTTTTACCAAGACCTAAATAAGTGGTATTCAATCTAAAAACGGTTGTGCAAACATTTCATGGAACAATAATGTGATTATTTGTTTGTGTGGCTAAGTTTTTTACTGTGCATAAATTACCCCACCCACCATATGCAAATTGACGAGATATATGAGCATTATTTCTGCGTAAAATTGATTGAAATGTCTTTTGTATATCTCTTCTGGTTTACTTGATTGTGGTTTTATGAATTCCAAAGAGTACATTCCTAAGTGATTGGGTTAAAGACGATTTCTATTTGACAAATGCATTTCAAATAATAGACCCCTACCGAGATCCAAGAGTTATCCTGATATTGCCCTTGATTTAATGGGATTTATCTCCCTTGAACACAACTGGGTAGTTCCGGTCTATTTTTCTAGATACGCTAAAGAGTAAAAATCATCGCTTCGCACGCAAAATACGATTATTTTCTTTACAGACGCATATTTCGCAGAATCATCGTATACCACTGGATTGTTTATTTATTACTAATTATACCAGACTAAATTTCGACTTTGATTTCACCCAATCGATATGTTTAATCCGGGTTAAAAATCGGCCTAGTTGAAAGGCTGAAAGCCATAAAAAAATCTTTGCCAAGCTCCAGGATTTTCGATTATCAATGACGAGAAAGATTTTATTTTGTTTTGCAAATTGTAGAAATAATGTAGTTTTCAATATTTCATTCTAGTTGGGTTGTTTTCACTTTCTTGATTCAACATTAATTTTGGAGTTTGTTGATCCAAGACACTCTTTCCAATCAGTCATTTTGACATTAAAGTCATCATATCGTGAAATAAATCCAAAATTTAAATAACTTCACATCTACAACGCACTTAAATTAAATATGAATGATAGAAATTATTTTCGTACATTTTGAGAAAAAGGAAAGTATACTTTTCCTCTCAATTATAAGCTTTTAAATCTCCGCATTTCTTTTGACATAGTTACTGATCTTCTAGTATGTCAAACGTACGTTTTATTGTTTGTCAAAGGATTAATAGTTAATTGTCTGCCGACAAAAGGGAATTGGAATGTTAATTTATGGACCTTGTGTATAACATCCCAATCAGTTAGCCAAATTCCTTTAATTGATCTCGGCCCGATAAAACACAAGTTACTGTATATTAAACGGATTTATCACAATAGACATAAGATTGACAGGACCGAACGATAAATTAATAGACACGACAAAACTCGAACTTTCACCCTTTATTACACAATTTTACGACTTATTTAACACATTTGCTAACCCGTGCTAAACAAACAAAAAGAAAAAAAAATCTGTTGAAAGTTTACTCCTTTCCCAAACGACAGCCTATTAAACTGCTCAAAAATAGTATATTAAAATGAGATTGCAAACCCGTGCTAAAAAAAGAAAAGAAAAGAAAAAAAGTTGAAAGTTTAACCCTTTTCCAAACGACAGTCTTTTAGACTACTCAAAAATGAAAGCTGTTTCATGTGACAAAATAAGACAGAAAACGTGTAAATTGTTGCAAAACTATCAAAGGAGGGATAGAAAATGCCCAATATTAACAAGATTACCTTTTCTCTCGATATTTTCCAAACGAAATTTAGAGTCATCAAAATCAGGTCTTGTTTGAAAAGTTTCAATTATTAGGCCAATCATCAGCAATGAATGATATTTGGTATTTAACTGCATAGCAGCTGATAAGCGGGGTAAACAATTCTAAAATTATTATTTCGAATCTTAAACATACATAATGGGTACGCATTTTAATCATCTTAAGAAGATGATACAATGAGTACCTACAGCATAGGATTTGAAGAACAATTCAAGTCATTTTGCATTTTGAAA
This sequence comes from Fragum sueziense, assembly GCA_963680895.1. NCBI lineage: Eukaryota > Metazoa > Mollusca > Bivalvia > Cardiida > Cardiidae > Fragum > Fragum sueziense. The sequence continues at coordinate 19,202,353 of OY804599.1, read as the reverse complement.
TAGCGAACACCCTTCTTATCTGCAGCCCTAACCGGAAACGGAACAACCCAATAATTCAAGGAAGATAACTTTCAAGGGAGATCACTCCAGAACCCGTTAAAGGTCTATTTATGTGTTGTCTTACCCCACCCACATATTTGTGTGTTTACACGGGACCTGCACAGGTTTACGACTTGACAACATCGTGCATCGTATCCAGCATATTTCAAGCTTTAAAATGGCATATAACAACCTTGGTACCTAAGGGGGTGCAGCGAACTCCTTAAATAGCCCCCTTATTTGATTTCATCAGACGGACTACTAGCATCATTGGTCAAAATAATTCAGAGCACTAGCCCCGTACTGATGGTACCATAAAAGACATGAATACGTGATTTTGCTTTGTTTTCACAGAGAAGAAAACAATGATATGCCGAATAAAAACAAAGCAAGACGTTGAATTAAAAGCAAGGCGTCGATTTTTAAAATGCTACGTAGTCTCGATCATATTCAGCTTTCGGAAATTGTGAAACGCGGTTGATCATAAGTAGATTCGTAATTTTGATAAGTCAAATGACGTCCCATTTTGTTGTTATAAATTTACAACCTGGGTTGTTTTGCTTTGGACTGTATGATGGAATGATCGACACTGGTTAGTCTGTGATAGACTTATCAGGTAGGCTACTGTTTCCCACTTTCCACATTTAAACGTGTAAATCAGTTGGTTTGTTGGTTGGCCTCTATAAAACAATAACAACTTGGACAAGTCTTTGAAAGTTTTATCGTTTGGCAAACGATTATTTCCGTCCGGATTCACTTCATATTGTCGTCTTCAACATCTATAATATTGGACCAGTCTAAAATTTTGCCGTTTAGTAATGGGTTAAGCAGGTTGGTAATAGTATAGATGTCTTAAATGACACGACTATGACACGCATTTTCTTTCTTTTCAGTGACTTTTCTTAGTGTGTGTTTTCTATTTATAAATATTGGGGATAGGTGTTTAAGTAGCTCGTGCTAATATCTATAAGACATGATATAAATATAAATAAGTGAATGTAACATCTGGTTGGCTATTTTCAAACAAGAAACCCACGTTAGGCAGGCACTTAAACAATTACGTGTACATGTAGGTTCTTGAAAGATATTTTCTTCAACTGATTGGCAATTAGGTCCATACTTCAAAACTTGTACCTAATCGATAAAGCCATTTTATAAGACTGTCTGGGCACCCGTTTTCAAGACGATTACGCCAATTTAATTCCTTCAATTCCAAAACATTGAATAATACATTGACAATTTTGTTAAAGTAGAAGGAAATACTTGCATGGCTTTTTCTTTAAAAAAAGAAGAAGCCGATGACAAGACATCCTCTCAAGCTTATGGTGAATTCTACGACGTAAATACAAAGGTATATTATGTGTGTGGGTTCAACCTTGCCCAGCGAAGATAACACCGTGAATTTCAACGCTGACATTTACGAAAAAAATATACAAGGGCGAATATGAAAAACAAATGTGGCAACAATTTCCTACATATATCTAATTAAAGGGTAATATTATAGGCGTCTGATTCTTCTTTTTTACAAAACAACATCATTTAATGAATAATTTTAGTTAAAACGTTTTTCAAATTATGAACGAAAAAAAAATATTCGAGATTTTAATTTTCCGTATTAAAATTTGTGTGAAAAATTATCTCCCTTTGGTCATATATTATATTCATATGACCGGGGCACTTGATCGGTCACGTGACTAGTGACGTAATTTTCGAAGTAGAATATGACACTGAATTTCAGCGATATAAGTTTGGTTTATTGGTGGTTTACGCCGTTTTCAACTACTATCTCGTAATGAAGTGATCGTACTTAAGTAAACGGTGGACAATCACGATAAAAATGAAATTATATTATTTCATTTGATAAATGAATGAACGAAAGGGGACATGATATATAGATCTATTATGCTATATACGTGAAAATGCATATTTGTTGAATGAATAAAGGAATGTGCGTAATGAAAAAAAACTGATGCAAAAGAAGAAAATTAAGATTTTTTTTTCGTCAATATTGGTGTTCATAAAGTGATTTCTGTGCATTCTTAAGCAGAAAATATTGGTGAAAAAAGAAAAATTGAAAATTAAACATACTTACCATATAATCACCATTTTGATACGATTTCCCCACTAATTAGCAAAAATAATACGATTTCCCCACTGATTAGCAAAAACTATGATATCCGATCACACGATTATCGACAAACGACGCATATATTCGAATGCAGACAATTCAAACACGTGTCATTGTGGGACGGACACTTTCGATATTCATTGAATTCTTTCAAATTTTGCCGTCCAGTGATGTGTTAATAAAATGACAAATCCAGTTGATCGCATGTTTAAAGCCTTTCGAAATAAATGAATGAATGTATGAAATTTACCAACTTTACATCATTCAATTAGACATTATCAAAATTTTATTCCATAATCACGGAAATCAATTCTTTCCCATACTGTTTCTACCCAGAAAGACAAAAAATAAATTTCCTTCACGAGCAATTGTCATCTGCATAGAGTAATCATATGGTCGTCTAAAAACCAAGGTTTGTTTGATAAGGGTTAGATCTAATTACGAGATTGACATAATTATTTGCATGCACGTGTCAACAATTATCGTCTGTTATCTCTGGTTGGACTCTTCTTATCAAAGGGTTACGCAATCGGATTTAAATTGACATTACCATACAACACACCAGTTTACCGACATGCTTCCAAAATGTAGTAACAACCAATATCTAACGACTTAAGTTAGGTTGTTTTGATCGCTTTTGAAAAAAAAATGAGATCGCATTTCTTTTGAAAATTAGGGTTTTATAATGGGATCCCATTCATTCATACGTCCTAACTCTTCTTTTGTTTTTGAAAACTGAATGCATCACATGATAAGGATCCCTTTTTCAGCAAGGAGAATTACACCATTAGATCTAGAGAAGAATGTAAAATATATGTAACATTACTATTGGCGAAAATACCTTTCCTGTCATTGAAAGAAAATAATCATGAATATAATGTCTCCCTTTCCCATAAAGTATTCTACCTAGAAAGACAAAAAAAAAAATCATTCGCGTGCAGTTGTCATCTGCAACATCTTTGAATTTGGACCAATCTCAATTTTTATCGTTTTGTAATGGTAAAGATGAAACTATATGGAAGAAACGGTGCTTGTTTCGAACGACAGAATATCGCAATATAGTAGCAGAACTCAGGAAAATGCGATTATCTCTGAATATTCTTTGAAATCACCGCAACTCCGTTGTCATAGTTAGTGACTAGAAGATTCTAGCAGCCTATAACATCCTTATTTTTTTTTGCTTGGAAAGGAATTAAAAATTAATCGTCTACAGACATATTTTGTTATGCCTGTACGCCACTTATCTTATCGGACCAGTCTCAATTTCAACATTTTCGAATTTGGACCAGTCTCAATTTTCATAGTTTTGTAACGGGCGAGATGAAACTATATGGAATGCAACGGTGCTTATTTCGAACGACAGAATATCGCAATATAGTAGCAGAACTCACGAAAATGCAATTATCTCTGAATATGCTTTTAAATCTCCGCAACTCCGTTGTCATAGTTAGTGACCTTCTAGTGGCCTATACCATCCTTAAATTTTATTGCTTGGAAAGGGATTAAAGATTAATTGTCTACCGACAAAAGGACATTGACACGTGTATGTGTATATCATCCCAATCAAATTCCTTCTAATTTATTATAAACCGATTATTGATTTAAATCGATTATCGATAAATGATATTCCAATATGCAGACGGTTTTCACTAATGTCGACTATTTGCTATAAATAAATACGTATTCAAGGGAAGTAATTTTCGGGAGATTTTTTCGTCACGAAAAAAACCAATACTTTGTTTGCTGTGTTCAATGCGTTAAAGCTTTCCTCAACGAAATGACATAGTACGCATTATTTCAAAACCAATTGTCGAGCGATTTATGATTAAGAATAGCAAATTCCAAAATTCTTTAGTATTGTCCTTTAATGGATTAATGCATTATTGAAATATGATTCACATTCCAAGAGGAAGCATGTATTTTTTAATACATGTACATTGACTTATGTCCGAGCGTAAATATAAACAAATTGTTGGTAAAGAAGTAGATGTAAAATTCGCAGATCGAAAGTTTCTTTAGCAACGTTTGGGATGTCATCCAATATGTTACAAAGTGGTGGGTGGAGGGAGAAAAACAGCCGTAAATACAGCTGGTATAAAACCTATGGTATGGTGGTTAACCCGTTACCAAACAACGTCTTGCATTAACATCTCTCACAAAAAAGGCTTTTGACAGAAGAACATACTTACCACCAGCACCATTGCCTCTTGGCCCATTTTTTCTCTGCTACATAGTTTATAGGTCTACTTTTTACAAATAAACGGTTTCAACCTTTTCCTAAACGGGACTTGGTTTTGACGTCCTTGATTGAAAATACTAAGGAAAACATAAGCAGCAGTTTTCTTTTGGCCTCAATATTTTCAATGCTACATTTTACACAATTTTTATCTTTTTTAGGCCCATTTTCTCACCTGTAGCAGCTATCAATTTCAACCACCCTAAAGTTGTTCTGTTTGGGAAAGGGTTAACCCTATCCCAAACAAGACCGGGTTTTGACGTCCCTTGTAGAAATGTTTGGGAAAACATCGAAACGAAAGAAGAAACTGCTGATAATCAGCAAGTTCTCCTTTCGTCTCAATATTTTCTGCGCCATATTTTAAACAAATCTTATCTTTAATAACATCCATTTTGTCATTTGTGACAGTTTTTGAAATGGATCACCCTAAAATTTTCTCGTTTGGGAAAGGGTTAAATCGATCATTAAGACCGATTATCTCTGTACGGACGAACAGATTATCTCTTTACGGAGAGTTCGTCCGTGCGTCGTGCACAAATAATTTCTTTTTTAACATCCATTTTGTAGTATGCTACATATTTTAAATCGGACATGCATGACTCTAATTTCAGCCGTTGGATTAATTACTAACCCTTCTTTTACTGCAAAGATATGGACTATTCCGATTTGAACGATGCCGCAGAAAAGAAAGTGGATGTTGGTGATAACAAGATTCTTCTCAAGATTACAAAGGAAAGCATTAAGGAAGAACATGCTTATTATCCTACATTCTCCCAACTTCTCGCATTGCCTCCCAGCTATAGAGTCTATGGGTAATTACCTAAATCAAAACATTGACTTAGCCGTATATACACTGAACAGATCTTCTAAACCGCCACGTCATGTAACTTCGCATAACTCCATTTATATTTTGAATAGGAGCTTGAAATTTTCAAATAAAAAAAAATAACCATTTCCACAGAAGATGCCAAAATTTCATTTAAGTCCTTTGACATTAACATGACTTAATTGCAAATTGAAAAGGGTCACTGTCATGTCGACATTTTCACATCAACAAGGTAAACTGTAAGCACGGGATGTGACATCACTCTGCGTCAATAACTCTGCTTGACAACTAGCCCACATTCACTTGTAGTTACCCGGGAAGTTCTAAGGTATTATCCTAGATGTCTCAGTAGCCTAGGTAAGTCTGCAACACTTCCGGTTTCCTGGTATTTTTGCAAAAACTTTATGAAATGTCTTGTGATTACTTTAGAGCATTTTTTCGATTTGAATTCATCTGTGCAATAAATCTGGGTGATATTTGTTGACTGTTAACAAAAATGTCGACTAGTCTTCTGTTTTGAATGCTTTGACTGTGTTCTACGGAATACAATACGTGCTATTAAAAAGAACAAAAAATCAAGTTTGTAAACATAACTTTGTATCCTCCTGGGTAGCATACAGACGTCAAGGATCCATTACAGAAATGCATAACTGATTCATAAGTAATGTCTTTCGTCAAGAAAGGTACATGTGGAATAATGATAACTTGTATGGTAGACTGTACGGGTCATGATCTGTGCTGCATTTTGACATGTTTTGGGGCCGTATAACTCGTTATAAAGAAACAATAGAAAAATAACCGATGCATTTAACAACAATGTTGGTATATCTTCACTTTAGAATGCTTTATCGTGTTCTATGGAAAATAATACATGCCAAAAGAACACTTAAATGCAGTTTGTAAACATAACTTTAAATCCCCTCTACTAACACACACGCGTCAAACATCAATTACTGACATGCAAAATATGTGCAAGATACAAGTCATCTCTCAGAAAATGTACATGTGAAGTAGTAATGTTTGGTATGGTGGACTCTAAGGGCCATGCTCTTAGGTGCACTTTGACACAATTTAAGGTCCATAAAATTCGCAAAACAGAAAGCAATCGGAAAACAGTTAATGTATTTTGCAGTATCATGATCAACCTTTTATAACATGCACATATCACTTAAAAGGGTGCATGCCTTATTCATATCAACCTCGCTTTTGATAAGCCCCACAGTCCGACCCATATCACTTAAGGACATCCGGTCCATTGAGTTGATTTTTCTTTGCAAAATCGACATGTCGGATCAATATGAACTAATGATTGTGTAGATGATGTGCAGTTTAACTCATCACACTGTCCACCACGTGCAAAAACTGGTTTTATATCAAAACATCTACACATAAAACGTTGTTGTTTTAATTTCGACTTTATCGCGTTAAATCGATAGCTAGTGATCACACAATCTCATGTGCAAAATATTGTTTCAAACGAGCCTTTCGTTTTTCATTAATACCAAAAAATCTGTTCTGAAAAGTGGCGGTTTAGAACATCTGTTCAGTGTATGGTGGGCTCGTGCTATCGTGAGCGATTTACGGAAAGTCCAATATCTACCTATAGGTAAGAAAAGATAATAGTCTATAATGAGATTAACTTATTGCTAAAATGGGGTAAATGTAAAATACGTTACGGTCTATCGCTTTCTGTGGCAAAGCCACACTGTTTACGATAATACTGCGAGTCCGAAAATGCTCACAATATCGAGTTTTAGTTATACCTCTATAATTTTGTTGCTTGGGAAATCGAATGTCGTTTGAAATGTTTAAATGTCACCCCATATGTTGCATACTGGTGGGTGGGTTGTAGATAGGCCTACACAGCTATACACAGCTTGTATAAAACATTGGTTGCGCTGTTTTATGCTACAAAATATATGTATGGTACGTGTAGGACGCAGCCCATCGCTACAGACGGTCAACAAAGATCCGGATAGCCGTATAGCCCTCGCCCAAACGAAGCTAGAAATGTTTAAATGTCACCCCATATGTTACATACTGGTCGGTGGTTGTAGATTAATCCGAGTTTTCTCTGATGACATTCGCTCTTTGATATGTTGATGTCGCTCATTTACATAAATGAGCGACATCAACGTATCAAAGAGCGAATGTCATCAGGGAAAACTCGGATTAGTTGTAGTTATAGGCCTACATATTGTATAAAACATTGGTTATGCTGTTTTATGCTACAAAATATGGTACGTGTGGGACGTAGGCCATCGCTACAGACGGTCAACAAGGATCCGGATAGCTGTATAACCCTTGCCCAAACGAAGCTAGAAATGTTTAAATGTCACCTCATTTACATAAATGAGCAACATCAGCATATCAAATAGCGAATTTCATCAGAGAAAACTCGGGTTGGTTGTAGATAGGCCTACAGGTTGTATAAAACATTGGTTATGGTGTTTTATGCTACAAAAGATGGTACGTGTGGGACGCAGCCCATCGCTACAGACGATCAACAATAATCCAGATCCGTAAAGCCGTGATGCTCTATAAGAGTTCTGCTACACGCAATGATGGTATATTTAATAAGTCGTCCAAAATAGCACAAATATCGATGCAAAAGGAGAAATACTTGTTATCAGCATTTCTGTCTTTTGTCTCGATGTTCCCAAACATTTCTACCAAGAACGTCAAATCCAGGTCTTGTTTGGGAAAGGGTCAACTCTTTCACAAGTAACAGGGTAATCAAAATTATAAACAGTGTGGTTTTCAAGAAAAGTGTAACTTCTAGACTAAATCTTAAACTACACAACGGTCAATATGATTGGCAGAGACATATGTTGCGTCAAATCAAATTTCTTGTATTGCAATTTAGAATTAGAGACTAGATTTAGAATTTCGAACTGTTGGTGAATATAAACAATGTTCTTGTTTAACCCTTTCCCTAACATTGACTCTATTGGCCCCTTAAAAGACAGCAGTTTTTTAAATTATTGTGGAAAATGGAGAAATTGCTTTTGACAAGCAATTTCTTCATTTACCACGATGTTTTCTATCCCAAAAGACCAAATTAATCCTTTTTGCGTGACCCATCATGCACATACTGTGACACATGTTACCATATATCAATATTTTCGGAAATGTCGCCGATGTTTAATTAAACAAATCTTACACGTTTATTATGAAATATAATACATATGAAACCTTTCACACTTTCCTTGCGTGTATTGCATGTTTATTCTTTTCACAAACAAATCGTCGGTGTTATTGCAGAATCTCGTAACTCCGGCTTTGATAAAGCTGGAGTTACGAGGTTTTGCAACAACATCGACGAAGTGTGGTTTTTGATCTCCCGATTGTGAAAGAGAGGAAATTGTGATTTTTAGTGTTTCCTCCTGTTACCTCAATGTATTCTGCTCCAAATTATTTAAAGTAAACGAATTCTTTTTTTGTCTCGATGTTTTTCTAAGTTAATTCTATTAGGGACGTCAAAATCGGGTCTTTAAAAAAAAAAGAAAAAAAAAAAAGAAATAATTCTAACTATTTTTTGTGAAAATTAATATAGTATTTAGAGGACACTTCTCCATATTTCTTGCGTGGATAGTCGTTATATAAATTCTGTTTACACGCCCACACTTTCTATAAGGAACAGATTAATTAAAGTTCATTAACCCACTGGAAAACAACAGGCAGAATGACCGTCGACTGTCCGCACCATTTTATCCCTTTCACACTGATAGTGAACTCGGACAAAGCGTGGGACGTTTTTTCGCGATCATAGTATTCCGTCGGTGTTGTAATAATATACGGCTTCGGTAAAGATTTCGAGATTTTATAACAGCACAGACGGTTTGTCAATACATATCGGTAAACCCGGTCTATTTTAGAACAAATTCATTGTTATTAGAAAAAAAACTATCAAATCAGATCTTTAAACTCACATTTAAACGCAAAATATCTGTACCTTGTTGTAACGAAAAACGCCCCTCGCTTTGGCCGAGTTCACCACCAGTGGCACCAGTGTTTCAGATACGACCCAAAAGGAGACAAATATTTCCAGCCGGGAAAGTAGTAAAATTTCAAAACTTTTTCGCTTTAAAATGACACCTGTAATTTCTTTCGATTTGGAACAATGTATTTTTTCATCTGGAAATTGGCCGATAAGCACGTTTAGCCTACTTATGAAGCATCGTGTATGTAAACACATGTTGCCACTATCAATATGTTTGGAAATGTCACGCAAACCTTATTAAACAGATATTCTTGGTGTAAATTGAAATGAGCTGGGATTTGGGGAAATAATTAATAGGACCACCATGGATTAAGATCAACCAATGCATACGTGTCGTCTCAACCAATTCCCATACAATGACACATTTTGACAAACTATGAGATCATTGGCTTTGGAAAACATGGAAAATAAAGACATTGCTTGTGACAAGCAATTTCTTCTTTTCTAACGATGTTTTCTTCCCTAAAAGACCAAAACGTGCACCATCTTCTTTACTTAAAGGGACATTTCATTCCAATTTCAATTTTTTAAAGTATGTCTTGATGCCAAGATTGGTTATTCTAATGAGTATAAATACTATTAGTTTTTTTTAAAGTTGTTTGCAATAAGCGAGAAACGTGCATTTAAAGTTGAGACATAATCGATAAATTACATAATATAAATCCGAACTGTTGTCCACAACAATTTGTTCAATTTTAACACAAAAATATAAATTTCTCGTAAACGGCGCAATATTTTGGCTTGAAATTTTCAGAATTTTCATAAGGAAATATGCTCTTTCAGATAAAAATAAGAGCAAAATTTATGACAAAAAATTCTGAAATGTCACTTTAAAGCTGCCTTCTGCAAAACCTTTGAATAAGGACAATTCTTAAATTTGTCGTCTGGTCATAGTTAGATAAGATCCACTATGCTCTCTTATAGATCCTGAAATATATCATAGCTGTAAGTTTCCACAATTACCTATAAGGAGTGTACTCGCACACCTGCTATTTTAATTAACAACCAATAACTTAAATTAGCCAATGGCACCAAAACGAACTGTCTATTTGTAAATTTGTAGAGGTAATCAATTGGACCATAAATATAATATGAAAAAAGGCAAAGCCTCTGACCGGGGTCAACAACCGTTATTATTTCAATTAACAAAGCATGAGAATTGAGCTTTCGAATTTGTTAGAAATCGTTTAGTTAAGTAAGTCCCACGGTAGAAGTGCCGAGCCCAGATAGCTCTGTAAGTGACGACAGAGTCTTTCAATCCATGAGCCGCGAGTTCGAACCCCTGCTCAGTGCTCGACCAGTATCCTCTCTGACCCTAATCTACGGTTAAGCGCTCTCACGGGTGGTAAACGGAGAAACTAGCTCATAAAAGAGTCAACGGTATTTCGTTGCCTCGTGACATATCAGTACTTCCGGGGTAGTTATATCGAAGGAAAATCGGTAAACAAGGGTAGGTGTCGAGCATATGTTTCTTAAATTAATTCATTTATGACGAGTTTTGCAAAAATACGGCGATGCTGTGATATGAAGATATGGTCCAAGTTTGTTGTGCACAATAATAATATACGGTGTCAGTAAGCAGGGTTTTAAAACAATCATTTTAGCACACGTGTTTACCAATCTCCCAAATTATAGCCAATGATATATCGATATAACATGTAAATGACTTGCAACTCCCCCAAACTACTTAAAATGATAAGAATTTGTATTTTCTAATACGTAAATGTTGAATTCTGGCGAAGTTGCAAGTTGCCTCGACGAAAGGTTAGTTGAAATCGAAATTTTACTTTCGATATGATGATGTTTTTCAATGATTAAATTAAAACCCTGCTAACTAACACCGTATATTCTCGTGCACAACACACTTTGTCCATTTCCTCATATTACAGCGTCGCTGGATTTTTCCAAAAATCTCTGAAAAAGAAATAATTTAAGAAAAATGTTCTCGACACCAACTTTTGTATACCGATTTTCCATCGATACAACTACCCCGAGAGTACCGGTATGTCACGAGGCAACAAAATACCGTTGACTCTTTTTGGAGCTATATTCTCCAATTAACATCCGTGACTCTGGACAGCCTCTGCGACATTACCATATAAGTTGAAAACCGCACACTATACACATATCACATCTGTATCAACAATTATTTTGTCATCAACGGCAACTTTTAAATTGGACATTCCTAAAATTGTGTCGTTCGGGAAAGGGTCAAATTTGACCAGTCTATACTTCTGTCATTATGCAAAAAGTTAACCCTTACCATTCGAATTTTGAAAATCCTAGCGGATAAAGCTTAACCCTTTCCCAAACAAGACCTGATTTTGACGTCCCTATTTGAAAAGGCTTTGGAAAACATTGAAACAAAAGAAGAAACTGCTGATAACCAGCAGTTTCTCCTTTTGTCTCAATATTTTCTATGCCATATTTTACACAAATTGAATCTTTAGTAACTTCCATTTTGTCATGTGTGGCAGTTTTTGAAGAGGATCGCCCTAAAATTTTGCCGATTGGGAAAGGGTTAAGAAAATGTGGAGACAAAAGAAATTGCTAATAACTTGCATCTCCCTTTTTCTTTTCTTTATAGTATTTATACAGGTCCTATCTTTATCAACAGCGCTCTGCTTTGTAATCTATTATAGACTATAGGTGTAAAAAAAAATCTTCTATGTGTAGCTTGCTTTTTTTAAATGACATTTCATTTCACATTTATTTTTCACAAATTTTACTTGTATTTTTATCTGAAAGAGCATAATTTTCATATGAAAATTTTGGAAATTTCAAGCCAAAATATTGCACCGTTTACTAGAAATATATTTTCTATGCTAAAATTAAACAAATTGTTGTAGACAACAGTTCAGATTTATGTGGAATATGTCATTTCTGTTTCAACTTTAAAAGCATTTTTTCGCTTATCAGTAACAACTTCAAAAAAAAAAAAACTGATAGCACTTCTACGCATTAGAATAACCAATCTTTACATAAAGACAATAAAAAAATGAAATTGGAATGTTATGTCCCTCTTTCATCAAGTATTTTAAAATAATGAATTTTGCTTACATTTTCCCTCATTTTAAATATACTGAGCAAAAATGAAAACTTTACACCTACATTGCTTGTCATATTTCTTCTAAATACAACAAGTAAAGAGATCAAATGAATGTACTTCGCATTGCTCATTGACTTGGTTTGCCAAACACTAAACGTTTTGTTGATCTTAAGCACAGAGATGAAAAACGGACCCTTTAAGTGTGACAGGGGTCCGTTTTTTCAGGTGTACAATTTAAACAGAATTTTACAAAATTTAAACCTTCGAAAATCCGAGCAGAAGAATTCAAACCATGTCAGACTGTTCGGAATGGTAGTCCGACAAGTTATCAGTCAGAAAATGTAAAGAAGCTTGAATAACATTGTTTGAGCTTTAAAAAACGATGTTTGAAAAGCAGAATTTTCATTATGTTGCAAAGCTTGAAAATTTTACAATGCAATCTCCATAGGAAATTGAAATCGCTATTGCATGAACACCTGGGAAAATTCTTAGTCGAAAAAATGGTTCAAAAATCCCATGTAAAGCCTGCATGATGTTTTTAAAAAAAAATCAATCGAAAACCGTGATAAATTTGTGAATATCAAACATTTTAAATTCCCTATTTGTTTATGTCAAAGGGAGGTAATTCACAAAATTGACAGATTAGACCTTTATTCTAGAGCTTGCTACTAGTGATAAGAAAGATTTTTTGTGTTTTTCTGGTAACCCAGATACGACAAATTCCGAAAAAATGGTGAATCGTTTCCTGCGCATGCGCATATGTGACATTAGATGTACTTAGCTCTAAACGCATTAAGGGCCGTAACTCTGACATTAAAGGACAGAAGGCAATGAGATTTCGACAAAACGATTGCTGAAAGCCTGGGAAATAATGTCAAAATATATTTCAGGCTTTTAGTTCGATAGTTTTCCAGAAACAAAAAATCTTGAAGTGTAAAGTTTTCATTTTTGTTCAGTATATTTCCTTCTAAAAGATTTTTTAACACTACCATTTGTTTGCAAAAGGACCCGCACAATAACGTCGCTTGACGTTCTGATAATGCGCGGGAACGTCAACGTCGCTAGAACGCAGAAAAATTACGTGACGTCATATCGCCTAGATTTATGACGTCACCAGTAAAAAAGTTGACTGGTTCACTGAACTGGCATATTTTTTGGTTACGGAGCTTCAAATAACGAATGCAATTTACACTAAACCAATTCCTTATCTCAACATCTTGGATAAAGGCCGGCAAAAAGACTACCGAGAAATCCGATTGCCGGAAGGAGCTCAGAACGAGGCTAAGACAGCTCAAGCCAAACTCACAAAGTAACAAAATCGCTCAAATCTATACGCCCACAATACCGTAAGCCGGTGTCAATTCCATTGACCCCGGTATCATTTTTGTTATGACCTCTTTTTTAAGGTAGGTCTAGTCTATCCTTAATGAGATTCGCACGACGTCGGAATTATTCAGGTGCGATCGATAAATATTCGGCGGTGGAATTCTCCACCGCCGAATGTTTACGACCGGGCCCGAAGATCTTTTAGCGTCAGATTATCGTTAAAGAAACACAAATCGTCGGTGTGAATGTAAAACCTCGTATGTCGATTCTTGCGATTTCCAAAGTACTTAACTTGTGTGCCCAGTTTAAAGAATTCTCGCAGGTTTTGAGATATTCTTACTGATCAGTATTAACGACACATTATTTGTGAACAATATGTCAAAATTTTAAGTAAAACATTTCAGTTTGGGAAAAGTTAATATGAAAATAAGGCAGAGCCTCTAACCGGGGTCAAGATATAGGTCTAGTAGTTGTTATTTTCTATCATATTAATGCATTTGCAAGGACGGATCCAGGATTTTTTCCCAGGCGGGTCCAAGCCCAAGATTTTTTTCAAGCCCAAATTATGGCTTAAAATGTAGTAAATATGTAACTTTACACTGAATTTATATAGTCAAAATTTAATTTTTGGCCAATGCCAGGGGCGGGGGGGGTGAGGGGGGTGTTCAGACCCCCCGACCCTACCTCTAGATCCGCCCATGCATTTGTGATTCTTTAATGATAATCTGGTAGTAAAAGACAGATTCAGTGACGTGAAAAAATTAGCTTTTGAATTAGTAAGAGAAGTCGTTTAGTGGTGTAGGTCCCAAGCCATAGCCTAATTATTATTGTATTTGGCCAAATGCAAGGGAAAAAAGAAACCTCAAAACCTTGTTTCAATTTGAGTTCTCAAGACAACATTCTACGTTTGTCTGGTCTTTTTCATTAGCCTTCAGAATTGAAGAAGACAAAAACAGATCTTTGATGTATTGGAAAGGGTTTGTTCATGATTGACGTGCAAAGCCCTGACATATCAGTTAAAATTAGAATACGTTCAGTTTGGTCTCAATTTTCTTTTCTTTCAAATAAAAATAATAATTAAAAAAAAAAAAAAAAAAAAAGAAGAAGAAAAAAAATCTAGCTTTGCAAAGTTCAATCCGGTCACTAATGACTCATTATTTATAATGTAGAATCACTATTTTTGTCGTCCAAGGTGACTTCTTTGACCCTTTCAAAACAAGACATGATTTTGGTGTCCCTTAGAGACGACAAAACGAAAAAAATCAGACAAAAGATATACTTGTTGAAAATCAAACATTTCTCATTTTGTCTGTATATTATATGTGCTATATTGTACATTGATCGTATGCTATCTTTATCAACGGCGAATTCGTCGTTTGCAGCAACTTTCAAATTGAACGACCCTCAAATATTGTCGTTTGAGAAAGCGTGAAATTGGACCAGTAGATCTATATACTTCCATTATTTGGCCTAAAAAACGTAACCCTTACTCAATTCAACGATATTGTATGAAAGCTTAACGGAAAATGTCTATAGTTACTAAAACGTTGAGACAAGAGAAGAAATTTCTGATAACTAGCATTTTCTCCTTTTGTACAAATGTTTCCGAAGCCTTCTCCATCTCCATGATAATCGCCAAGAAGGTCTTGCTTGGGAAAGGGTTGACACGAGATGCTGAGATCTATGTATATTTTGCTGTGAAACAGCCTTTAGGCCTAATGAAGAATTCTCAAAATGATTAGATCTATAAATCTTTTCCTTCATTTTCCCCCAATATTTCCTTCTAGTCTATATCTAAAATATTTTTTGGTTAAAAAATGGAAAATCTATTTTCCTTTCAAATTAGCTGGCGCTTCTAGCTCCGATATAAGATAAACGGGTTTGAATAATAATTCACAAATCCTACACCCCGCAGACAGAATTGACGTGGACTAAAAAACTTCTAACGTCGTAGTCATTTGATAAAAGACGCGCGTTTCCAAACAACGCTATTTGACGTCTGATAACGCGCGGGAAATGGAACGTCGCGAGAACGCAGAAAAATCCATGTTGACGTCATATAGGCTAGTTATATGACGTCACAAAGCCAAAAACTGACTGGTTCACTAAACTCGGATATTTCAATGTCACGGGACCCCAGACAACGATGGTAATTAGCACTAAACCAATTCACAATCTCAGTATCTTGGATAAAGCCTGGCAAAAGGACAACCGAGGGTGTCCGAAAACCGGAAAAAAATCAGAACGAGACTCGTGCAACTCAACCCAAAAACACAATATAACAAGCACTGAAATCTATACGCCCACAATACCGTAAGCCGTGGTCAATTCCATTGACCCCGGTATTACATTTTTTCCCTCCCCTTTGAAATTTTCCAAAAACGAGATACGAGGTTTTGAATTTGCAACGACGAGATGCAGAATATGATTGAAAATATCAATGTCATCTATCTTGACCCCGGTCAGAGGCTTTGCCTAATTTTCGTAATTAATTAAAAAAATGGTCTCAGAATAGGCCTTGTCAAGAAGCAACATGATAAATACATGTATTGTAAATTGTCCTTGGAATATGAAATATTTTGTCAAAGGATAGTATAAATTCTAAAACTGTTATAGACGGCGAGATTTGACCCGGCAGACTAAGTGGAAAGGTTAACAGACTTATCGTCCAGGGGTGATAGGTTCTCGTGATTTGCAGAACAATTCGCATGCTTCACTATTTACAGCTAATAATCATATTATTCAACGACTTAACAGTATTTTCACGTACATACATTTGTCGCGTCATCTTAAAATGGTAATTGGTAAACTAAATAAGCAAAAATGCCGATCCTGGTCAGCCTGTGCCATCTGTACGGTATGACCAGGATGTGAACTGTATTTAGACATTTTAATTTGGAGATTACGCCTATTTCAAAGATTAACTTTACTGAAAATTTCGATAAAAATAGACTACGGTAGCTTAAAGTGACATTTCACATTTATTTCATTTTTTAAAAGTATGTCTTGATGCAAAGATTGTCTATTCTAATGCATAGAAATGCTATCAGTTTTTTGAAGTTGTTATTTATAAGCGAAAAATACGCCTTTAAAGTTAAGACAGAAATAACAAATTCTATATAAATCTGAACTGTTGTCCACAACAATTTGTTTAATTTTAGCAAAAAAAATATAATATTTCTCGTAAACGGTTCAATATTTTGGCTTGAAATTTTCACAATTTTCATAAGAAAACAGGCTCTTTCAGATAGAATAAAAGTACAATTTATGTCAAAATGATTGTGAAATGTCACTTTAACATTTTTTATTTGACTAAATTTGATAAAATCTTATTTTCACATGGCGGCACAATGTTGTATAACGGATACAGTGCACGCCTTTGCGTAAATAAACGACGGATCATTCCCATCTAAACTGGACAATAAACTTTTTCCACTTTTCTGTACAGTTAAGGTCACTCTGCCGGGTCAATTATTTTCCTCTACAGTACAATTTCAAGAGCCTACGGAACATACTCGTATATACTTTTTATGTTGACCCGGGTTATTTCAAGTGTTTTGCCTGTACCTACGTGAATTCTGGTCTTGATTTACACTATCTGTTTCTTTAAGATCAGAATGACAAATGCTTGGATGTTTATATAACGTTGCTTTTCAAAGAAAATCTCGCAACTGCAGCTTAAAACAAGCTGCAGTTACGAGGTTTTCGTTGGAAAGCGACAATAAGTTTTAAAAATTGTTATTATTATGGCGCATGCTTCGTCAATGGTATTGTTTGACCAGATTGAACTGAGACTCCTTGCATATTCCGTTAATATTCGGGTCTTTCCGTTTTTTCTACATCGGGACTATGATCTGTATAAGTAATATTATACACTTCGCAATATCCATCGAATAATAGTGGCCTAGTGTGTTAGACGACTCTTCTGTAAACCATATATCCGTGGTTCGAATCCCAGTAGCGGGTTTGTTTAAATATTTTTTTTTCAAACATTTATTTCTTTTTTTTTTTTCAAACGCATGCATACATTTTGTAAACCTCAATCAGTTCACTTGAATCCTTTCACTTTAAGTAGTGGTTCAAGAAATGTTGGAACCGTTTAGATACAGGCAATGCAAAAACCTGTTTGCTGATGTTGCAGATTTTTTAGACAACTGGGGGACCCAGAACTATTTTCCTCGCTTTACCATCAATACAATTGGAGTAAGCGTGGTCAACGTCTTTTTGATTCCAGAGAAGCTGTGAGAGACCAACACATCAGCAACGTTCAAGGGAAGATTATAAATGATAAATGAACGAATAAAGATTATGATAAAAAGGGAAAAGATATTTAGTGAACTATAATTATTATGAAAATTAAAAAAAATGAGTATTTCATCAATCAATGAATTAATACATTAATTAAGTATTCCATTTCATGGGGAAAAAAGAAAGAAAAAAAAAAAAAACCTTAACAAAAGTTTCATCAGTAAATTGCTGGGTTCGATCTTGAGTCTCTGTAGGTGAAAGTCCAGCGTCTTTCCACTACGCTAGTTCTTTGTTCAATTAGTCCATGAGCCAGGACCCGAATTTTGGCCGATTGGTACCACTCGGAGGGAGTAATTCTTTTTGCACTTTTTGATTAGTCTGGTATCTATACTTTATGTTTCAGTATGATAGCAATCTCAGATCGGTAGCTTATGCCCCGAAAAACGCTTCTTTTCAAGGGTACCCTTTACACACAAAATTTTCATTGGTTTTCTAGTGAAACAACACATACATTTCTCCAACCCTTAAACTCATTCAAATACAAAAGTCTTTCTTCATAACCGAGATACAGTACAGAGTAGCATATTGTAAGGTTTTGTGTTAGTCTGAAATGTCACCTGGAGGATGATTTTAGTGTACACAGAGAACTATCTATAGATGATACGAATTACAAGGAAAAAATGAAAATTATAGTGTTTTTGGACACATAAAGTTCGCTTTCTGATGAAAATGAACTGTAATTAGTATCTTGATATCAGGTGATGCTAAATAGATATACATATAACAAAATAGCATGGATAGCAATGCCAACTTAATTGCCACTCATTACACTACCAGAAAGTCAAAAAAAGCATAAACGCTCATCATTTACATTTCATTCATTTTCTTAATGTAAAACTAATTCGAAGTACAAATAATTCAAATGAATAATGCTTACAAACAATTCTTTAATGATAAACATGTAGAAAACTAGGCCTGGTTTGAAAGTGTACGCAGAGAAGCTAGCTTCTCACAAGATAAAAAGGGGTGGGGTTAAAGCCGGATATATTGTATTTGTGTTTCTGGTTCGAGAGGATGACACAAAGTCATTGTTTCAATGTTATTCTACTGTCGGACAGTCATTAGAATACATGTCCAGACAAATGTAAATCCATAAAGCACTGAAGAAAAACGATTTTCCATGTGCAGTTGTTTCGTGAAGAAAGACGGGTTATCAATACTGCTATATGATGTATTGTATTTCTTTCCTGAAATCCAATGCGGATATTCAAGTGAATAAGACATTCTTTATAAATAAAGAGCCCCTCTAAAGTGCACACCTTCGTCTTTTGCCTTTTGTTCGCTATTGGCATGCTTTTAAAAACAATTCTGAGGACTTCTGGTGTTAACACTGACATGCAAATCGGAAGTGTTTCCTAATATAATGTACAAATTCTTTCTACGTAAATAGTGCCTTAATGCAACCACTTGGATTGCAAATGGAAGTTCATGCATTCAAGGAAAAAGTACACAAAATATTGTATATACAACATATTAGGAAACATGTGTAGTTAACTACAAGGCTATCGCTTTTCGGGTGTACGTATACAAATGTTACAAAGGAGGTATTTTCAGCAAAACTGTCACGAAACTAATCTATAATTAGAGACCTAGCAAGAATTAAATACATCTTAAGTGTATTTAAAGCGTTGTTGTGCAACAGAATTAACATTAACCCAGGACATCTGAATATGTATTGACCCTACTTCGGCTATGATTTCTTAAGAAAGACGCTAAACTAACGGACGAAGATCCAGTTATCCCGGTTTCACTTTAGTGCACTATACTCTATAGCGTGGACATATCACTACAGCAGTATAGTCTTTTAGAATACAAGATATAATGCAGTACAAAAGAAATATTTACGAGTAAAAAAATCAAGCAAAGTGTTAAATAAACGATGAGACTAGAGATTGATTACATTGATACAAAAGCTGTTGAAAAAGCTCACACTACCTTTCTGAAAAAAGAACCTAATTCCACGTCAAATCAACATAGCAATGTTCAGTTGTATTCTTTCGTGAATTATGCATACTGTAAGTAAAATGGGATAGAAAGGAAGAAATAATCACTACATGGACGGTTATACAATGTACATAGACAGTCACCACAATTTATTTATGCGAAGTAAAAATGATAACACAAAGAGAGCAATATGCAAATGCAAGTAATTAGGTACCAAAATAGATGCGTTGAATTGCAGTTACAACATAATGCAAGGATTGCGAATTGATATTAATCAACTTCTACCCGAAGCTTGGAACTGTCATCAGCAAGGCCGTAATCATAACCAAACAATCGAAATCATACTAGCATTTAGCCTTACAGCAATTGGTATTTCAAATGAAGAAATGCAGACATGTTGATATAAAGAAACAAGAGCCGTCACAGACGGATTATGCTCCCCGAATAAGTGTTTGTCACAAAATAAAAACTATCATACATTAAGCCCCCTTTTCCCACGACAGCCTTTTTGTACACACATTATTTGTAAAATATGGTCTAGAACATCATATTTATTACATAAGTACAAAATTTCATTAAATTCTGCCCATTAGATGAAGAGAAATTAGAGAAAAACTAATTTTTACACTAAGGCCCCTTTTTCCATGACGCAGCCTCAAATTAAGAAACGGAGAAAAAGGTCTCTAGGTATTATCCCAGGGAATTCACATGTGAAGTTTCATTGAATTTGGTCCAAGGGTTGCTGAGATCTGGCTGTGGACGGACGGACACACGGACGGACGGACGGACGGACAGACGAACGGACGGACGGACAGCATGGCGACTATATGCTCCCCCGAAATTTTTTCGGGGAGCATAAAAAGTAAGAATCTAGTATGCAAAACTGGGAAATGTGTTTTGTGACTTTTGAGCACTTCATAGTTACGAAGATTAGACATTTTAAGTTCGTTTATTAAATAATTCAAGCATATGATTCATTTATTGTAAATATGCAAATATGAGAAGGAATGGGATCACGATAAAAGTGGTCTCGGTTATAAATATATTAAATAATATGGTCAATCATAGATAGAGATTTTCCATGTATCTAAGTCATCAGCAAATTTGTCAGTTGGTGCTTTAGACAGACTCAATTTAAAAAGAAAAACCTTTGAAAAAACGACCCAAAGTTTTTTTTCTGTTCATTGATAAATTAAGTACCTATTTTAATTAGCATCAATATTTTTTTCAATGATTTAGGTGTTAATGTAAGAAAAGAAGTATAAAGCGGTGATTGAAAAGCGAACTGTTGAAATTTAATTTCTCCGCATTACGGACATTATCAACTTACAAACACATTGAAGTATTTTAATCTCAATTAGATAAAGACCATCATTACTGAATTATGAGCGAAATAAGGTTTGTTACGTTGAAGAATGGCATACATCATCAGTTGTTATTTAGAAGTCCAATTACCCACGAGAATGACAATTTCGAAATTGTTCGGCACTTTTAAGTATGCTGGTGCATTTACGTAACTAGTCAAGTTAATGCGTAGTAAAGGTTTTTACACCTTAGTGTAAATGAATGTTTTCAATTTATTTTGTATGTAGGATAATATGGCAAGCTGCTACGAGCTTTTTCGAAACTTAAACCGACTTACCCCTCCCAGTTTTATTGGCCAAAATGGATAATACTAAGAACCTGGTTGCTCATGGTAATGTTTCTAGTCCTGGAGGCTTAAAGTGCTAAACAAGATTGCCTAAGTTTATGGGGAGTCTACCCCTTCTTTTGCAACAATCTGATATTGGAAAAGTGCTTCCAGTGAGACTGAGACAGTAAAGAAGATTAGTTGACTGCTGCTGGGGAGACTGGTTATGGTAACAAGACGTTGATTCCTAAAAATCAGATATCAGTGAACTGTTAACAAGGTGGAAGGAGTGTGTGGGGTTGGAAAGGCTACGGGACTATTATATGAAAAATACAGCAGGTGTGAGAATCAAAAACTTTTGATATGCCCCTATAAAACGACTTGTTTTGAAGCATGGGATCATAAACGAAACCGCTAAACAACCACCATCTTGCATTCTCTCCTACACAGATGAAAGCCACACCAGTAGTGACAAGGTATGGAAACTATTTAGAGGATTATCAAATCGAGTTTCAATTTATATAGATCTGATGAATCTGTCGCTCACAACACAGATTCTATGAAACGTTTGCATTTGTCTAAAAGAGAGGGTGAATGAGATATGTTTGATTAAAAATTACGCCACTGTGATTATAAAGACAGGGGGTTCCGTTCTTGCTTTTGTTACCACAACTTCAATCACTTTGACCATTAGTTATCAATTATATGTCAATCACTTTGTTGTTAGCATTTTTGTTGTGATATGGATCATAGAGAACTTTTAGACTCTTACAAAATGAAAAAAAAAAAAAAGATTTACCCAACCATTTGAGTATGTATCATAATGCATTTTGTTATGATTCATGCCAAATAAACTAGAACACATATACATATGAATCACATTTTAATGCATATGCACGACAGAAGAAGTTTAAATCTAAGTCAAATGATTATCTAAAGTATATATGCATATATTCTATCTATATGTTTATCATTTCTCCTGGTGAGCTGGACACACATTACCTAAAGTGATTTTCAGTGACAAAAACCCATTACACTAACAACAGGTATGTCAGGAACCATTGACTGTCAAATCAAAATCACGAATACCAGAATCAGCACATGTATGCAATATGATAATATATAGCAGAAATTAAAAAAAAACATACAGACAAGGAGACTTGGAAATGGGAAAAGGACGACACACATGTTATACAATCACCTGGCTTATAAAATTACTTTGTTTTTGATAAATCTTGTCTGTAAGTATGCAATGTACATCTACGGACTTCGCTGTCGAAATACATATAGAATCTGCCTTTTATGAGGTCAGGGTATTGCATTCATTCATGAACACTGCAATATATTTTCAAAACGAAATAAAATTTCAAAAGTATGTCATGTATCTCATATCTATTTCAACATAGAAATAAGTTCCCTCCGTACAGTTTGATTATCATTCTTTGCATATGTAATCTTTGTCTAATCATCATAGTTTATACAAACTAGGTTTAGGAAATGAGAATGTTATAATATTACTTAAAAGCAGAAACAATTGTATTCTCTCATAATACTGAGCGTGAATCTGGAAAAGGGTCCCTTATAGCATTTGAGTCAGTCACATTTCAAGATCAGTGCATGCTTTTAGTGATGACAGGCAGACATCCATGCTGCTATATTACAATTGCAACAGGTCATTAAGGATCTAGTGGAGAACAGCAATGGTTCCTGGTCAGACTGCGTGTATACACAGGCTTATTTGGAACCAAATTTGGCTCAAAAGCCTTAAAGGACCTTTTTCCGTATCCTGACTCATTATATTACAAGTACATATATTATATTGGGTTATGATTAGATTTATATGAAGACCAATATATCCCACGAAGAAAGTTTTTGTACTATATATGACAAAGGCAGCAAATTATTTCACATATTCATTGCATCATTGAATAGGGGACTATCAGGTTTTACCCTGGTTGCTACATGATGTTCATTATATCGTATAATCGTATTTATTGGCATTGGGCTATATTTTGTTGCGTAAATTCATTTATTTCATTTGGTCATTCAATTTAGTTACGAACCGTCGAAAACTGTGCAATTGAATATATTTCCACTAATTATTTTCTAATTTGCATTGGTTGGACATTCAACTGAACATATAAGGCCCTTTATTATATTTAAAAGTGAAAATGCTACTGAGTTCAGCATTCTTTCAGTAGGCCTAACGTAAAATTCTCCATTTCATATTCACATAACACATATATGCATGAAATAGCTATCTAATAGGTAATCCAACTGTTTTGGATAAAAACACAATGTTGTCAATAGATTAGCAACAGTTAGAAACCTTAGAACACTCATAATACGCGTTTTAGTTTTTAGGTACGAACATTTCAGGGTCCGAATCGACCAAATGTTTTGCCTTTTACAGCTTTTTCCGAGTGTTTTGTGTCACGAAACTGGCATGAATCGACGAATACGCTTTTAAAAATAAATCTAAGTGTAAAAATATGTAGCCACTTGCATTTCTGCTTCAAAGAATTGAAAAATTCACTCGAAAAAAATGTGCATTTCGTTCGGTGTAGGGGCCGACAAATTGTCTTCTATTTCACAGCCTACAGAGGCATCATACCTGGGAACAGATTAAATAGTCCTCAAAACTAGCGTTTTAAGAATATTTTGGCAGAGAAAATAATCACGACAAGCCTTTTGATAAATCACATACTTCCAAAAGAAATCGCACCTACTGACCAATTTGTGGACATGTGAAAATGGGGTAGGTTCAGAAAACGGCGATTTTCTCAGCATAAGCTACCAATTTCAGACTGCTATCATATCAATTAGTTAACTACATATATCAAGCTGTTCAGAAAGTGCAATTAGAATTACTCCCTCCGAGTGGTACCAAAAAAGTGTCTGGCTCATGGACTAAATGGGGTCTTGCAGAAATAAAGTTAACATTTTTCACAGCACAGGGTATAAACACGCGGAAACTATCGAATACGCCGATGAATGCCGGAATACACTTACGGAAAACGATGAGTCTCAGGTAAATTTGGTCAAACAATATAACTCCAACGCGCTATTGTAAACATTTTTGAGGAAAACCAATATTTACCTCTAGGAGGCGCAGATTGGTTATCCATTATCACGATGCTTTTAGGAATTGATTTGTACTGTCGTCGAAATATTGGCAAGTCCGCGATGGTCTATTGGTCACAACAGAGGCCTTCAAATCTTAGACAGTTAATTGTCACAGTATGCAGACAGTGGTTCGAACCCTGGTGAAACCTTTATTTATTTATGGTTACTTTCGAATGTATAGTTTTATATGCATTTATAAAAACGTTCAGAGCTTGTCTCATCACTTTAACTAATTATCATATTTTATCATTATTTTAGCTTAATAATGTTTTTTTCTTTTTGTTTTATCCTTATCTCTTTTAGTAATGATCGATTATTTATCATTTTCATTTTGTAAAGCACATTTATTCATCATTAATCACTTTTAGTCATTCAATGGTATTCCGCCAGATCCACGCAGGCAAGGACTATTACAAATACTCATTCTATCCATTATCGATTGTCCAGCGGAATGCCCTCCCAGCAAATGTTGCAGCCTCTCCAAGCCTAGACAGCTTTAGGGCAGCAGTTGGAGAACATTACAAACAATAGGCAGTGCACTGCAAGAGTTTAAACCATTTTCACTTTTATCTATTTTATCAGCATGAGATAAATTCTAGTTTGTTGCTTTTATCTATCATTTTCTCTATTTCTAACACTTTCTTCCTTTTAATTTTATGCTTTTTATAACCCAGACGCGCAGTGCTTGCCAAAAATACTCGCGAGGTCGTAACTAGGTCGTAGGCAGTATCGAAAGATAGATAGATGTTTTCACAAACAAAATCGAAATGAGCATGTGTCCGTTGCACGATCTATAAAAATAAAAGTTTAGCATAAAAAGGAAAAAATATCGGGACACTGAGGATTCGAACTCGGGTCGTCAGTTTAACGCTTCTTGTCTCTACAATCAGTCGATAATGGGGGACATTGGTCGGTTATCTGTCCTGGCGGATTATCCAGGTGGCGCTGCAATCACAGCGGTCCTATAATCGCAACTTTTCGGGCAGTTAACTAGTTTTCTCAAAGTTTTCCTTCTGTCATTTAAGTACTTTTTTATGCTTATGTCATGGATCATTGTCCATTCAGTTTCAAATGAAATTACTTTCAGTTTAGACAATTTCATACTTTGTGTTTGATTAAGACTACAATTATTATTCCTTTATGATACTACTGGTGAGGAAAGCTGTCGAAAGAAGAAGAAATCACTTGTCTCAAGCTCCCTTTTCTTCAACATTTTCATAAAAAAGGATTGAACAAAACACATACAGGCAGGTCTACATTGATTTCTTTCAAAATATTAGGAGAAAAGAAGCCACCTATGTACATTGGATTTGTCTCCTTTTGTCTTAACCTTTTGTCTTGACCTTTTCTATGCTAAATATGTACGATTTTCCCGTAATTTATAACATCATTTTATATCTGAACCCATATTTGTTTACCCCGATATAATCTCTGTTCATACATTTGAATTTCAATTTCAAATTATATTGGTTTGTCGTCTGCAACGTCAATTAATTTTGTCATTTGAGAACGGATAAAGGATCTTAAGATAATCTCCGTTGAGAAGTTGAGTAGACCTTTGTATTGAGAAATGACATGTCATAGATTGAATAAAACAATAAGAAATAAATTCCTTTATTGATGTATAATCTGGTGTGTTTTTATTTTTCATAATGCGTTCACTAACACTTCAGACAGTTAAACCTTATCAAACCCGAGACAACAATTGGTAACCATTCGCAACAAAATCTTTGAAAACATTGTGGAAACGGGAAGATTAAATGTATATTATTTAAATCCTTTCTCCCATGTCCTTTACAATTATCCTAGTCTTTCCATCGAGATTTCAAACCAAAATCCAACCCCATCAACGTGTGACCCTAGTTTGCAACAGGGAAAAATAACAGGATGAGAACTTCTTGTTTGAATACCGTTTCTAAAACGATAAAATCTTGGACAGAAGGTTTCAGCAGACGACTAAGAGAATGTTAATTAAGATAACAAATAATTGACTTTTTCAACAATATTATTATAAATTTTGTTCACCGAAAGTTAAATTTTAAATTTCAAAGGGTCTTGATTTGTCATGTGGGTTTTCAAAATTAATATTTTTAAGGCAGTCAAAATAAAGAAATGCATATTCATTGGCATTAGGCTATTTTATAGGGGTTATGCAAATTCCATGGCAAAGATTACTTTGTTTTGTTTTTTTTACAATAATTCCTCAAGTAATAATTGCTTAAATAATTAACATAAAAATGGTGCATTTATCTTTTTTTTTAAATATATCTGAAATATGTAAGCCTGCTAGTGAAATAGAATAATATTTCCGTATCATATGAAAATCAACTAAGCGGTTTGTAAACCGGAAGTGTGAAAGGACCGCTGTGATTGTAGCGCCCTCTATAAAAACAAGGGCGGATAACCGACCAATGTCCCCCATTCTACCACTTCTGACATATGACGAGTTGAAACTTTATAAAGGTTATGCAATAATTACCTATGCTACGGTCGATTACGTTTCGAGCCGTCCAATCTGTTTACAAAAATAAAGCGAGCCCGATAATGGTCACAATATCGCGTTTTATCTATACGAGACATGCCGCTTTTCAACAAAAAACCTCGTAACTGCAGCTTAAAACACGCACCAGTTAGGAGGTTTTGGTTGCAAGTCCTGTTGTCATTACTTTTTAAGATAAAACATTTTTGGAGGTAATACATGGAAAATGTCCATTTACATTATTATGAAATTAAAGATAAAATCATAATGGTGCCTCCTGATTTTTAAGGCTTTTATGCCAATTTTCACAATCGGAATATCAGTTAAACGCCCACACATTCGTCTCTCAAATGTGAAATATCTTAACCCTTTACCAAACAAGACCTGGTTTTCACGTTCCTGAAAGAAAATGATTGAGAAACATTGAGGCAAAAGAAGAAAATGATGGTAACATTTTTTCCTTCTGTCTCAATATTTTCTGAGCTGTATAATAATACACCAAGAATGCCTTTATCAACAACCATTTTGTCCTCTGTAGCAGCTTTTGAAGTGGACCACCCTAGAGTTTTGTAGTTTGAGAGATAGGAAGGGATTAAAGAGTGGAATAACCTAGAAATAAATCTTTCTCTAGACGACCGTGTTCTGTACTGGCTTAACCCTTTCCTAATCGACATAATTTTAAAGCGGTCCAAATTCAAAGATGCTGCAAACAAAAAATTGTTGTTGATAGATATGGAATTGTATTATGTAAATTATAGCACAGAGTATATTGAAGGAAAGATATACAAACCGCTTTTCAGCATCCCCCCCCTCCCCCTCTTCTCCCCCTCTTCTTCAGAGACGCCAAACGTAGGTCTTGCCTTGTTTATGAAGGGGTTCACTCTTTCCCGAATGACAAAATTTTAGGGTGATCCACTTCGAAAAC
This sequence comes from Fragum sueziense, assembly GCA_963680895.1. Lineage (NCBI taxonomy): Eukaryota > Metazoa > Mollusca > Bivalvia > Cardiida > Cardiidae > Fragum > Fragum sueziense. The sequence continues at coordinate 19,174,334 of OY804599.1, read as the reverse complement.
TACCACAAACAACAAAATGGAAGTGAAGTTACTAAAGATAGAATTTGTGTAAAATATGACATAGAAAATGTTGAGACAAAAGGAGAAACTGCTGGTTATCAGCAGTTTCTTCTTTTGATTCAATGTTTTCCCAAGCATATTCTTTTAAGGACGTCAAAACCAGGTCTTGTTTGGGAAAGGGTTAAATTGGATGATGTTGCAGGAGACATATTATAAATAATCGAAACTGATGTAAATCAAGCCTGTTTCCTTCAAATAAAATTAAGCATTTTCAAGCATGTTAGATTCATTTTGCTCGTGAAAGGCCTTCGTAATTTTCATTCAGAAGCTTGAAAGAGTATATAAAATAACGTAAATACGTGTAAGGTTAACCCTTTTCCAAAAACAAGCTCTGATTTTGACATCCCTGTAAGAAGAAGAAAACGATATTAAAATATTTCGAAAAAAGAACAAAATGCTTCAATATGAGGGACGTTCAATTAATTTTGGAACTGGGGTTCTATAAGCCGTAGTTATGTCGCAATCCAATTTTAAGTTTCTTCAATCCTTCGAAGTAATCTTCTTTGACACCCACACACTTCTGAAGTTTTAAGATCCATTACTTATATGCCAAGAAATGGGCCTCTTTAGGAACACCCCTCAGACACTGCTAAATTGCACTGCATATGGAACATGAAGGCCGATACCGACGACCCGAGGCTTTTTTTTTCGTCACCATATGGAGCACAAAAAAGCCACACGGGCTTAAATTAAGCCCGGCTATAAGGGTGGATGAAGACGCTGTGCAGCATGTGTCTCTTCCAGGAAGTCTTGGACAAGAGGACCCCTGTGGACAGCTCCGTTGTAATGGATTTGGTACATGCCTCTTTAGCCGGTCCTAGATCTGCTCTTTTCGTGATATTTCTTTACTTTCACCGACATAATTTTCTTGTATGAATGACCGGCAATAGTGGTACTATTTGAAACAGTAATTTGAACAATACAGCCGTTACACTTGAAAATTACCGCGTAAAAAACTTTTGCAGCGCTTTTAATGTTTTGCCTTTTACGGACATTGCCTGATCTTTACGCAACCATTGCTTGTTATTGACACGCCAGTGGTGTAAATAATAGTAGATTATTGTTCAATTAAATGTATAAAGCTCAGAAATTCCACATTTGTTGCCTTTATTGCATAATTTCAAAATATATTTTTCTCGGGTGGCTCTCTGTCCTTTAGGCAGCATGTTGAGGACCCAATGGGCATAAACCTTTCTGTGTTTCAACCTTTTCGTCAAAATCGTATAGCATGTCCCCGATGAAAAACCAACTTTATCTGCTATTTCTTGCACATTGAACCATAAGTCTTGTTCGGTCATGTCGGAATCTACAGCAACGTTTGCTTTGGTACTAGCTCTACCCGGGTTGTCTGAGAGGGAGGCATCATTCAGGCCAGTTTTACCAATTTTCGTTTTTATTATCTTTTTAAAAACTGACGTATAATCAACGTTCGAATGTCCACGAATCTGATATAGTTCATTATACACATGTGGTGCAGATATTACAAAACCTATGCGACCTTTAATGTAGACCCGTACATCCTACTTCAGTTCGTTTTCCATTTTGCACACAGCGAAATAGCCAGTGTATATGACTGAACAAACTTAAAAGTTCAATAACTTTTTAAAAAAGTCAACGAATTTGTCGCAAATTTTGATCAAGTATAGACAGTAATTTTCCCGTCAAATAGCCGCAAGAACCACTAGTTCTATAGAAGCGAGCTGTATGGTGGACCATTAGTACCACTTTTAATTGAACGCCCCTCGTAAATGTATTAAACCTGCATTTTATCTTTCTATCTCGATATTTTGTATACAAAATCCGTTTTGGACAACATCCTTTTGCCTCGTAGGACAGCATTTAAATGAAACAGTCGAACAGCATGCTGTTCGGGAAAGGGTTAAGTAGCTCAATTTAATTCTCCTAAGACTCAAGTTGATTGGCCGCGTGACAGAGTAGGGGGTTAATATTCTACGCGAAATAAACCCTCAAATAGAGCAAAGCGACAAAAATTCTAGTCTGGCTTACCTGCCCCTAATACTGCGTTATTGAGTCAGGCACACAGTAATCATGGCTGCGCCCACTGTTCTGATATTGTACCAAAGGTAAAGAACAAAGTTGTTTAATTTTGTGAGCAGGGAAGGGTCATTAGAAGAGCAGATAGGTTTCGGTATATTTTTAACTCTAGCAATAAAAGTTTTACATGACCGCAACGCTAACCCGAAATAAAACGGTTTTAAATTATGTACATGAAAACTATATGAAGGCAATTTGGATCCAACTCTATTCAGTAGTCCGATTAGCTCAGTGGTTAGAGCGTCTACCTTGAAATCCGGAGGTCTCTGGTTCGATTCCCAAGAGAGTAACATATTTTAGCCACACCCCCTTTCTTTTTACATTTTTCATACCAAATGGTTCTACAGATTGCAAAGACGTAATAAAAACACAATGAATTGCATCTTAGTGATTTCCAGAATAGTTTGGTTTGAGAAAATGTATTAAAACAAAAAGTAGACGAAAAACATTTGCCCTACATGGGATTCGATCCTTGGACCTCTGGAGTCAAAGTCAGACGCTCTACCACTGTGCTAATCGGAACTCTGGTAGAGCATGCATCCAAATTGCCTTGATATAGTTTTCATGTACATAATTTAAAACCGTTTTATTTCGGTTTTGCGTTGAGGTCATATAAATCTTTTATTGCTAGTATTAAAAATATACCGAAATCTATCTACTCTTTTAATGACCCTTCCCTGCTCACAAAATTAAAGAACTTTGCTCTTTATCTTTGTAATCAAATTACTCCACTGGAGGCGGCCATGTTTAGTGAATGCCTGACGTACTAAAATATATAGTACGACAGGGAACCAGACTACAAAAATGCTCGATTTGAAATAAATCATGAAAATTATAGCTTACAAAGAGAAAAAAATGTTGATTATAAGCATTCCATCTTCTTTTCAATCGATATATTTCTAAACTAAAACGGTTTTCTCGTTTTGTGTTTCGATTGGGGTGATAGCTCGAGTTATTGTACGCGATCGCCCCAATCGAACATTCATTCAAATCTTTATTTCCTCCATTACATGAAGATTCGCATACATACATATACAGGCATTACAAAAACATTACAAAAATAAATACAAACATTTATACATTGTCATAACGACAAGAATAAAAGATTGTGCAAGAACAATCTTTGACAGATACAATACAAACATTATACTGGTTACATAATATCTCTATGTAATATATTGCAATCTATACTTTTGAAAGTATCGTATTGTTCTATTGCCGTTATGCGTTGGTGCATTATACCAAGAGTCTCACGATACTTTACAAATTTGCATATTTAATTATTGAATAATGTCCACATGTCATGAACATAATGCAATAACGATATGACAAAATCCAGGTGATTCACTTTTAATCTCGAAACTAGTTCCGGCAACGGAGCTCCTAGGAAAATACAGTCAATCTTGTATTAAGAGACCACCCTTGGGGAATTCCAAAAGCGGTCGCTTGACAAAACGGTCTCTGAATACAATGTCTAACTTTTCATGCGAGTTCTTCCTTGAACACAATGTTTATCCAACATTTCTACTTCTGGAAAAGAGGGCTATTGAATAACGACCAACGGTATGAAAGATCAATTTTTGTTAAGTTAAAGGAAATATATCTCTGATTTAGGGAAAATCGTTGATTTAGTCAACTTATGAAAAGAATTAATGACATACAAGATATTTTTTCACCATCTCTGGGTGATCAATTTCAGTTTCATTTTCCCGATTTTTTGGTAAACATTACAGTTCTATTTCCTTTTGCTGAACTTGATTTATTTTGTTCTTAAATTTAATCGAACAAAAAATATTTTCACTTTAGATCTTCCTCTTTATATGGTTAAATAACACATACACAATTGGCCAGACATTATTATTACCGATAAGACATGATCTCCCCGTGTTTTGCCATCCAATATTATTCTTAAATTCTGATCAAAGTATAAACAGATTATATGGGGAACATTATTCCAAATGAATTACGGTAATCCAGATTGCATAACAAACAAAACGCAATCTGTCATTTCATTTTAACAGTTTGATTGTCTTCACAGGTGACTGAATTGCTGTTAATTAGGGCAATTTCACAGCTTTCATATCGATTACATACGTTTGACACCTTTCCTAAATGATCAGTAATGTGGGACGGTCGCTTAAAATAACATTCCATTGTTTGAGGGCCCCAAAAATGGCGGTCGCTGGTCGCATTAGGGGAAAAACGCTTAATGCAACAATTTAAAGAAGGAATTTCACCGGGAGGACCTAAGAGTGGTCGCTTCAAACAAAAAGTCGCTTAATGCACGTGGTCGCATGAGCAAGATTGACTGTACATGCTTTAGTTTTATCACTCAATGTACTAAAATACTCTTCAACAATAATTGTACCGTATTTATAAAGGATCATGTCTAACATTTTTTCTCTAATGTGCGCTATCGCATAGCAATGTATGAGACAATGTACAACTGCATCATCATAAATTTGTCCACACTTGGCACAAAGAATATCTGCGTTGCAACGTCCAAGAATCGAAAATATTCTGACTATCGTATCACAGTATTTACGATATTTAGAGCTGCTTTTTGAGATGTGCCAAAAAATGCTTTCACAAAAACCAGGATGTATTGTTACAAACATTTCAAATTCGGGCTCTGTGTATATATTTCTTACCCACTTTTCTTCAAAAACGCTTTGAATTTTATTTCTAACAATGTTTTTCCAGAGACAATGTCTTGGGAAACAGCCTTTTTCATAGAAATCGACCAAATATTGCGTAAAACCGTATTTATGCAAGACAGCAAATATATCTTTAAAATATCCTATTTTGTTATTGCTTGATAAAATATGGCCACATAGCCTAAAGTTAAAAACCTTTTTTATTGTATTTTCTGTTGGTAGTCGACAAAGGTGACCTAACATATTTAATTTCCGTATGTCAATGTAACTTTCCATATTCAGCATTTTAAGCATACCCAAAGCAATATCTGTTCTAGTAAATTTACTCAAACCTTGAATTTTCTTTATACAAAATCGATGGCAACGTTCTAATTGTAATTGTTCACTATCGGATATTGACAACCAAGATTCACACCCATACAGTCCGCGCGGTAAGACAATGGCATTGTATAACTTTTTACTAGTGAAGGGATGAAGACACTTATCATTCACTCCACTATTAAAAAGACTCATAAAAGACCCACGTAACTTTAAAACTGCGTCATGAATGCTTGATGTGTTTGAAAAATATTTATCACATAATACTCCAAGATGCGTATAACTCTCTTTTTCTTCAATATTTTCAGGCCCAATCGACCATTTCCTTTGTGATAAAGCAAATGCACGTTTACTCTCGTTAAAAACAATTACTGCACATTTTTGGGGTTGTACTTAAAAATCCATTTTCTTGAGTATGCGTAGCAAGTATCTAACAGTTTGTCGAGACTATTTTTAGTGAGACTAAGAAGAACCATATCATCAGCAGAAGTTATACATGGTAGTCTAATGTTATATAAGGTAAAACCTGCAATGCTTTTCTCTAAATCAACTAAAAGGCCATTGATAAAACAGAGATAGAAAAATGGTGACGTCAGCCCTCCTTGTCTGGTTCCCACTTCAATATCAAATGATTCCGATCTGTGTCCATTGTAGACTACACAACATTGATTTTCGTCATAAAGACTAATGACAGACTTTAGAGTAAATACGGTAATACCCATTTCGCGTAATTTGTAAAATAGTCCATTGTGCCATACATTATCGAATGCCTTCTGAATGTCTAAAAAACATGTGTAAAGTTTACTATTAGAATCTTTAGCATAGAATAAGCTCTCTTTAAGCAAAAAGGAAGTCATAGGGCAGCTAATGCCTGGCTGAAAACCAAATTGAAGAGGGCTTAGAGGTACTACACACTCAGATTTGACTAAATCGAGCAATAATGCTTCATACAACTTTAAGAAAGCAGACGATAATGTAATCGCCCTATAATTATTTGGATCTAATTTACTCTTGTTCCCACCTTTAAACAATGTGACTATGTTTCCATATTTCATACTTTTGGGCACAAATGAATACTTATACATCATATTGTACAGTTTCAATAGACATGAATGTAGCCTTTCACCACCAAATATGAGATGTTCATTAAAAATATTATCATGCGAACATGCCTTATTCTTATTCAATCTGAGAATTGCCGTCCTCAGATCATCGGGACTAAACCGATCATCTAGAGATCGACAAGACTCAGATCGGATATGATTTACAGTCTCATTAACATGGTGTACAAAAGGATTATCACTATGGTCATTAGAATCAAATGAATACAAGTTTTTGAAATATAAACCCCATTGTTGAGTTATATCTCGAGGATCCCTAAAGGTTTCATTACTGAATTTCATAGCTCCTTGATAAACATTACATCGTGAAGAGCTTCGTTTACCATACAACTTCCAAAACGTGCACGGATCAATTTCTGCCGTCTTGTCAATTTCATCATTAAGGGATGAAAGATAACGCTCAGCATAAAACCTGTGTTTATTCCTGAACATTCTCTTTGATTCCTTATATTCTATGTACTCAAGATTGGTATCATCTCTGGGTTTACCTATCAAGCACCACTTACGTCTTTTATTCCTCATACATTTATGAAGCGTCTTAAGCTCTTCATTCCAGAACGGCTTAAGATACGCTTTGTAATTAGATTTAGACAGTAAGGGTTCTGATGCAACTTTGACTAAATTACAGAGGTTTACATAGATATCGTTAATCATAAATTTATAGTTACATTTCTTGCTATGATTGTCAAATAAATGCATATCACTTTGTAGTAGATCATTCAGAGTAGACTCATATCTATTTAATTTCTCCGTAGATAGTGATTTCCATTTTATGTTCATATTTATATTGTCATGCCTTATTGCAAAAAGCCCTTCAATACTTAAATTTAACATAATTGGTCTGTGATTAGACACATTCAAACAATCATCGTCAAATGTTTTACAAGATATAATCAAGTCGGTCAAATTTGCAGGTATTAATATGTGATCAATAATAGATTTTGACTGCTTATCGTACGAGACAAATGTACAGTCTGCACCAACATTGATGGAAGACGTACCAACTGAGACATAATCATAAAATTTCAAAAAGGAATTTAATGCATTACCTCGTCTGTCTAAAGGTTTGATAAAAGTATTTCCATTTAAATGAGAATTAAGATCTCCCATAATATAAACTACACCCTGTGAAGAGTAAACATTTACAATATCGTATAATTTTTCCATATATTCCAAGAAGTAATCATAATTATGGTTGCTACTTGGAAAATATGTTTGAAAAATAAACATACATTGACCATGTGCAGACTGTAGACATATCCCAATTAAGCGATCATCATCAATATCAAGAACTTGCATGTTGCTGTTCATCGATCTTTTCCATATGAGAGCTACACCGCCTTTCCTGACATTTCTTGTACAATGAGTGGATTGCTGAGATTGATTAGATGATGAGTTAATTCCAATGTAGTTGCTGTGTATGCTGTTGACGAAATGGCTATCCCATGGATACAGCCAAGTTTCGGAAACACCACACACATCAATATCATTCGTTTGCAATAAATCGCTCAGATATGCGCTGCTGGACATTAGGCCAGTAGCGTTCCACGTACACAGGCTAAACTGAAACATTGTAAAATATAATAATACTGTTAATAGATCCATTGCGAGTTTTAATTTATCTAGACTTGTGTCTGTAATTGTCTCTATCACCGTTACTGTTGTAACGGTTATCGTTGTGATATTCTTCTTGGTCATTTCTGTTAACATCATACTGATTTTCATTGTCATAATTGTTATATACGGAGTCTTTGTTTCCTCTTTCACGGTCTCTAGTACTTTTCGACACCCACGGTTTACATACTATAAATCGCGGCCAAAACTTTTTATCGGTTACATAATCACTATTGTCGTTGTCTTCTACATTAAGTCGTATTAATACGCGATTGCTATTTCTAATCGGGAAGATAGTAACCCATGTTACAGTTACCCCCCTATCCTCGACATAGTCAACAAGCGCGTCAGTAGTTATGCAGTTTTTGAATCCTCCTACATAGAAGCGTTTAACGCGCCGCTGTACGTATTTGCTGAAATCATCTTCATCACGTTCACTTGTTTTGTCACGTTTTGAGCCACGACCACGTGATATCTTATAGGATCGTGGAAAACGACCATTCTCTTCACTGGAGTAATTTCTTCGATTGTAGTCAAAATTGTTTCTTGGCACATCAACGGCACTCGATAAGTCATTGCTCTTACTTTGACGATTTTCATTTGGTACACGATCATAATCGTAATTGTTTCTTCGGTCATTGTTCTCACTTGGTCTTTGGTTATAGTTCTTATTCTGGTGGGTGGTAATTCGGGGGTGATTTACTCTTGTATTTTGTTGTGTTTCTTCACTAGACTGATTATCTCTTTCCCTATCTCTCCTTTGTGATATGGTTTCATTGGATTTGTCTTTGTCCACTCTTGGTTCATTTTGTGATGTATTCTCATTGATATCATGTACCACCATATTTGAACATGTTGGAAGTTCTAGTTCTTTATCGGCTCTATCCTGATTTTCTCTTTCTTTCTGCTGTCTCACACTACTTATACTTATACTTTCTAATTGTCTTGTTGATAGTTCTGATTTGCTATTGGTTTTTGAATTTTTCTCTAGCTTAGTCACTCTCTTTATCAACTGTGCATGCTTCTCATTTATTGACTCAATCCGTTTACTTTCCACTTTGTTTGATAGAGCATCATTTATTTCTTTGATATCAATATTTATAAGTCTTATATCTGATTTTAGGGCTGCGTTCCCGTTACTTTTTTCATCTACTATCCTATCTATAGATATCGCATTCGTGCCCACCTCTTCTCTCACATCTCGTATTTCCATGTCTATTTGGATTTTCAACTTTTTCACTGATTCCTTTAGCTCCTTAATGTCTTTTGCCATGTTGTTTTTAAGGTCTTGATTGTCTTGTTTAAGTGACAAGATATCAGTTTTCATAGAGTTTATAATTGTCTTAAGACATGCTATTTCTGAGTTGTTCGTTATTCCACTGCTCAGAATACTACTGTCTAGATTCGTTCCCTTATTATTTGGTGTACTTAAGCACTGTCTTAACTCATGGAATTCGGCGCCCTCTAGAACCTGGATTAAGGTATGAATGTCATTAGCCAATTTTTTTATTTTGTTCTGACCACCGTATGAGTTCTTACGCTTTTTCAGCTCCACACTCAAGTCATAAGGATAACCATCTGTTGCCTTAACTGCTTCAAAAACTCGTATTCGCACATCTTCTAAGTCTGTATGATCTGCAATGATTTGGTTTATAAACATGTCTTTGGTCATATTATTCGACAGCTCTGATAAATCTGATATAAGTTTATAGTCATTATTCTCGAGCCATTACGCCATTTGGAGCTCCTCGGATAAACAGCGGACCAATCAGTGTCAAGTAGAAAAAGATTTCGATTGGCTGACACCAAACGGGGGTGAATCTAATAGATAGAACAGCGCTGGTTCTCAATGATGGATGGCGCGAGCCATAGGCTAATGCCAATCGAAGTCAGCCATGGTTATGCACACCAGTGACCCTAACTTTTAAACTGAAAAAGGTCGTCAAACTCCATTCAATTCAATTTCTTTTGTGCTATTGATACTTAGACAGAATATGACTCAGAATTTAGACAAGACCCTCTCTCCAAATAACATAGAAACACTAGATGGCCTGTCAAAATATGATCGGATATAGTCTACGATTCTGGTACCCTGTCAAATTATATGTCTATAAATAATCCAAGAGTTTATTTGTGTGCTGATATATTTCCGAATTAGAGCCCAATGCATGAGTACGTTTGACACACTAGTGACGTTAAATACGTATATGTGTCGATTTGCCCGTCAACTTATGGCCCAACATTTCCAAAAAAGAACAAATTTATTTTTGACGTCTTTAGTAGGAAACGGGTTGGAAAATATTTATATATAAAGAATAAAATGTTGTTAGTCAACACTTTCTTCTTTTGTCCCAACATTTGCCATTTTACCATACTCAGCAGCATTACCTACGCAAGACTTCAAGGGTAATATCTGGTGCATTGTATATGTTTGCTTCAGTGAAGAAGCTCTAAAATTAATTAATCACGGTTTTCAAGCCCGTGGAGCGATACGATGTATCGTCATGGCGATGTGTGCGTCAACGTGTGTTAGTGAACCTGAATTTTATAAATACATCTTAATCTCTTTTGGCAGTGTTTTGGTGGACATGTAAGATATCAAATAACTTAAGGTAATTTAGTCTGTTTGTGTATGCGCAAATTTTTCTAGAAAGTGAAATATTTTTCGATACAGTGCATATAAGATGCATTAATTAAAATGATCAATTAAGATCACTATTTTATATACATATACGTATACATATAAATCAGTTATTAAAGGGAAGTAGTTTCTTTCATGCGTCGCTAGTTTCACTTTTGTTTTGTTAATCGGATTTGCTTTATTGGGATCTAACGCCCTTTTCAACTGCTATGGTCATATCGCAAATTCTCGGGCACCTAATAAGGATTCATGGTATTTCTCGAATGGTTGAGCTTCAGATAAGAGCTGATAGTCTATGGTAAGGATCAAAATGTCACCGAGTCTAATTGAAGTTTTTTAAAGTACATGTAATTGAGCAGGATCTGGAAAAACGTCCCTCATAGCATTTGAGAACAACATGCTTCCAGATCAGCCTGCGTATACACGCAGTCTGATCAGGAACCATGTTGTTCTCAAATAGCTTCGTCATGGTCTGTAGCAACCATTTGAGAGTAACATGGATGCTGGCCAAAATGCATCTAGGCTCGGCCTTATCTTGAAACATTGCTGTCTCAAACGCTATAAGGGGCGTTTTCCCAGATCCCGGCTCAATCATAAAACTGTTTGGCCAAGTTCTGAATATTTACTACTTCATCTGCTGGACTCCTCGAGTTCTTGCCACTCAAGTCCAACGGATTCCTGTATTGAAAAGGTCAGTAGGCCTATCTAACGCTGAACATGGGCATTTTGTTAGATCTGATTTGTTAGAACTACATGTGTAGCCTAAAGTTTATCAGTTATATGACGCGATGTATATTGCAAATAAATATAGAATGTCTTGTGCATTTGACAACTAAGTGACGTACATATGTATTCTAGAAACAGAAACTGCAAGAAAAATTTGGTGTGCATTTGACACAATAATAGAAATTGATACAATCAGGGTTGTTTTAACTTGACAATACATATGAGCCAGGATCTGGAAAAACGTCCCTTATAGCATTTGAGAACAACATGGTTCCTGATCAGCCTGCGTATACACGCAGTCTGACCAGGAACCATTTTGTTCTCCTAAAGCTTCCTCGTGGTCTATAGCAACCATTCCAGAGTAGCATGAATGCTGGCTAGACTGCATCTAGTCACGGCCTTATCTAGAAACCTTGCACTCTCAAATGCTATAAGGGGCGTTTTTCCAGATCCCGGCTCAATTATAAAACTACTTGGCCAAGTTCTGAATATTAACTACTTCCTCTGCTGGACTCCCCGAGTTCTTGCCACTCAAGTCCAGTGGATTCCTGTATTGAAAAGGTCAGTAGGCCTATCTTACGCTGAAGATAGGCATTTTGTTAGAACTCATTTGTTAGAAATACATCTGTAGACTAAAGTTTATCAGTTATATTATTATATGACGCAATGCAAATAAATAGATTGTATTGTGCATTTGACAACTAAGTGACGTACATAGGTATTCTAGAAACAAAAACTGCAAGAAAAATTTGGTGTGCATTTGACACAATGATAGAAATTGATACAATCATGGTTGTTTTAACTTGAAAATACTTATGTTATTGAATAGGTTACCAGTAGGATGTGTGACGTGGATTTCATTGTCTGAGGTTTTTATAGTCTGATCACGTTTTTATGGCACATGTTTAAAAGTTTTACCTTTGTAAACAATATTTCAATACAACTAACAAATTAAAGTATAACTCAAAGTTTATAATTCTAGACTTGTACACAAACACTATTCTACTTGTTGTTGAAAATGACCCAACACAAACACTTTCTCCTTCAAGAATAAACGAACTAGGACATAAAATTCTCTCATATTGCCTACCATAAATGGTTTGGTAAATGTTGAAACTATATATTGCATTTTAATGTTTGTATACAAGTCTGGAGATAAAGACTTTAGAGTTATAGTTTAAGGAGTGCGGTATTGTGTTGTTTACATAGATAAAGGTTGTAAACATGTACCCTAATACAGTGGCAGGACTATAGACGAGTCTACCGGTGATAAGTATAACTGCAAATTCCACTGTATTCTATAAAGATTGCTGGGTTTTTTTCCCAAAATTATAGACACTACCATTACTGTTCCGCATCCCTTTGTTCTCCATAGGCCTATATTTTCTTTAAAATAAAATATGTGGTCAATTTGAAAATTGTTACAAATGTCAAATGTTTATAACATGAGGATGTGCAAAAAGATACTAACGCACTGTTCAAAAACAGAGGTGACTGCTGTTTTCGTATGGTTGCAGATCACTCATCATATTGACTCCTATATAATTCTTTTTTAAAATTCTCCATTTCCAGGCGTTGTCGGCCCATTCAAGTCGTCCATTGAGCCAAACTGCCCATGAACGGGTACATATCCATCCTTGATATGCAAAATTTTCGACAAATGGACCAACCAACATGCAGCGGATTCTTCAATTTCAGTCAAACATTCATAGGACATACTGTGTTTTTTTTTTTTTTTTTTTCACGCCAAACTAGAGACACCGGAAATAGTGACCACGTGTACTCCTGCAACCAAAGACACCAAATAGTCTGAAAAGGAAGATGAATACTGGCTCAAAAATAGAATACATGTCACTCAAGAGCATCTGATGTAAATCTTAGCTCAATCATTCATACAGAGTCCAATGCATGACCAAAAGAGAACCCGTTTTTAAAGTACCTATTTTAGCACTCTACCGCATAGGAACCTAGAAATGACTTGCCTGCGTGACCTCACACCTGTAACAAATACTCATAATAGCAATGAATCTTTGGCTAAAAGCAGACTGGGTTTACTGTTATGTTTTGATAAATCGTCAATGTCAATTGCCGCTGTCACCGATGACTCCCGAAGACTTTGGTAGATAAGGATGGTTTTCAGTCTAAGTAAACCTTGCCTTCTACGTGCGCAGATGTCCAGGGTGTAGCAACTGCATCGTAAATGTTTGCTTCATAGAAGAAGCTTTAAAATTGAATAATCACGGTTTTCAAGCCCGTGGAGCGATACGATGTATCGTCATGGCGATGTGTGCGTCAACGTGCGATAGTAAACCAAAAGTTTATAAATACATCTCAATCTCTTTTCGACATTGTTTTGATGGTCCTGTAAGATATCAATTATCTTTTAGGTATAAATAACATTTAAGTCTTTTTGTGTATATATTTGTGTAGTAGGCCTACATAGATCTATTAATATCAGAGGCATAAAAATGATAAATAATTATTACTAAGACTACTATTATATATAAATCAGTCACTAAAGGGAAGTAATTTCGTTTGTGTGTCGCTAGTTTCACTTCGTTGCATTAATCGGATTTGATTTATTATGTTTAACGCCCTTTTCAACTGCTATGGTCATATAGCAGAGGCTGGAGCACCTAACATGGATCCCTGGTATTTCTTGCATCAGTAGGTCTACTACCACAATATCCAAACCGGGCATTGATTAGTCGGACAGACAACCTCAAACTCCACACAGCGACAATGCCTTACATTATCACTGCAGGCATATAAATCACGTGACCATGGTGAATGTCACGCGATATCGTAAAGATGGTGGAAATTCATTTATATTTCTGAAATCATTTTTTAAATCCAATTTAATTTTTTATTTGGATTCATATCTGACAGCTCATATTCTTAAAACATTGCTAAAAACGAGTTTTCTTGTTTAAATAAAAATCTAAATAAAAAAGTTCAATTACCTGAAATCTTGGTAACACAAGCTGTGCCGGCAGAGATCTCCCTAATCCCAATTCAGGGGAGATAACTGCGAAGGAGATTGAGACAACCTGTGCAATCAGCCTACAATAAAAGTGCTGTAAGTACGGCAAACTGCCTGCTTTGAATACTAGATAAAAAGGAATATGAATTCAGGCTCAAAAAATAGAATACATGTCACTCAAAAGCATCGAATGGCAATTTTAGCTCAAAATCATTAACTCGGGGAGTAAGACATGCTTAACCAAAGGAAAGGTCAACTTTTTTAAAATAAATATTTTAGCACCCTACAACCTAGAAAGTACTTGACTGGGTGACCTCACACCAAATATTTTGAAAAAAGGGGAAAATGTTGTTTATAAGATATTTGCCTAACAGTTGTCACCAAGCCTTTTCCTATTGTAGATGTCAAAATTAGATAATTGTGTATTTGGAAAAGAGTAAGCATTGTGTGAGAAATTTGTTGATGACATTAGCCGGACATTTTATTGTTGTTTTTGTCGGATAATCAGGTCTATATTAGGCACTGTCACGCTATATACGAATATATAGGTCTTCCTAATTTGTTTCCAATCCGCACATTTCCGCATCCGGGATACAAAAATAGTTTATACACTTAAAGACACTTCTAACGCAACACTTACCTTTTTGGTAATAACTTGATATTTAACAAACCATTCTTTATCAAATTTTCAATAAATTTAATTCATTCACAATTGCATAATATGTGTAATTTTCATAAAGAAACATTGAGCAGAAATGATTAAATTTGCAGTGCATATAATATGACTTGAAAACAAAAAGTCGCAAAAAAGCTGTGCGAGCTGATAACGTAAATTCATGTTATTCAGGCCCGTAGGAAGCAATTTCATATTGGGGTGGCTGAAGCCCCTGTGCCTGGATATTTGGGGGCTAAATTGGATTGTCCCTTCATTTTCAATGTAAAATAAGGAAAATTTGGTATTTTGGGCAACATCAGGGAGGCTAAGTCCCCCTTAGCCCCCACTGTTCCTACGGGCCTATTATTAATGTAAGAGCAGTAAAGTTTATGACATTATGCTAACATTCTGTGTGTCCGTCATGAACCTAAATGACACGAAGACACACCCTTCTCATTGATAAAGCATAATTGATGGTGAATCTTTGCGGGATCATTCTTAACTCGTCCCTATTAAGTTCCTGTTGCAGTTGTTGAAAGTTTCTTGGAGCAAAAGGGCAAAA
The DNA here is from genome assembly GCA_963680895.1 of Fragum sueziense. Taxonomy (NCBI): domain Eukaryota; kingdom Metazoa; phylum Mollusca; class Bivalvia; order Cardiida; family Cardiidae; genus Fragum; species Fragum sueziense. The sequence continues at coordinate 19,158,942 of OY804599.1, read as the reverse complement.
AACTAATGTCTGGTAACAAATTAAATGATTTTGTGCAATGCTGACACGTACAAAACATTAAACAAAATAGGTGCGACTGAATCCTAGTGTTGCATCGCACATGAAAGCATGTAATCAAATCTTATGAAGCAGTGATATGAGATTTGAGCATGATTTGGTGACGCTGCTTTGATACTATTGAATTCTGCAATTGCCTGGGGTTTTGTGACTTTTTATATTTGAGTCTTAGTAAAAATCCTTAATATTTTTTATGTTTTGATCAGCCGATTTTCTTGAAACTTACAGAAATCATGTAAACGTAATTGATTGATATTTGCTGAAAATTTCATAAAATATACTGCATTATTTTTTTAGTTATGATGAAAAATATAAGTGTTGCGTTGGAAGTGTCTTTAAGTGTATATCTAGACTATATAGATAATATTACCCTTTTGGTGTTAGGACTGGGCTGTGTCTGCCAAAATATGACGTATCACTGACACAGGAGAAATTTAGCTTTAACCCATTTCTAAACAATGTCTGCTTTTGACGTCCATAATAAAGCATGCTTCAGAAAACATTGAGACAAAAGAAGAAAATGCTGATTATCAGCATTTCCTTTTTTTGCCTCAATATTTTTTTAGCTTTGTCACACACCAATTCTCTCTTTATCTACATGTATTTTGTCAGCTGAAGCAGCTATCAGTGGAACACCTCATAGTTTTGCTGTTTGGAAAACGATTAACGCTTTCAGTTTTTTCCAGGGCAAAATGTGCAAAGATACTAACGTTGATCAAGATCAGTAGGCGCATACTTACATGAACTCAGATCAGGGTATGCGTGCCAATAAGTGCATGTAAAGCACATGTACTTTTCCCTGTCGAAATTTATAACGCGAATTCTCAATAAAATCGTTTACTTCAATTTTTTTCCCAAACAAGATCTTAATAGAAAGGGCTCGGCAAAACATTGAGACAAAAGAAGAAAATGCTGATAACCTTTGGTTCAATATTTTCCATGCTATATTTACACAAATCCTATCTTTATCATCATCCATTTGTCGTCGGCAGCAGCTTCCAGACCGGAACAGTCCTAATTTTTGCTGTTTGGAAGTGGGTCCATGCATGTAGCAGTGGCAATGAATTTTGTGCTAAAAATAGAATTGGTTTACTGTTATGTTTTGAAAAACCGTCGGTATTGTTTTAAAATCTCGTAACTACGGCTTGATTCAAGCCGTAGTTTCGAGATTTTATAACAACACCAACGCAAAACTACTTGTTTGTCCGAAATTACGTCACTATCTACTTGATAAAATTGATCCCTGTTGGCAATTAAAAACGCCAACGACCTGAATTTCTAGCTCTTTTAAATCTAATCGGAAAATCGTCATGATCATTGTGTGCTTAATGGACAATTTGCTAGAATTAAAGCATTTCTCAGAAATTCGCGCTTTTCAGTTCCTTCCTGAAAAATTACTTTTAACCAAACAATTATTGTTCTCTAGGGTCCTAAATGGGAAAAATGTGGAAAAATTTAAACAAGAGCATTTTCTCCTCTTTCTTCCTGAATATTTTATGTGCTATGTTGTGCACAGTTACTATCTAAAATACCAACATCGAATTTGTCGTCTTCAGCATATTTCTAGTTTGACCAGTTGAAAAAATGTATCGGTTGCTTAAAGGTTTACAGTTCGAAATAAGGCCAGTGGAACAGGTTCTATTCTAACACATTCCCAAACAACAAAAGTTAAGACTGCTTCAATTTCAAAGCCAGGTCATGTTTTAGAAAGGGTTAAATTCAAATGTGCTGCTGCTGTGCATACCAAAGCATTATGGAAATGGTAGATAAGAGAAATGTGACAAAGGAAACATTGATGGACAAGCTGGGCATCAACATTAACTTTTCTCCTTTTGATTCAGTATTTTGACATTACCTTAGTTACATTGCCAACAACACCATGGACTTCATTAGTTCTAGAGGTAATGTTATTTTTATTTGTGAGAAAATATCTAAAGATAAATACAGAGTATATCTGTTGTGCACAAATTAAGAACTTGGACAGTATTAAAACTGGGTATACGGAACTTTGCCCGGTTTCTAAACTGTATGCCCAGTTTTAAAACTGCTTAGTTTCAAGATTGCTTCCGACATATCTACCAGAATTGTTATTTTGGCTGATTGGAGCCTAGAATTAATTGACTAACTAACTGTTCATAAGCCTGCTCTGCCAGGGACCTCAAATCCTTGGATTATTCGGGAAAATGTTTTACCAGATAGCCAAATTTTGAACTGTTTCAATTTAAAGGGTGTTGCAGACGATAATTTCAAGTTGATAAACTTCAAAAAACCTCAATGGATTAAAAAAAAACTTTGTGGAAAATGAAGAAATTGCTTGTCACAAGCAATTTCTTCATTTTTCATAATGTTTTCACAAGCTTTTTTTTTTTGAGAGAGTCAAAAAGCGTCACTGTACAGTAATGGGTTAACATAGATGATTTCATGAATACCATGAGAATGGTCTAGTCGTGACCGATTTCATTCCACGCGAAGTTTCTCAGACCACCAAAATCATTATCACCATGGAAATTACCATATCCATATGGTGATCCTTCCAAATATGGTCTTACCATATCCCAAACAAGCCCTGTTTTGATATCCACTGTAAATAAGAATTTGAAATAAGCGCTTTCCGTGCTGTAACAAACGCAATTCGCACAATTTATTACACAACATTTTCGGCTGCAACATATCTCCAATTTGGAACAGTTCATGTTATTCTGGTTTGTAAAAGTGTTAAAAATTAACAGAGTTGCGAGATTTTGTGGGTAATGATGGGATGATTTGCTTGTGAATGACGTAAATAATCAAAAACTAAATAAGTGACACATAAAATTATTCGATGGTTATGTTCGAAAATGTCGTAACTGCAACTTAAATACGTACGATCAATCTGACCAAAACCCGGTGGTAAACCCATTACCAAACGACAAATTTTGGACTGGTCAAAATTCATAGATGGTTCAGACGACATTTTCAACTTCAAGTGAATGAAATTAAACAAATTATTGTCTTTTGGTGTAGAAAATATTATGGGAAATGAAGAAATTGCTTGTTACAAGTAATTTCTTCATTTTGCACAATGTTTTCCAAAGCCTTTTTCTTTAGGGGAGTCAAAAGGAGTTAATGTGTGGGAATGGATTAAGTTACAGTAACTGAACATGGTCTTGCTGAATTGTACCCAACAACTTATCATACATTGTCGTTCTTAGAATAAAAACAGAGTAAAATAAATTTATGTGATCAAAGCAAAACAATAAAGCAAAAAGAAAGTAAATGTTGTTTAATATTTGGAGCTGATAGAATAAAAATAAAGTCGAAAACAGCAATTATGTAGAATTAAAGAACACATGATTCAGGATGTGAGATTCTGAACAAACTGAACATTGAAAGAATGCAGGATGATTGATCTTAATGGTCATCAACATTTTGTCCAAGTTTTGTTAGGATCGGTCAATAGTTTCAAATGCATTATGGTTGTTAAAAGACATTTTCGTAAATTTCAACGGCACATTTAAATCATGATGTAAAATGCATGCTAAAGCATTACAATTGAGAAAAAATTATGGTCACCAATATTCAGTCAAAACAGCTATTTTTTACGTTCAATCAGAAAATTCAGGACATTCTAGGTCAATCAAAATTGTTCGAAGGTATCTGAGAACGGACAACAACATGCACCGACTTATTTGAAATTGTTACGAGAATCTTTCTAGGGTAAGGCCTGCGTAATGCAATCCCTGAATTATGGTTATATTTTGACATACATGTATGCCTTGACGTTCGTAAGGCCGAGCATTCACTGATCAATTCCGATAAGGTCCGATAGTAGTTCCACTCTATTTAAGGTATCCAACCCCTCAAAAGAGCCAGAGGCGAAATTTGAAAAGTGCAAATACATGTAATTCCTAAACTGTGATACATTTCCATTCCAAATACAAATATACTAGTAAGCATTTTGTACGGTTTAGAATTTTGAATTAAGGGGGAATGCTCCAGTTTCCTTATTTTTTCCCCAAAAATAGAATTTATTCATATTTTGTATGTTGAAATTACATGTTATTACCAATGGAAAAATAAAATAAAAATGGATCGTCAGCGATCTTGTTTGAATTTTATAGGCATTCGTATCACATACCCCTACATGAAAAAATGCACAATTTCTTGCACCTGTCCAAGGTCACTAAAATGCTAATAAAATGCTGTATATTCATTGTTTAGTCCCGTAAACGGATTTAAAGTAACGTCTTACATTTAATAAGAACAGAAAACCCAAAATATGTGCTAATGTAAACGCGTAAATGTATAAAACAGCATGCTCACGTGTTCGGTTAGATCAACGAAGCTGGAGTTTTTTATGTCAAAATTTGCATATTTTGGGAAATATTTCAAGTTCTACATAATAGAATTTGATAAAACTCCCTCATTGTATTAAGCAACAAGTCCTGGTAATAATTCAAAAAGAAAATGTGTAGGTCAGCGCACGTATTAGTGAATTACAGCCATTTTATCAGCTACACATGAATAAAATGACGCAAAACAGTGGTAACTGCATACACACTTACGACTGTCTTGCTCTAAATAATCGATTTCCATCTTGGGGAAATCAGTTTCGCATAATAAATACACTTTTATCGTCGAAAATGGTAAATTGGAATAATATGAGGTTATTTAACATGTCTTTGTACAATACTGAATTCTATTGGATGAGTACAATGCAGAACGAGGCTATATTTGGACGAGCCGATAGGCGAGTCTAAATATAGACTGGTTCTGCATTGTACGAATCCAATAGAATTCGGTATTGTACAAAGACATGTTAAATGACCTCTTTATTTCACATCATTTTTTTTCACACAAAACATGACAAAGATTAATTTTGTATAAAAATTAAGATCGAGATCTAATTACTTTTAAATAGAATTCCAACGTGAAATAAAAAAGGAAGAAAAACAACATAGGCTTATGTCATGAAAAAAATGTAGGCTACATGTACATTTCTAACACTGTGAAATATACATGGCATCTGACATTAAATCTATATTTATCGATTTATGTTTGTCTCAAAAGATTGAATAGACCGTCATTTGACAGTTTGAAATGTACATGAAATTTGTCATATAAACTATCTATCATGCCAAGCGTAAATCAACGATGAAAACATTGACAGAAAAGGAGAAATTGCTGATAAACGGCAAATCTCCTTTTCTCTTAGAACTTTTTGTCAAGCCTTTTAATGGGTATCAAATCCAGGTCTTGTTTGGGAAAGGGTTAAGTGTGATTTTTATCATTGCTGCAAATTAAATGCGCTACAATTCAGAAATGTTTTGAAATGAAAATAATCTCTTTCGTGATGTTTAAAATCATTTTCTCCTTTTGCCTTAATGTATTCCCAATGCGTTTTTTCAATCACAGAATCAAAGCTATGTCTTGTTTAGGACAGTGAATTCAAAATAGCATGTTGAAACAAACATTCAACTCTGGGCCTTATGCACAATTTTGCTTTTGCAGACGAGATCTCTACTAAGGGAGATTACTCTTCGATGCGAATATGGATATTTTGTACGGCAGCCTCGATTTGGGAAAAATCCATATTTGTACGGTTCAATCGATATTTGTAGGGTTCAAATGAGTGCAATGCATATTTGGACAGTTCAACCGGTGCATCGTACAAATATCGATTTTGCCGCTTTGGAGTATCGAGAATCCCGTGCGTTCACGCAATTATCTCGTGCGTACAATACGGCTCTAGGTATTGTATACTCACGTGGTACAAATGGGACGATTTCATTGGTTTACTAATGTAGGGTGTGAAATAATGTGTTATATTATTGAAAATATGGTAGCGAAACATATTGGTACGAAACATTTAATGTACTACAGTAAAGACCGAGTGTTCCGAAAAACTGGAGCATTCCCCCTTAATTCATACTTATGGAAATATTTGACAAAAAATTTCAAAATTACCTCCCTTGCATATGAATATAGAGTAAAATAATATTTGTAAATTATTTTCTTCTTGGAGCATAATCTTGAAATCCGGCACGGTGAATCAACTTATTTGAAGTGTATTTACAAGTGTGTGTAGTTTGATACATTTCGTACGGCTAGAAAGTAGTGATTTTTTCAGGGTCTGTAAACCTTAGAGTCATGTTAGATGCAATATCACCTGTTTCCGTAAAAACGGAAATAATTGAGCGTGCTTACATTTTCGGGGAATATTCTTAACACTTTTTGTGAAAATGTTTCTTAATTGTATGAAGAGTTGGCAAAAAACCACAACAAAAGTCAAAAATTCAAATGTAGAGAGCAATGAAAATTACTTCCCTTTAAAATCGTCTTAGAATCGTTTAAAATCGTCTATTCGCACTATACAGATTTCGTTCCATAACTGATTACACAGGCCTTACCTTAACGAACTGTAGTGGGGACTTTATCGTATATTAAGCTCTATAGACTTATGGTTCATTGAGAACCGACACGACTTGTACATTTATCATTCCATTCACGTAGTCTATCCATTATGCAATTTATGTTCGCTCCATTGTTTGGATACAAAGACAAGTCGACGGTGTAAATATGGAACTACTCTAAGAGAGAACAGAATGTCCGTCAGGAGAAAAGGAGACTTTCTTTATAAAACGAAGGACATCGTTGGGGGCATGCTTTGCTACATTTCTATTCTACAAATTAACCCTTTCCCAAACGATAAAATTTTAGATTGATCCACTACAAAAACTGACACAAATAACGAAATGGATGTTATTAAAGATAGGATTTGTGGAAAATAAGGCACAGGAAATATTGAGACAAAAGGAGAAACTGCTGGTTTTCAGCAGTTTCTTCTTTTGTTTCAATGTTTCCCAAACCTTTTCTATTAGAGACGTCAAAACCAGGAAAGTTTGGGAAAGGGTTAATCAAAATCATGCAGATACTCGCCGCGCGTTTTCATATCTTGCGCCACACGTTAACATCCCTTGTACTGTTAAAATTTTACTTTTCTTGTCACTATTAGAAAATACTTGGGCAAACATTGAAACAAAAGGAGAAAATGTTGATAATGCCGATATTTTCTTGATTTTATTTTATAAAAATCGGGAAAGAATTACACCATGTAAAGTACATTTCTCTCCCCACAGACCACTCACCATTTTGTGAAAATGGACTATTCTACTAACACAGGAACTAGAACAGCTGGAATATTCCATTTATGACAGGCAAATGGGATGTTTAATTGTCCCTGATTAATAGTCCTCCCTCGCGCGCAATGACGTCACTGTTTCCTGAATATCCACAGAACCCCGATCTTGGCCATTATTCCAGTTAACTCTTTCCCGGTCTGCAAGATAACATCATTTTTGTATTTTTCTAAAACTGCTGCAGGCGACAAAATGGATGTAGATTGAAACTGAATTTGTGTACATTGTGGTACAGAAAATATCGATACAAAAGAAGAAAATGCTGATTATCAGCATTTTCTTCTTTTTGTCTCAATGTTTTCTTGGGAGCGTTCTCTTCTAGGGATGGCAAAACAAGTTTTGTTTGGGAAAAGATAAATACGCTTGTAAAAATCAAATGTCAAACCATTCAGAGCTTATTTTATAGTTGCTCGGGGCGGAATAACGTTTAATTTAGATTATTACCGAATATTTTTAGAGACATTGCTGTTGGGCTGGTTGTTTAAGTATATTTACAAATATAACAAATATAAAGACCAAAGGCATCCCCATTCACTATTTTGTATCTTAAGCGTAAACAAAACATAAAAATAGACAGTATCAGCTCTTTCTCAGTAATCCTGGTTTTGACATCAACAATAAAGAAAGCTCTTGAAAGGCATTGAGTGGAAACTATGAAATGATGATTTCAAGTATTGTCTACCTTTCCATCAATGGTTTATATACTTCTAAAGGCCCAACATTAGCACTGGCATTATTTGACAAACTGAAATAGATAGGTATATAGATAAAAATAAAAAAATATTATAAGTAACGTTTAAGTGACATTTCACATTTATTTCAATTTTTAAAAGTATGTCTTGATGCAAAAATTGTTTATTCTTATGGGTAGAAATGCTATCAGTTTTTTTGAAGTTATTATTTATAAGCGGAAAATGCGCCTTTAAAGTTAAGACAAAAATGACAAATTCTATATAGATCTGAACTGTTGTCCATAACAATTTGTCTAATTTTCGCACAAAAATATATATTTCTCGTAAACGGTTCAATATTTTGACTTGAAATTTTCAGAATTCCGTAAGAAAAGATGCTCTTTCAGATAGAATAAAAGTACAATTTATGTAAAAATAATTGTGAAATTTCACTTCAAAGTGACATTTCACAGACATTTTTTCATAAATGTTACTTTTATTGTTATCTGAAAGAGCATATTCCCTTGTGAAAATTCTGAATATTTCAAGCCAAAATATTGCGCCGTTTACGAGAAATACATATTTTGTGTTAAAACAAATTGTTGTGGACAACAGTTCAGATGTATAATGTAATTTGTCATTTCTGTCTCAACTTTAATGGCGTGTGTCTCGTTTATCAGCAACAACCTAAAGAAACTGATTGCATTTATGCACATTAGACTAACCAATCTTGCCAAACAAACTTTGAAAAATTAAAATGAAAATGAAATGTCATTTTAAAGAAAAATAATGGAAATTGAAAAAAACTCGATTGACAATAAATTTATAATTCGTGTCTGGTCACCGTCGTATAAATCAGTGCAGTCATACATCGATAGAAGAATTAAAATGATAATAGTTTACAATGACTGTATAGATCTGGAAAACTGACCTGGCAGGGCATCTCTATCTATAAGGTAGCTATTTATCAGGACCTATATGATTACAGTCCGGTCACGATATTATGACGTGTACATATTTGTGACCCGTCACGCTAAAAGGGACCTTATCCGAGCTCTAAAAGTTCACATTTTGACAAACTTTTTAGACCCAGCACAGATCAACCAGATCCCGTATGCGAAAAATGAACATAGAGTAAGATAGGAAAAACTTTCCGGATTTAGAAAATTACATGAAAGTGAAAAGTGTCGGCCCTAGTCTGGCTGCGCGGACAGCGCAGACAGACTAGGGACGATATTTTTCACACATCTGATAAGGTCCCTTTTAGCGTGATGGGTCACATTTACAAAATAAACCTTGGTCGAATAAGAAAGGACAGACAGGAATTCGAGCAACGTGACTGATTCTAATCGTGTTTACAGACAACAATTTTGTTTGCCAAAAGCAACCCATTTAGTGTTGATCCTATTTGATACGTAAACAAAGAGGACTATAATATTTTCTGTATTTGGGATCGTAACAGACTGAGGATCCCTGTAATTTTGATGCGAGGTCTATTATTTGCTATTTTCTTTTCAGACAAGAATCTTTCTAGCCCACGGCACCGTCGTTTTTCAGCGAAAACCTTGTATCTGCAGCTTAAATTAAGCTGCAGATACAAGGTTTTCGCTGAAAAGCATCGATATGTTGTTTGTCTGGTACGAAAACATTCTCTGTTTACTTGTAACAAATCTAAAGTAATATCTCGACCTTCAGTGCATGGTGTACTCTGACATGAGTTGTAATGTACTAGACCAACGTTGGCCACAAATGCCATATTTTCTTAATTTCACACTGAAAATTTTGGGAAAATCCATATTTTTAGCCCCCCAATATTCAGGACAAGGGCTTTAGCCCCCCCCCCCATATGAAATTGCTTCCTACGGGCCTGTTGCAAATAACAATTTGAATGAAGTGAATGAAATCTTTGTACATCTGTATAGAAAACAATATGGAAAATGAAGGAAATGCTAAATTAATAGCAATTTCTTCATTTTCATAATGCGTTCCAAAACCTTTATCTTGTGTGCGTCAAAAACGTCAATGTGTGTGTTTGAGCTTATATACTGACGGCCATAAGAAACGCCTCAGTCCTATTAAATATAAGATTTTTGAGTTTATTTGATTTGAAATTACAAAAACTCATTTCCATCTGTAAATTTGATTATCTGGTGTTGAAAAATGATTGTAAAGAAATTATAAAATTGTTACAGTGTAGAAATATAGCACATTTAAACAGAGCGGTATCAGAATTTCCATTTAAAAATCAGTTGCACGTGGTTAAAACTTTACTTTCGACAATAACAGGTGTCGTAAAACGTGTTATTTGGCGTTCAAAGTTAGTGAATACTACATGCGGCGTCGAGCCCAACGTCATAGACATGAAACGCATATGCGTCATATATGACGTTGACGTTAGAAATCTTCTCATATAACAGGCGTTATCCGAGGTCTATCTGACTTTTGCCGATTGGCAAATGTTTCTGTCACTCTAACTCGTCACCTAAGAAGCCTAATTGTGCAATGCAAGACGTTTAAAACGTCCGACGGCTTGTTTTTTAGTTTCTCGTATTCAAAAATGGCTCATATACGAGCTCTATTTTCCGAACAATGTATCTGTTTCAAACGTTACTTGAAACAACGTAAAATGCAATGAAACACTTATTTGACCACCACATTAATCGACTACTCAACACAACGTCGATCCGAACGTCACAAACCTGAAACGTAAATGACGTTGACGTTAGGAATTTTCTCGTTTTAAAGGCGTTACACGAGATCCAGTTGAGCGTGACCGATCGATAAACGTTCGCGAAACTCAAACGCGTCGATCAAGACTCCGAATCGAGACACACAATGTGTTAAACTGTCTGGCGACTTGTTTGCGTATTTCTCGCATTCGAAAATGGCCATACCGTGAGCTCCCTTTTCAGAATTTAGCCTTTGCATCCTTCAATACGGATGTTTGATAAGAAAATCTTTGAATTCCTGATTGCCTATCCACTAACACATGTTACTGTGTAAAATGAGACCAATTTCATCACATGACAAATAAACACGAAGCGCACGTAGAAAACGTGACCAGTCACCGGAAATGAGCATCATGATGAATAGAAACGCATATTTGTTCATTTGACGTAACTGTTGGTCAAAAATATTATATGCAGCATATAATTCACTAATATTGTAATAGGCTTAAGGAAAGTAATGACAAATTTCACTGAGGCGTTTCTAATGGCAGTCAGTATATTATATTGGATATCGCATATCGAAAAAGAACAACATTAATCAAGATTCATAAATTATCTTGACGCGATCAGTTTCGACCCTTATCAGCCTGCGCCGTCATTGCACATTAACTGACGTCAATACTTTTCACGCTTTCCTTTTTCAGACGGGACACATTGTCATGCTCCAAAAAAGTACAGTACTCTTAGAGCCGCAACAAAGCGTTTCATAATCTCTCATAGTACATGAAGGTTCATAACAATGCGTTTCGTAATCGATTGACCCAACCCATTCATCACCGACGATTCTCGTGATTTTTTCCTGTAAATAACAATTAATGTCGGATAGAATAGTTTATGGCCTCCCCCAATTGTCGTCTGTTAATGGTCCTGAGAGCTTCTGCTAGAATGAATTTGTTCTTAGCGGGAAATTATGGTGATCTCTCCCTTATGGATTTAGCCTTAAACCGAGTCTTCTCTTATGAAAACTCGCTCTTTGATATTTGGATGTCGCTATTTACGACATCCAAATATCAAAGAGCGAATTTTCTTCAGAGAAGACTCGGATTGGCTAAGCCTGTGGAATATTCTCGTCACTTGAGCAGGCAAGCAAAATAGAATAAGACCAACCTGCACATACGTACAGTCTGGTCTTATTCTACACAGTCTGTTTGTTCAATTTCAGTGTCTATTCATTTTGTTTGATTTTTTTATTTTATGTCACACAGAACAACTTGATATGTGCTATTCCCATTGTTGTTCACTAATGGTTAGACAAGCTTCTGCTAGAATGAATTTGCTCTTAGCAGGGAATTATGGTGATCCCTCCCTTGAGAGTTGGGTCAGCGGAATTTCCTGCTCGCTTTAGCAGACAAAATAGACCAGCCAGAACAAACATGAAGTCTTGCCTTGTTCTATAGGCCCTACCGCCTGTCCAATCTCCTTCACAGTTATCTCCCCTGAATTCGGTTAAGGCAGAATATCCGTAATGTGGCAATTTTGATATTCACAAAACATCGGATATTTCGAGCGTCGTCCGGTCGTTACGTATCCGAACCTATTCGGGCGTCGTCGTAAACATTCTGTGGTGGAAAATTCTACCGCCGAACGTTTGCGACCGCGCCCGAATAATTCCGACGTCGCGCGAATCTCATTAGGGGTAGACTACCTAAATTCCGGTGACTATTTATAAATGTTGTTCTCTCGTGTAAAATAACAATAATTATGCCTTAGAACAGTTTATGACCTCCCCCTATTGTCATTCACTAATGGCTCGATGAGCTTCTACTAAGATGAATGGATTCTTAGCACGGCGTCGTGATTTGTGACCCCGTGGCCTTTATTATGAAACACTTTTGACTTTTTGAAATAGAAAGATAGCTTAAAAGTACAATGAAAAATTAAGATAATCATATCAATTAATTGTACAAAACAATCAGATGTAAAGTAGGGGTGTATGAAACTCTGGCTGAATGGATTTCTGTTTGACAGTATTCAAACACAGGTTGATCTGTAAACATGATTCTGTAAATATTTTAAAGGTCCATTTTTACCAAATTTCTGTCTATTTAGTCTAATCAGAGACATATGATAGTTGTGTGCATGTTTATCTATGTCTCTGGTCTAATTAGCATTTTCTGCGACTGTGTAGATCTGTTAAACAGGAGAATGGTCTACACAATGGACCCAGTCCTTAGTGATCACACTACCAAAGAAAGGTAATTTACAACAATGCAACAACTATCGCTCCATAAGCCTAATATGCCATCCCAGCAAAGTGATGCTCAAGATCGTATTGAATAGATTGACACCGCAGGCAGAGACAACCATAACAGAAGAGCAAGCAGGATTAAGAGCAGGACGTAGCACCACTGAGCAGATCTTCAACCTCAGGATCCTATGTGGAAGATATCTACAACATCAGCAAGAACTCTACCACATATTTATAAATAGATTTCAAGAGAGCCTTTGACAGAGTCTGGTATGCCAAACTTTGGGCTACTATGAACCATTATAACATCAACGCTAACCTCATCCAAGTCATACAAAATCTATACGACAAAGACAGTAGTGAAGTATACCTCAACGGAGAAATTGGTGAATGGTTCAGAACATCAGTTGTAGTAGGACAAGGATGCCTGCTTTCGCCAACGGTCTTCAACATTTTCCTAGAAAGAATTATGACCGACGCACTTAAAACCCACGAAGGGACAGTAAGCATTGGTTGCAGAACAATTACAAATCTGCAGACTTTGCTGATAATATAGACGGACTGGCAGGCTCAGAACAGGAGCTAGAAAATCTGGTTAACCAACTCGACAAATCCTCTGCAGACTAGGGTATGGAAATCAGCGCAAACAAAACCAGACTCATGACAAACAACATTCATGGAATTCAGACTGACATCATCGCAAACGGAGAAAAACTTGAAACCGTAAAGAACTTTAAATACCTAGGTGCACTAGTATCAGATGAGGGATCTAATCCTTAAATATCAACCAGAATTGCTATGACAGCTGTAACCCTAGCTATGATTAACACCATCTGGAAATATAAATCCATCAAACTTGGTTCCAAGATAAGACTCATGCGCTCCCTCGTCCACTCTGCATTCCTATATACATGTGCAACATGGACCCTTACAGTAGAAACTGAGAAAAGGATTAAGGCCATAGAAATAAGATGCTACAGAAGACTGCTTGGCATATCTTACAAAGATCACATAACCAATGAAGAAGTAAAAACAGACTATGACAATCTAGAAGTCCATACGATAATATGCTTACTACAAAAAGCGTAAACTCAGATGGTTTGGTCATGTAACCAGAGGACAGGGAATTGTCGAGAAGGTGCTCCAAGGAACAGTCAGAGGATGAAGAAAGAGAGGAACTTACGGTTAACTTACGGTTAACTTACGGTCTCCGGATCAAAGGAAAGCGTCTAGCTTCTACGAAGACAGAAGAAAAGATGGGGAAAGAACATCACTGAATGGACTGGACTGAAAATGAATAGGGCAGTCACACAAGCAAAGGACAGAGACGGTTGGAGAGAACTGGTTGTTAAGTCATCCACAGCGCCCAATGGCAACCGCTACGGGATAGGTGAAGGTGAAGGTGAAGGTGAAGAGTTAGGACAACAGTGAGGACCATTGCCAGTAGTCGACCCGTCGGATTGGCTGACTACTGTGTCAAAGGTACTACCTCTACTATGTACCCTACACCCCAAAAACATACAAGTACAGAATAATTATTCAAGATCGTCTTAAAATTGAAGAGAAAATGAAAGATAATGTGAAAAATTAATTGTATAAAAGTGAAACATTTTTTTTCTATCATTAAATGAGATATGAGGACTTTCAATCTTGGCGGCCATCTTGAAATAGGCAGCCGTTTTGTTCTATTTGTACAAATGGATAAAACAAATCATTATACATGCGATTTTATCAAAACTTAGCTCCAGAACTGGTCGAAATCAAAACCTTGGTTCCAAATTTTATGATATAGCCATTTCAAAGGTTCATATAGGCGGCCATCTTGAAAAATGGCCGCCATTTTGGATTTTTCAATGTCCCATCGGGTCAAAATTTTCCAATTCCCTTCTTGTACAAATTGAAGAGAAAATGAAAAATAATGTGAAAAATTAATTGTATAAAAGTGAAACATTTATTTTCTATCATTAAACGAAATATGAGGACTTTCTATCTTGGCGGCCATCTTGAAATAGGCAGCCGTTTTGTTCTATTTGTACAAATGGATAAAACAAATCATTATACATGCGATTTTATCAAAACTTAGCTCCAGAACTGGTCGAAATCAAAACCTTGGTTCCAAATTTTATGATATAGCCCTTTCAAAGGTTAATTTAGGTGGCCATCTTGAAAAGTGGCCGCCATTTTGGATTTTTCAATGTCCCATCGGGTCAAAATTTTCCAATTCCCTTCTAGTACCACCACACCAAATTTGGTGCTTGTATCACCATTTGCACGATTTTGCCAAAAAATGGCACTTATCCGCTCCACTATGTAGGCTAGGGCCTCACTAAAGACAGTAGTCTGGTTCCCGCACATGAAATCTACTACGGATATAGTAGTAGTAGAAGTAGTAGTAGATTCAAGTGTTCGAATGGTTACCAGTCTATAAAGACAGTACACTGGGTCTATTGTCAGTGGCGGATCCAGGGGGGGGGGGGGGGTGTTCGGGTGGTTCGAATCGAACAAACCCCCTCTGTAACCTGATTATTTTATTTTCATGCAGAAACTCGGTAAAAATTGTGTAATAGGGGCCTACTAGAAAAACGAACCCCCCTCTTTTGCATATATATCCGAACCCCCTAACAGAAATCCTGGATCCGCCGCTGATTGTTGTAGATCTATTGTAGGCCTGTTCTCAAACATTCTCTGTTTTGGACGAGTATAAGTCGCTGAAGACAGAAAGCTTAGGAAAACATTGCAGGGAAAAATAAAATAGATCTAGGCCTACATAGATCTAGACCTATCTATTGGGGATAGGCCTATATGAATTTCTCGCTTTTCTTCAAATGACTTTGATCTTGGTAATACGTGTAGGCCTATCAAAGTGGATCTAAATATATGCCTTTTGCAGAATATTGTTTGTTAAAAGAGATTAAGCAAGTCCGTTACGGACAGACTTGCACTGTGCGCACGAGCATACAAAATGTTGTTCGATTTCGATTTACAAGAACGGCGCATTCTATTCCAAACAAGCACACCCTTAATTACCTACAGAGTAACCTCCCGTGGCGAATTCATCCCGGAAGAAAGAAACTTGACAATGAAATGAATCGAATTTGCGATTATCAGACGAATCAGTACGTTTGATCCGGTTTTCCTGAGTTGAGTTGTGCGATTGTCGTCGTATTAAAGTTCCGGATCATGTTAGAATCCTCCAAAATTTGAAGAAGGAAGAGCTAAGCCAAAATTCAAGATGGCGGCCCCCTCTTACAATGGGTTGCCAGACACTTCAACAATGCACTTACTCGGCGATCTAGAGACCGGGAAAGTGGTGACAATATTTTTCACGAAGAAGAAACCAGAGAAAAGAACACTGGAAATCAAACCTACAACTAGTCAGCTTGTGTGGATCAAAGCACAAGGAGTTCGACCTGAAGGGTCAAGTAAGTTCACTTTTTTCCTTAACCCATTACCACACAGTGACTCTTTTTGACTCGCCTTAAGCAAATGGCTCTGGAAAACATTGTGGAAAATGAAGAAATTGCTTGTGACAAGCAATTTCTTCATTTCCCACAATGTTTTCTACCACAAAAGACCAATAAAATTGAAGTTTCATTCACTTGAACTTGTCTTCTGCAACACCTTTCAAATTGGAATAGTCCAAAATTTTGTCGTTTGGTATTGGGTTAAATCGTCTTATTCATATGCATTTTTCGGATCTAACATTCAGAGATTCTTCAACAAGATCTACTCCAATTCCAAAAACAAACCAATTGATTAATGTCTAAACAATGGTAAACATGTATTGAAAGAATTTTCCTTTTCCCAAATAAGAAGGCCCAAAACAGCGGTAGCCTGGAACCCCATTGTATCGGTCTACTTATTTACAACTAATGACAGCTATGAAAATAAATATTTTTTCCTTACTCGTACTATGTCTTCTTGTAAAATAACATGTTCACTGCTGTTATATAAAAAAATCGTTGTCAAAATCTCAGTTCTATATTACAAAAATGTCAAAAATCGGCAGCCATGTCAAATCCGGTGAATAATGGCCGCACCCCATTATATCAGTGCATTGTGATTGAATGTTGAAAAAGTTAAAATAATGACTGACAAACAGCATCAAAAAGTATTTAAATTGAATCTGCAGTTTCTTTTTGACAAATAGGTGTAGACATTTTTGGGAAATAATAAAGTTTCAATACTTTTTATCACTTTTAACAATGGCTACCTGTTTAGATTAACCAAAAACTTCCATTCGTCAGTCCAGTTTTAAATTGTTTGAATAATTATTATCTGATGAACATATATTTTATAAAATCGGTGCTGGAAAGATTCAGGGACCTAGTTGTTAATGTAAATAATAAGAACAGAGGTCCCATTCACGCACATATGTGTGTAATTCACGTACAGGAAAGAAAAATCACGCATGCAAATTCTGGTAAAGGGTGCATGCATGCACTGAATTCATAGAATGAAAACAGCTTTAAAACATATTTGTCATGAAAATGTTCATTGTTTGACAGGAACAAATATTTCTAAGTCAATGAAATTATATTTTGTTGGTTAAAACTTGTTAAGTAAGGTTGTAATTGCCCTTTGGTGTATAACTTTATTGTTTACATTCAGAATGTAAGTGCAGTGTTTATTTTTAATTTTGGGGGAAGGGGGTCAGGGCCCATAGGTGGGGGAAAATTTGCGCGTGAACGCCCAAAAAGGGGAAATTTCAATACATGCTTATACTCTCAAATACAGTGTTATAAATGCATTTAACTTGCTTGTATATCATAATGGGACCTTCAAACAACCATTAGAACTGCTAGAGATGCCTAGAATCTAAATATGATTTGGATTTTTCTTTGCAACAAAAAATCTAGTTCCAGGAGGGGAAAATTTCTCTGAAATGGGGGAAAAAAGTATATTCCTCAGAGAGGGGAAAGGGGCCCAATAACGACCGGTTTTTTAAGAAAAAAAATCACTGAAGTGTCATGATGAGTAATTATTAGTGTTGGGCAATCGGTTTAAAATCACAATCGATTATCGGTTTATAATCGGAAGGGCAAACCAACTAGCTATCGATTATACAATCGATTTATCAGTTTAACAGTTTCTTTCCCATATTAATGGATGTTAGTCTTGTTACAATGGTTGTTTTTCCGTGTCATACAAAACTGTACATGAATTGTTCTGTTCTTTATAAATTAAAGAATATACATTACCTTTTAATCCTTGTTTTATTTAATACCCTTTATTGTGGTCCTTGAATCATGATTTTTCAACTAGATGTAATGTTTTGTAAGAACCGTGGACAAAATAGCCTCTTGTAATCAGCTGTTATGGCCAGGGCTGACTATCGATGCCAATTTTAACTATCGCGATAGTATCGCTATCGGAACAATCACTATCACGATACTATCACTATCGTGACATACTATCACGATACTATCACGATACTATCGTTTCTCACAAGAGGGTCTGTAAAAGGTGTATTACTTACTTAAATTATTGACTTTTTATGAGGATTAATCTAGAATGTGTAACACTGCTTGATCAGTAAAGTGAAAGTAGAAAGATGTGTTCGATTTGGTCATTACTGGGACGACGACCAAGTCATTTAATCGATTTATGAACACAAAAACAAACAACAGCAATCATCTACGTAATTTCATCATATCAATAAAAAATATGACAAAATTAATAAAATACTCGTATGTCTAGATAATAATTTGTCAGTTGTTCTTTGCTATAGAAAAAAGACGAATTTGCTTTCAACTGGTCAATTATCTAATCGCCGTTTTTTCAGCATGCATAGTCCATAAAAATAGGTATGGAACCGAAAATACGATGGAAATGCATGATAATTCTTAAAACTTCGAAACCCATTACAGAAAACGATGATTTCACCCACTCACAGGCTAAGATAAACAGATTAGTTCCGTTTAAGAAATCTGACTCGAAAGATTAAAGTGAAAAGAAATGAAAGTGAATAATTTTTTTCACAAAACATTTTGGGCTTTGTACAATAAGGTCTTCAAACTCGTAGTCTAATGCGGATTGTGACATAAGTTTCACCTCATGTTTTATATTTAGGCCTACCTTGTGCTTTATATCCATCATGCGATTTAAAAGAAAAAAAAACTTTTCAAATGCAACAGAAAGCAAATTCCACTCTAAGTGAGTCAACACGAAATACACACTGTTTTGGGGTTTAGAACATCGTAATTGGATACCATCGATACGGTGTTTTAGTCACTCACAATTTATATGACGTCACTTCTCCGAGATCAAATAAATGCCGCCGACTTCAAAAATGCGGTGTTTTACTTTACAAGGAAATATGTAAACGATTTTGAATATAACTACGTCATGTCTCGTGATTTTGTTCCATTGATCTGCTCTCCGGCGTGCATGATTAATGTCGTAAGTGTAGCTTACATGAGTTAGTGCTTTTTTTACATTTTTAAGTGTGACCGACGCTATCATTAGAAGGGACACGCCTTTGCACGCGCCTTTGGGAGAATAGAAAATCGCTGTCTTGTTTTCGCACGCGCCTTTGGGAGAATAGAAAAACTCTGTCTGGTTTTCAACCAATCAAAGTGGAGATGCTTTATGACGCACTAGTTTGTCTGCACGCGGGCTTTTTTGTAAACAAATGGTTATTAGATCATCCCCCATGGAGAATAAGAACCAAACACTTTTGTCAATGCATTTTAAAAACTGTTTTACCGATTTCATGACACGGACTAAGTCTTTTAAAATGGGATTTACTTTTATTAAGGTATGTTGGTGTTAACAATTTTAAACAAAGAAATGCATCTTTTTTGTTTTGCTGCAAAGTTCTAAGCAAACTTAGACCGAATAATATGCCGTTTGCATGGTTAATTGGCTTTACGAAATCGCAGCTAGATCTAGATGTTTTCAATCTGTCTGACAAACAAATTATTCTGTCCACATCGCAAATTGTTGTAGCCTTCATAGAATAAACCATGTGCAAATGACAGGAGCGGTTTGGTTTTGGTAAACGGAATCGTTGAGCAGACGGCTTTCATTCTCTGAAAGCCAAAAATATCGAACTCGGTTACACAGGCTCGGAAACAATTACGTATAAAGTCCGGACGCGACGCTAAAAGCCGGTATCTAAAGTCCGGAACGGAGCGAGTTCCGGTACCGACTACAATCGATTGCGGGATTTTCCAATCGATTATCGCAATCGGAAGCCTAAACCAACTGACTTTCGACTATAGTCGATCATCGGCCCACCACTAGTAATTATTATGAGCACCCTGTTTTCAAAGACACTCGCTGAAAGGCTTCAAAAAACCAATCAACAAGCATATATCTCAAAAGTATTTGATTATTGTGTCACAAACCATGCTGTCTGCTTGCTGTAGAAATAATTGAAGCGAAAATGTCAACGGAATGATTGTTTTTTCCAAACTGTAAGCACAATAGCAACTGAACAAGAGTTGTCCGCGGACAACGTAGCTCGCCTATACGGGAGCTTGTCACAAAAAGAGCAATTTTTTAAAAGTAGGTCAAACTCCAAGGTCAAGGTCACAAGGTCAAAGGTCATGGTCACAAATGAAAGGTCTTGTGGAGATGTATCTATGTATGAAATATCAAGGCTGTATCTCTAATAGTGCCCAAGATATAGGCCAGGTTAAAGTTTTTCAAAAGTAGGTCAAACTCCAAGGTCAAGGTCACAAGGTCAAAGGTCATGGTCACAAATGAAAGGTCTTGTCGAGATGTATCTATGTATGAAATATCAAGGCTGTATCTCTAATAGTGCCTGAGATATAGACCAGCTTAAAGTTTTTCAAGTGAAGACGCGACGGGACGGGACGCGACGCCGACGCCGACACTAGGGCTGTGACATTAGCTCCCCGGACATAAAGTCCCGGCTCGCTAAAAATGGATGGGAATGACAACTTGTGTTAATGATGTTCGCTGATTGAGTTTAGATGCAAGTTCAAAAAGGTAAAATGGTTTGGGGAATGCTATTTCTGTTCATGTCAACAAACCTCTGAAATTCTAACACCTGTCACTCACCATTACTTACCTGAATCATTACCACACAATGGAAAATAGCCTTTTAAAAAAGCAGTTTTTATTGTAATTCAGTGCACCTCCAGTTTTCATTTTGCACTCCCAACTTTTTACTCCAGGGAGTGCATGCACTCCCAAAAATTTTTTGAGTGGGAACTCTGATCAGAAGGTTGCTCTACGATCACTGTATCATGAGATTTGCTAATAGACCGATACAGTGGATAGACCGATACAATGGAGTGGCAGTATACTGCAAACAGGTCTTTCGATGTATTTGGTTCTTCGTTAAATGTGCCCTGAGAATAAAACTAGCCACTTGAGAATCCCTATTTACAGGTCAATTGCTTCTTTTTCGTATGTATATTTTGCGACCAAAATTCTGATTTGCACAGTACAGCTTGCATTTTTTGCCTATTTCAACGCATCACAGCGATTTGATTTTGGGTGGATTTGGATGGAAAAATGTGACCGCCCCAGTAATGACGTTTTCCAGTCGAGTCTGGGGGAATCCCTGCAATTTTCTACCCGACCACCGCGACTCGCTGTGATTTGCACTTTTTTTTTACTTATCACTAGCAGTCCAAAATTGGGACTTTATTATGTTTTACAGATTAATTGCAATTATAAAGAGTTTTTACTTTTGTCTTAACTTAAAAATTTAATGATGTCATGTATTTTCAATAGACAAAAATTGATTTTTCTGAAATTCATGTTGGGTACTTCCTAACATTTCTATGTTCCTTGAAAACAATTTTTATATCTTAATTTGATTCATAATTTTTCTGCAAGTAATCGAAGTAATCGAAAATGTAATCGATGATTACATCAATTTTTAAGCCTGTAATCGATTAAATTACGATTACATGTAATCGAAACTCCCTTCGATTACAGATTACTGTTGATTACTTGAGAAAATGTAATTGATTACAATCGATTACAGATTACGATTACCCCAACCCTGGTTACCTGGCATTTCCATCCGAACGCAGCGAATCACCACGATCACTGCGATTTTCCACCCATCACCGCGATTTGTGGGGATGGGTGGAAATTCAAGTGGAAAAACGCAGTGGTTGCGATGGCAAATTGCAGCAATTTTCCAACTAAATATTTTTTTGACCGCAGTGTTTTAGGCAAAAAACATGGAGCTATACTGTGTGTATTTGAATCATCCAATTAATAAGTACCCAAAATTAAGGATCTGATTAATAATCTTTTTGCATTCATGATTTATAATCTTTCTTTCACTCTCTCCAAGCTAGTAGAAGTTCGACTTTCATGTTCACAATTTTTGTTACAGTAAACTTCAGAGACATCAAAGAAATCAGGAAAGGGAAAGGATCAAAAGAGTTTGAGAAGTGGAATGATGAAGCTAGACGCTGCGATTCCAAACAGTGCTTTGTGGTGTACTACGGAAATGACTTTAAGCTCCACTCACTATCTGTTGTTGGTATGTGATTTACCCTTTCCCAAACAAGTCCTGGCTTTGATGACCGGAAGATAAAAGTCTGAGCAAATTATTGAGGCAAAAGAAGAAAATGCTGATCGTCAGCATTTTCTCCTTTTGCCTCAATATTTTTTCAGCTATATTGTGCACAAATTCAGTGCTTTGTGGTGTACTTTGGAAATAACTTCAAACTCATCTTACTCTCTGTTGTTGGTATGTAATTAATCTTTTCCGAAACAACAAAAAATTGGTCTGACCAAATTGGAAAGATGCCGAAGGCGACATTTCTCCCAAATTTTTCTGTCAGAGACATCAAATTCATTCAAGTATTGTTAGGATAGGACTGGATTATCCGGTCTTAATACAGTTTTACAACACACATACTCCGTCATTCACTATGGGGAAAAAATTTTTTAGAATTTTCAATCTTTTTATCCAATTTAATAAATTTGTGGCAGCACAGTAGTATGAGAAATTGAAGTCGTTGCAGGGGTTTCAGTAACTTTTTGGCCACCTGGACCAGAAGCTAAAGTAGGCGGGTGATTTTCTATGTATTCTCTATTAACCCCATACAAAATTTTCAAAAGTAGCAGGGGGATTGTACTCAAATTCAGTCAAGTAGGAGGGGGAAATCCCAACCCCCCGGCTCTTAACCGCTGCATTGTTTCTGGCTATTGTGGGCAATATGGAAATGAAAAAAAAAAGTCTCAACTTGATTCAAACGGTTACATCCCAGTTGGTCTAGTCCCATTTCGTCTAATATATAAAAATTTTGGATTAGACGAAAAATTCCCATCTCGTCTAATACCTTTTCAGACTTAGTTTTATCAAAAGAAGACTTGCATTTTTGTCAAAAAGGTGTAAGTGCAAAAAAAAGTGATATACAAATGATAAACACAAATTTCAATTTTATATTCCATAAATTTATTGATATTTTCAATTTAGAGTTTTAGACGAAATGGGAAACTTGGATTTTAGACCAAATGGGATTAGACCAACTGGGATGTCCCCATTCAAACCCACATAATTGAAATATTGTCAGGCCGGGTCAAAACCTTGTAACACAATTTTTTAGCTCGACTTTTCGAAGAAATGAGAGCTTATACTGTCACCCGGGCGTCGGCGTTGGCGTTGCAACAAAGGTTAAAGTTTTTTCAAACATCAATAACTTCTATGCATCAAAGGGATTCAACCCAAACTTGGAATACTTATTCACCATCACACCCTCTACCTTACTCTCAGGGCCCATGACCCTGGGACCACTCTATTTGGAGTTATGCCCCCTTTATACTAAGCAACTTAGAAAGTCGAGCGCGCTGTCTTCGGACAGCTCTTGTTTCAAGCTGTAGTTACAAGGTTTTGATCCCCACCAACAATATTGGTCTGACAAACATGTATCAAATTATCCATTTTTTCCAGTTTTGACTAGTTCTTTATTTAATGACAATCTTCTTAGCTTAATACATACCTTGCAATCCTACATATATTTTTCAGGGATCTGGAAAAACGTCCCTGATGACATTTTAGACAGTTATGTTTGAACATCAGCTTTTATGTAAGAGCAGTCTGATCAGGATCAATGGTGCTATCTTACAGTTGCTACAAACCTCGAAGAAGCTATTTGAGAACAGCATGGATCCTGATCAGACTGTGCGTATGCACAGGCTGGTCTGGATCCATGTTGTTCCCAAATGCCATGAAGGACGTTTTTTCCAGATCCCGGCTCATATATTTGTGATTTTATCATTCGTCATTTCAGCTTCCTCGTTCGAGGACAGAGATAAATGGTATAAGGGTTTGGATTACATGGTAGAGGATGCTAACAGGGTATCACATATCAGCCTTGTAGAAAGGTAAGTAACACAGCTTACGCTGGTATATACAGGCAGAATGGTGACATTCTAGATTGCTCCAATTTGTATAAGGGTTTGGATTACATGGTAGAGGATGCTAACAGGGTATCACATATCAGCCTTGTAGAAAGGTAAGTACTAGTAACACAACTTATATACAGGCAGAATGGTGACATTTAATGATTGATTTCCTAAATTGTTTTAAAGCCAAAACTATTAAATTTTCATGAAAGTATTCGCTTAACCCTTTCCAAATGACAAAATTTTAGAATGATCTTATTTAAAAGCTGCTCCAAACAACAAAATTGATGTTAAAAAGGAAGGGATTTGTCTACAATATAGTACAGAAAATATTGAGACAAAAGGAGAAACTGCTGGTTATCAGCAGTTTCTTCTTTTGTCTCAATGTTTTCCCAAGCCTTTTCTATTAGAGACGTCAAAACCAGGTCTTGTTTGGGAAAGGGTTAAATCACCTTAGTTCTAAAGAGTTATAATTTCTCAGATAATGAATGATGAAGTGATATTTTCTCCATATAAAACAACATCATCAATTTATCCCTAAGGGAACTCATGGTAGGTAATTTATGCATCTAAATTAGAATTTGCAATTTCTTCATTTTCCGCAATATTTTATCGAGCTTTTTAGCTCACCTGAGCACAAAGTGCTCGAGGTGAGGTATTGTGATCGGTCTGTTGTCCGGCGTCTGTCTGTCTAACTGTCTATCTCTCCATCTGTCCATCCGTCAACTTTTCACAAAAAATCTTCTCCTCCTAAAGTACTGGGCAGAATTCAATCTTATTTCACACATATGATCTATGGGTCATGCTTTTTCAAAATACTTCAAAGAATTTGAATCGGGGCCATAATGGGGTCAAAAAGTAGGTCACTAGGTCAAATCTTCTTTCTGCTCTAGGGGCCACATTTGGTGCCCAATCGTTGTGAAAATTGGTCAGAATATTTGTCTTGATGATATTAAGGTCATCTTAAAAAATAGGTCAAGCCAGGTTAAAAACTAGGTCACTAGGTCAATTATTGTAAAATCCATTTTTTACACTGGAAGTGCCAATTTTTGTCCAAACTTTGTAGAAACTGTCATGAAAGTTCATTTTGATGATATCAAGGTCAAGTCAAGAAGTGGGTCATGCTAGGTCATTAACTAGGTCAAGAGGTCAAATCTTATAAAATCCTTTCTTTTGCTCTGGAAGTGCCAATTCTTGTCCAAACTTTGTCAAAATTGTCCTCAATATTTATCTTGATTATATCTATGAAATGATTTGAAGTGGGTCATACAAGGTCAAAAACCAGGTCACAAGGTCAAATCTTCTAAAATCCTTCATTTTGTTCTGGACGTGCCAGTTTTTGCCCAAACTTTCTAGAAATTGACCTGAATGTTTATCTTGATGATATCTAGGTCATGTCAAGAAGTGGATCATGCCAGGTCATAAACTAGGTCACGAGGCCAAATCTTGTAAAATCCTCCCTTTTGCTCTGCAATGCCAATTTTGGTCCAAACTTTGTAAAATTTGTCCTGAATGTTTATCTTGATGATATCTTGGTCTTGATCAAAGGTGGGTCATGCAAGGTCAAAAACTAGGTCACAAGCTCAAATATTGCAGAATCCTTTCTTTTGCTCTAGAGATGCCATTTTTGCCCCAAAACTTTGTCAAAACTATCCTAAATACTTATCTTGATATTTAGGTAATGTACAAAGTGTGGGTCATGTAAGGTCAAAAACTAGGTCATTGGGTCAATTCTTGTTTTTGCTTTAACCCTTTCGGCGCCATAGGCGACGCACGTCGACAGTCTGGTTCACCGCCGCACGTCGATAGCTGTCGACAACTAATAGTGGGGGTATTTGTGTAACAATTACAAACATTTAAATCACACAGGTATCACCGTTTCCGCTATCGGAATGAAAACAAGGCTGTCAATTTAGTTTTTTGCATTTTTCGGCAGAAAATCGGCATTTTTTCGATATTTTGAAGCTTTCTAAAAATTTCAACAATTGTGAAGGCTTTCGCTTATAAGTATGACTTCCTCTCAAGGAAGGAGGTCAATTATTATTGCCAAGAAGTCCTGGATATTGTGTTTAATGGCAGGATAAGTGAAGGACTAAACAGTGGCTTTGATTCCGATGGAAGTTGGGAGGAAGAAATCGCATCTAACCAAGCATAAAAGTCACCTGTCAGACATGTCCGAAATTGGTTATCCGAATACTATGTAAGTTAATATTTTATTTTTGTTATTCTATTCCCCTTTTCCAATTCATTAGACTCAAATATAGAAAATTAATGTTATTTGAGGTAATAGAATGGCTTGTACATCTAAAAATCATAAAATAACAAGTTTGTGAAATGCCAAAATTTATTTGGCGCTGAGAACAACGTTTTGCTATTAATTTGGCGCCGAAAGGGTTAAGAACAGAAATATGTACTCAAACATTGTGAAAATTGTTCAGAATGTTTATCATGATGAAATATGGGTCATTTTAAAAGTGGGTCATGTGAGGTCAGAAACTAGGTCACTAGGTCAAATCTTGTTTTTCTTTTACGAACCAAATTATTTACTCAATCATGGTGAAAATATCAGAATGTTTGTCTTGATGATATCTTGGTGATATGAATAGCATGTCTTTTGAGGTTAAAAAGTAGGTCAACAGGTCAAATTTTGTTTTTGCGCTAAGAGCCAAAATATTTACTTTATCATTGAAAAAATTGTTCAGAATGTTTATCTTGATGATATCTTGGTGATGTGAAAAGTGGGTCATGCAAGGTCTAAAACTAGGCCACTAGGTCAAATCTTGTTTTTGCTCTAGGAACCAAAATATTTACTTTATGGTTGTGAAAATTGTTCAGAATATTTATCTTGATGATACTGGTCAATGTAAAAAGGGGGGCCATGTGAGGTCAGAAACTAGGTCACTAGGTCAAATCTTTTTTTCCTCTAAGAACCAAATTATTTACTCAATCATTGTGAAAATTCCAAATGTTTATCTTGATGATATGAATAGCAGGTCATTCACGGTTAAAAACTAGGTCACTAGGTCAAATTTTGTTTTTGCTCTAAGAACCAAAATATTTACTTTATCATTGTGAAAATTGTTCAGAATGTTTATCTTGATGATATCTAGGTGATGTGAAAAGTGGGTCATGCGAGGTCTAAAACTAGGTCACTAGGTCAAATCCTGTTGCTCTAGGAACCAAAATATTTACTTTATGGCCGTGAAAAATGTTCAGAATATTTATCTTGATGATATCTAGTCAATGTAAAAAGGGGGCCATGTGAGGTCAAAAACTAGGTCACAGGGTCAAATCTTGTTTCTGCATTTAGAACCATAATGATATCTGAATCATTGTGAAAATTGTTCAGAATGTTTATTGTGACAATATCTGGGGCACATATAAAGTGGGTCATGGGAGGTCAAAACCTAGGTCAAATTTTGTTTTTGCTCTAAAAAATCAAAATTTTTATTCGTCATTGTGAAAATAGTTCAGAATTGCTTATCTTGATGATAAATGGGTCATGTAGAAAGTGGCTAATGTAAGGTCATAAACTAGGTCAAAAAGTCAAATCTTGTTTTTGCTTTAAGAACCTAAATATTTACTCATCATTGTGAAAATTGTTCAGAATGTTTAACTTGATGATATCTAGGTCATGTAAAAAGTGGGTCATGCAAGTTTGAAGTTTGCAAGTTGTTTGTCTCAAAGTCCTCTCAGGTGAGCGATGCAGGGCCATCTTGGCCCTCTTGTTCTTTTGAGGGAGGGGCCATGGCCTTAGTGCAGTAAGTAGCGCATCTGCCTCTCATTCGAGAGGTCCCGGGTTCGATTCCTGGCCGCGGCAAATCTTACTGACAAAAATGTCACCCATCAATGGTTTGATATCGTGAACCTATGTGGGGGAGCTGCTGGAGGCTCGGTAAGGGTGTTGTGGTAGTACTGGTATGAGAAACGACAGGAATCCATGGTTAGGTGCTCCAGCCGCTGCAATATGACCTTAGTAGTTGAAAACGGCGTAAAATCCCAATAAACCATCTTTTGAGGGAGTCAAACGGTGTCACTGAGCAGTAATGGGTTAAAGATGTCTGGGGCATTTACATGATTATTTGAAGGGATGTAGGGGAAGGGGCACTACAATGTATTGAGCTAGGCAGAACATTGAGCTTGTATTTTTTGTTCCTGATGGTTAGCCCGAGAGTTAAGTGGCATGCTGGACAGATTGTGTGTAGAGCAGGCAGACAGGCTCGCTTGAACCCTTTACCAAAAGACAAAATTTTAGGCTGGTCCAATTCAAAGCTACTGTAGATCTTAAAAATGATGTTGAAAAAGATGGGATTTGTGTAAAAAAATTTCTCAGAAAATATTGAAGCAATAGGAGAAAATGCTGGTTATCAGCATTTTCTTCTTTTGCCTCAATATTTTTCCAAGCCTTTTGTATCATGAACATCAAAACCAGGTCTTGTTGGGGAAAGAGTTAAAGAGTGTCAAGGCATAGATCAGTATAGACGAATCCAACTCATTTTAACAATAATTATTTTATTATACAGATGGCTAGCCCGTGAGTTTAGTGGCATGCTTGACAGACTGCGAGTAGAGCGGGCAGACAGACTCGCTTTAAAGAGCGTCAAGTCATGGACGGCCAGGATTAGTTGTAAAATATCTACAAACAAACTCAGAGAGAAGTTTCAGGTAAACTACAACAACTCATATAGCCCTATTTATCTTGATAATAGCAGTACGTAGTACTTTGTTTAAGAAAAACTTGTGTGGAAAAAAACTGCTGATCATACTAATGACCTGCAATCTCTTGATGACAAACAAAGTGTTCAATGCTATAGCTTAAAGATGTTCTGTATCCTCTAATGTTGAAATTCCTTGCATCTGTAATTGTTTTCAATTTGCCAAATAATTTATTCTGTGCTGAGTCACTGGAAAGAAAACCCGTCACTTGAAAGAAAATCTATGTTCTGTTGATTTGATTGTAATACATGTATTATTAATTTATGATGAGTTGTGTCACTTGATATTAAATAACTTTCCATAAACATAGTCTGAAAATTGATTTTTAATGCATTTTAGTTTGTGGATAGAGAGAGGAAAGGAGAAATCAGTGTAGATGAATTTGTACAGCTCTATCATTACTTGGTGCACTCACAGGCTGTAAGTACTAGTGTCTCATTCTTCTAGATGGTCATTTATCATCACTTACATCCTATGTTGTTGACACTCATAGTACTTATAAACCCTTTCCCAAACAAGAACTACCTAGTTTTGATGCCACTAACAGAAAAGGCTTGTGAAAACATTGAGACAAAAGAAGAAAATGCTGATGATCAGCATTTTCTCCTTTTGCCTCAACAAAATCTGACATTTATCATTATCAATTTTGAAGTCTGCAGCATCTTAGAAATTGGACCTTCCTAAAATTTTGTTGTTTGGGATTGGGTAAAAATCACCTCATTTAGATATCGTAGGTGTTTTACAGACACATGTTGTTACACCTCCATTTCATACTTCATTG
Organism: Fragum sueziense; assembly: GCA_963680895.1. Classification (NCBI taxonomy): domain Eukaryota; kingdom Metazoa; phylum Mollusca; class Bivalvia; order Cardiida; family Cardiidae; genus Fragum; species Fragum sueziense. The sequence goes on along the minus strand of OY804599.1, from coordinate 19,129,273 downwards.
TTTATAAATGTAGTTCATTTTAGTTTTGATTTTCTCTGTAGTTATTTGTCAATGCTGTTGTGAATTTTTGATTATTTGATTTTTTAGCTCGCCCGGGACGATAGTCTCAGAAGAGCTATTGTCATACCCCCGGATGTCGGCGTCAGCGTCTGCAAAAACTTTAACCTGGCCCATATCTCATGCCCTGTTTGAGATACAGCCTTCATATTTCTCTTGTGGGTACCTCTAACCAAGACCTTTAATTTGAGACCATGGACTTTGACCTTGACCTTGGAGTTTGACCCACTTTTTGACCGTTTTAAAAAAACTTTAACCTGGCCCATATCTCATGCCCTATTACACCTACAGCTTTCATATTTCACATGTGGATACCTCTCACAAAGACCTTTCATTTGAGACCATGACCTTTGACCTTGTGACCTTGGCCTTGGAGTTTGACCTACTTTTAAAAAACTTTAACCTGGCCTAAAAAAACTTTAACCTGGCCTATATCTTATGCCTTATTACACCTACAACCTTGATATTTCACATATGGACACCTCCTACCAACACCTTTCACATTTGACCATGATCTTGGACCCCATGACCTTGACCTTGACCTTGGAGGTTGACCTACTTTGAAAATTTTTAACCTGGCCTATATCTCATGACCTTATACACCTACAGCCTTGATATTTCACACATGGACACCTCCTACCAACACGGTTCACATTTGACCATGACCTTGTGACCTTGACCTTGGAGTTTTACCTACTTTTAAAAAAACTTTAACTGGCCTTTATTACATGTCCTTTTACCCATACAGCCTCTATATTTTACACAATGACACCTCCTACCAACACCTTTCACATTTGATCATGACCTTGTGACCTTGACCTTAAAGTTTGACCTTCTTTCAAAAAACTTTAACCTGGCCTATGTCTCATGTCCTTTGACACCTACAGCCTTGATATTTCACATATTTACACCATTCACATTTGACTATGACTTTGGACCTGGTGACCTTGACCTTGAAGTTTGACCTGCTTGTAAAAAACTTTAACCTGGCCTATATTTCATGTCCTTTTACCCATACAGCCTTGATATTTCACACAATGGCACCTCCTACCAACATGATTCACATTTGACCATGACCTTGACCTTGGAGCTTGACCTACTTTTAAAAAAAATCATTTTGGACCATTATCTTATTACCTTAACCTAGGAAATGACTTTTCTTTGTGACAAGCTCTCGTTAGGGCGAGCCTTATTGTCCGCGGACAATTCTTGTTTTTGTCTTCATGACTTTCACCGCTGTTGTATTAACATTTCAAAATCATGTTCGGAAATATATCTCTTGTTAAAGTCTTAAAGAGCATTCAATGAAATATTATTCAGATTTCTATGTTTCTCTCAATATTGTAGACACCATTGGTAAAGTATATCTACATTCTCAGCCTTTGTTTCCTTCATAAAAGGGTCAAATGCATCTTTTTACATACAATAGAAAACATTTGTGACCCATCACGCTAAAAGGGACCTTATAGGAAGTGGGAAAAATATCATCGACCTTGGTCAGTCCGCGCAGCCAGATTAGGGCTGACACTTTTCACTTTTATGTAATTTTCAAAATCCGGAATATTTTCCCTATCTTATTATATGTTCATTTTTTGAATAAGGTCCCTTTTAGCGTGACGGGTCACATTTGTATAAACAAACTTATCTTGAATCTATATTTTAACCCATTCCCATACAGGGCACTTTTTACCATCTCTCAAGAAAAATGCTTGAGAAAACAATGTGGTAAATGAAGAATTGCTTGTGATAACTGCAAAATTTTACTGCATCAAATATGACAATATTTGTAAATATGCATTTAACCCTTTTCAACAGAGCATAGCTATTTCATAGTCTACATTATCATCCAGCCTTTCCCAAAAAAAGCCATACTTCTAATTAAGTACTTTACTCAGAAAAAAACCAACTTTGAAAATAATGCAGGAAAGGGAGAAAATGATTCTTGCCAGTGTTTCCCTCTTTTCTTTCATTATTTTCTGTTATGCTTGACAGAATTCCTGTCTAGTTGGACCAGCCTTTAATTTAGCGGTGTTGGAAAGTCCTTCTTATCCCATATTCTCTTTCAAGCCATTAGCCCCTTACTAGACTAAAAACTTGTTAATTATAAGAATAAGATATTTTAAAGATACAGCTGACACCAACATCCATTTTCATTAATTTGTCAAGATAGAACAAATATGTGCGCTGGATTCCATATTACGAATATCAAATGTATCAGATTTTTCCCCCTCAAAACATGCGTTGTTAGGGTAAAGATCAATGGAAAGTTTTACTTGATGAAATAAGCAATCTGATATTTTTTTGCAATTGGCATATCCTTTGTAGAAAGATTTAATTCAATTTTGCATAATGTATAATAATAAGACAGGATTTTGGAATATGCAAGTGCTAATTTGATATTTTTTGTAAATAATTTTTGCAAGTTTTCAGATCCTTACTTCTTAACCCATTTCCAAGCAGCAAAAGTTGAAACTGATCCAAATTCAAAGATGTTTGCAGATGACAATTTCAAAATGCATGAAATTTAAAATATTTTGGGGTTTTTTTGGTAGAAAACTTGGAAAGTGAAGAAATTGCTTGTCACAAACAATTTCTTCATTTTCCACAATGTTTTCAGAAGCCTTTAACCCTTTCGTTTGCAAGCGCGCTTTCAAGCGCGGTTCAGGAACGCCTATACTGTTTAGGGGGGTATGGGCTTGTAAAAGCAATTTTTACACTATTAAAGTTATTATGACACCGGAAATATTGCGCGAAAGTGTTATGTTCTTGTGAAATGTGAAGAAAAACACAGTTTTTGGGTTTGTATGAGCTGTTACGATGGTCAGGAGGGTTCAATATTCTGCAGAAGAGGTCCGGCGAATCACCATGTCAGTGCCGGACGATGATGATAGCGATTACCTTGATTTTTAGGTGGTAAAAAGGTGATTTGAACATTAGAAATGTTTCAAAGACTTCGAATAGTGACTCTGATAGTGATTCCAATAACCCTAAACCGAATCCAGTCCGAAATCGTAGGGGTGGGAATGGTCGGGGGTCGTGGCAGGGGGCCTGACAGGGGTCATGGGGCTAGAGGTCCGGATTTTGATGAGATGCAAATTTTCTATCAGTTACTTATCATATTGTTGAAGGAAATTAAATAACCTTTCCAATGATATATAGGTTTATGGGTATTCTGCTAGTAAAATCTATTTATTAAGCATGTGTATACACGAAGTGCTTGGAAATAGGGAAAAAGTCATTTCTGGGAAATAATTCTGCAAACGAAAGGGTTAACTTGTCGGGTGTCAAAAGGCGTCCTTGTGTGGCAATGGCTTAACTTAAAGTTCTGTCAAGCTGATACAGAAATATTTGGGTAACATAGAAGTAGATAATCTTCATAGTGTTCTTGCTTGAATTATTTACAAAAAGGTTTGAGATAGGTGGTTAAGCATTAAATGTCAGACAACAAGAGTGACAATCTAGTTTTATAAGATTTTTTTTAGAATTATTTTATACATTCGAATGTAAACAAAATATATTTTATTAGGAGTGCATGGATGAGATTTCTTTGCAATTTTTCTTACTTCGTAACTTGTATTAAAATTTCATAGATTAGTTCATCTTTCAACCTCAAAAAGGCTTTTTTTAAAGCCTATATCAAAATTTGATACCATCATGATCAGCCCTGACCCTTTAGTTTAAATTTAAGTTAGCTTTTACCCTTTCCCACTTATTAACTGCTTTTAAAGTCCCTCATGGGGACAAATGGTCAGCAAGTTCTCCTTTCTTCTCAATGTATGTTGAACATACACATTTTGAACTTTTTACATTAAGTATTTTGTTTTCTGCAACTCTTCAGATTTGGCTAGTCAGAAAATTCGCTTTTTCATAATTTTTAAAGATAACTTTAAGCTTTCCTTCATGTTATCCATTACCACACTAAGAATTTTCCTGATACTATTTTGCCTTGTTTCATGATGTCATTGTACTCGAGAGTTTTTGTAAGGATGGCAGAGTTTCAGTGCTTTAAATGTAAAGATTTATTATAGAAATGTTCCTAACTGTAATCTAATGGCTTTGTAAAGCTGTATATAATTCTAACATACGCTGTACAATTCTCATTTTATGCCTTTCCAGTTTAATATCTTGTTTGTACATATGTACTCGTAAAAAAGGGATTGTCCATTTTCATGTATCTGCTTTATAGTCCATGAAAAAGTTTTATAGCAGCATAATATTTGCCATTTTATGATACCAGTTGTTTGTGCATTTGTCTGCCTGCCCAAGATAAGAATTTAACCCATTTCCACATAAAGATAGGAATGAAACTTTAACTTCTGATGACAAGTGGCTATGCCATAATTACGTTCCACGAAAAAATTTTAGGGGAGCATATCGTCGGTGCTATGACAAAATGGCGTAACAAATTAGTTACACAATTTTGTCAATTTTTTTTTATAAATGCTTTCTACTAAGTATGCAGGAGCGCATATCCTGTCAAAACGGCGTTTTTCTACACCTATTAGAACCCTTTCAATTATCATGTGACAAAATTGCGTAACTTGATTTAGCTGACAAAAATGCGTTATACATAGACAAATTTACACGAGAGTAATATTGAGTTACGCAATTTTGCCGGCATATTTTTTAACATTTTTTAAAACGGCAAAAACGTTTTTGGCTCTCCTGAAAAAAATGGTTTTCGAGCAAAATTTCTATTACGCCATTTTGTCATAGCACCGACGATATAGTCACCATGCTGTCCTTCCGTCCGTCTGGTTGTCCTTCTGTCCGTCCACAGCCAGATCTCAGCAACCCTTGGATTAAATTCAATAAAACTTCACATGTGAAATCCCTTGGACAATCCCTACAAACCGTTTTCTCTGTTTCTTAGTTTGAGGCTGTGTCATGTAGAAATTAGTTTTTCTCAAATTTCTCTTTATCTAATTGGCAGAATTTAATGAAATTTTATACTTGTGTGATAAATGAGATGTTCTTAACCATATTCTATAAATAATATGTGTACCAAAAAGCTGTCATGGGAAAAGGGGGATTAATGTATGGTAGCATTTTTTTGTGACAAACACTTACATGTATTAGGAGAGCATAACCTGTCTATGACGACTCTAGTTTATTTCAGCTACAAAAACTAAGAAAAAAAGGAGATTAGATTGTCATTTTGTATTGTCATATTGACAGTATAATGGTATTTGTTGCATATTGTTGCAGAGTATTATGGTATAAATTAACCTTTTCCCATACTAAACCTAGTTTTGATGTCCATAATATCAAGGGCTTGTGAAAATATTGAGGCAAAAGAAGAAATTACTGAAAGCATTTTTAGCTCACCTGAGCACGAAGTGCTCGAGGTGAGTTATTGTGGTCACTTTTTGTCCGGCGTCCGTCCGTCCGTCCGTCCGTCCGTCCGTCCGTCCGTCAACATTTGGGGTGTTTACACTCTAGCATCCACAAAAGTTACTCAATCTTGATCAAACTTGGCCAAAACAAGTACGATCATAAGTTCTCGAACAAGTTCGATTATGGGCCTGATCGGCCCAGAAAGTGCGGAGTTATCTGCCCTTGAATGTCAAAAAATGCTGTTTTTAAGTTTGTTTACACTCTAGCATCTACAATTATTGATCAATCAAGACAAAACTTGGACATTATGTTGGAGACCATAAGATCTTGGATGAGGTCAATTTTCAGTCTGATCTGACCAGAAAGATGAGAGTTATGTGCCCTTGAATTGGGCAAAATTGCCACTTTTTTGCTGTATTCAGAAAAGAGTTAATCTAAGGGAAGGAACTCTGACACTATTTTACTTCAGTATAAGTAGAGTTATCTAGTTTGATAGAGGCTATAAATAGATTCTAAGGGAAGGAACTCTGACACTACTTTACTTCAGTATAAGTAGAGTTATCTAGTTTGATAGAGGATATAAATAGATTTACACTCTTATTAACCCATTACCAAACAACAAAATTTTAGCCTAGTCCAAAATCATAGGTGTTGCAGACGACAAGTTCCATTGAACAAAATTTAACATTTTTTGGTCTTTCTTGGTAGAAAACATTGTGGGTAATGAAGAAATTGTTTGTCACAATGTTTTCCAAAGCCTTTATTTTGTGGGGCATACAAAAGCGCCAATGTGTGGGAAAGGGTCAATCAAGACAAAACTTAAACACAATGTTGGGGACTTTAAGATCTCAGATGAGTTTGATTTTCAGTCTGATCTGACGAGAATGTTGAGAGTTATGTGCCCTTGAATTTGACAAAATTGCCATTTTTCGGCTGGTTTCGACCTTGTTTACATTCTAGAATCTACAATTATTGATCAATCTATACAAAACTTGGACACAATGTTGGGAACCATAAGATCTCATATGAGATTGATTTTCAGTCTGATCTGATCAGAAAGTCGAGCGTTTTGTGCCCTTGAAATTGACAAAATTGTTGTTTTCGGCTGTTTTCGACCTTGTTTATACTCTAGAATCTACAATTATTATCAATCAAGACAAAACAGGGCTACAGATAAGTGGAGGTGAAGACATACTAACATTGTTTTTTCGAATTCAAATCCTATGTTGTGGGTACTCATTTGAATCGTCTCGACGAGACGATACAAATGAGTACCTACAACATAGAGTTGGATGATCACTGACAGCATTATTGCAGTTTGAAATGCCACCACCCCCTCTTATCTGGAGCCCTGTACAATGTTTGGCACCATAATTTAGATCTTGGATGAGTTAGATTTTCACAACCTTATTGACCATAAGTTCTTTTTCAGTCTTAAAGTAATAAATATTAATTGAATTGAACAAAAGTGTTGCTCATATCATTTAGGTTCAGGTGAGCGATATAGGACCATCATGGTCCTCTTGTCTCCTTTTGCCTTAATATTTTATGGGCTACACTGTACACAAATCCAATGTTTTTCAACATCCATTTGGTTGTCTTCAGCAGCCTTTTGATAGGACCGCCTTTAAATTTTGACATACAAGAAATGATTAAGGACGCCAGATTTATATAGATATGATTATTATTGCTTTGTATCATAAGTTTCAAATCCTTCTGTTTTCCATTTTAGATTGTAGATGAATATTACCCACAGTATATGGCGAAACTACATAATGACAGGTAAATATGTTATTCAGCCTGTTACCAGATCTTAAAATTTTAGACTGATCTAGACTCAAAAGATGTTGCAGACAACAATATCAAACAAATGAAATTTATGTACTCTGGTCTCTGTGTGAAGAAAACTGTGGGAAATGGAGGAATTGCTTGTGGATGAATTTGGATGAAATTTCACAGAATGTTCACTTCAACAGGCAATTTGTTTTGATTTGCGTTATGCTGTGTCATGAAAAATGGTGACTTGATGAAAAAAGCAGCTTATATTGAGGCCATGGCACTCATGTTCCACAATGACAAAGTTATCTGCGCAAACTTTCCCTTTCATGATAATGCTGAGATCAAATTTTTCAGTCGGTACTGTCTGAGTCTATCAATCCAGGAGTCATGGGTTTGAACCAAGGCTGGGTTTTGACATTTGTATTTCACAAATGTGTGTGAATCATGTGTGAAGAAATACCAGGAATCCATGGTTAGATGCTTTAGCCTCCTCAATATAGCTGTAGAAAGTGGCGTAAAACCCCATATGATCAATCCTTTGATGCTGAAATGTTCTCTTTATATAAGGAACATCAAAAGACGGGTTGATTTATAAATAGTTTATTCCTTTCCCAAATGAGACCTGGTTTTGACGTCCCCAATATGAAATATTTGTAAAATATTGAGACAAAAGATGGAAAAGCTGGTGACAAGCTTTTTCTCTTTTTACCTTGATATTTTCTATGCTAATTTATGTCCAAATTCTTTCTTTATCCACCCTATTATTTTGCTGTGTGGTAAATGCTTTAACCCATTCCCAAACGACAAAATTTAAGGATGGTCCAATTTGGAAACTTCTACGGACGAAAGATTAATGTTGATAAAGATAAGATTTATGTAAAATAAGATTGAAAAAAATATTGAGACAGAAGGAGAAATTGCTGATTATCAGCAATTTCTTCTTTTGTCTCAATGCTTTCCCAAGCATTTTATGTTAGGGACATCAATAGCAGGCCTTATTTGGTAAATGGTTTTAAACATTATATTACAGAGTTGTGACCGTAGAAAAGTTCCACCAGTTTCTGGTACAAGAACAAAAGGAACTTACAGTAAGTTTAACTTTCTTGTATTATAATTTATTGCATAAAATGTGTGCTTCTGTGAGGTTATAAGTGTGCATGATTAGCCCCATTTCCAAAGTTTGAGAAGTTTCACCAGTTTCTGGTACAAGAACAAAAGGAACATACAGTAAGTCAAACTTTCTTATAGTATTGCATAAAATGTGTGTTTCGTGGCAGTTATAGGTGTGCTTTAATGGCCCTTTTCCAAAGTTAGGATGATCCAAATTGAGAGTTTTGACACATCTTTATGAGAAAGCTTAGGTAAACACATGAGAATAAGATGACTAATCTGGTCACAAACTTTATGCATCATTTTTATACGCCCGAAGGGTCGTATTTTGTTATGGCACCGGTGGTCTGTCTGTCTGTCCATTAGCAATTTCTTGTGTGTGCAACTCCTCCTACAGTTTTGATCCGAATTTGATCAAACTTGCCATAATGAATCTCCATGGTGTCTAGTTGTGCGCACCGCTTACGGAATTCAGATATTTATTTGGTTCTTGAATAATCTGCCCTTGAATAAAAAAAAGTGCCCATTTTCTTGTGTGTGTTACTTCTTCTACAGTTTTGATCAGAATTTTATCCAACTTGTCTTAATGAATCTCCACGGTGTGTAGTTGTGCACACTGCTTACCGAATTTAGATACCTGTTTTCGTTCTTGAATTATCTGCCCTTGAATTTAAGAAAAAATGCCCATTTTCTCAAAAATGCCCATTTTTCGTGTGCGCAACTCCTACAGTTTCAACCAGAATTCTATCAAACTAGCCACAATGAATCTCTATGGTGTCAGGTTGTGCAAACTAAATTTTGAAAAATTTTCATGTTTGAATTATCTGCCCTTTAATTAAAAAAATGGTCAATTTTACTGACAAGCCCCTCTCGGGCGTATATGCGCCGCTTTGCGAAGCTGTTGTTCCTCAATATTTTCTCAATCAAACTTTTCTAGCTTTACATTGTATTAATTTACTCCTGATATTTTGTTGATTCATAAAAGTGTATCAAATATTTTCTGCATGCATACTGGAGTCAAGTGTGTTTCATTCTTATATAAAAACCGTAGGGATAATGTGATACTGTCATTGAACATTGAATGGGTGTAGCACAAAAAGTTGAGGTCAATGTCTCAGCACTGTATAATGGACAGTTTTCCTGGTTTATCTATTGATGTTATATAGTTCCTTCATGCCTTAACCCATTACTGCACAGTGACACCTTTCGACTTTCTCACAAGAAAAGGCTTTGGAAATCATTGTGAAAAATTAAGAAATTGCTTGTGACAAGCAATTGTTTCATTTTCCACAATGTTATCTAATCCAATGTCGAAATATTTTTAGAATTTCATCAACTGAATCATGAATTTATGTTGTGAAATTACACAATTTATGTTCAGAGCAACAGATAAGAGGAAGTGAAGCCATTCTAAATTTGTTATTTTAAATCCAAACCCTATGTTGTGGGTACTCATTTAAATATTGACGAGACGATTCCAAACAGTACCCACAACATAGGGTTTGATGGACTATAAAAGATTTTTTTTTTGAAAAATCTGAAGCCTTCACTCCCTCTTATATGTAGCACTGAATGTTCATATTTTTGCAAGCCTTGGGAGGTAGAATAACCGTTTAAGATGTTTGTCTCTATTAGCTTCTTCATGGTCTGTAGCAACCATATGAGGGTAACATGGATCCAGGTCAGACTGCACCTAGGCACAGCCTGATCTTGAAACATGGCTGTCTTGAATACTTTAAAGGACATTTTTCCAGATCCCACACCTCAAATGTTATTTTTTTTCTTGCAGGACCTTGGAGGTAGAATCACAGTTCAAGATGTCAAAGAAATCATGAAAGTGTTCTTAGCTGATCCAGGAAGAGAAATCAAAGACAAATTATTCTTCACAGAACAAGAAGTAAGGAAATAATATAACACTCTCACAAACTGATGCTGGCATACATTTTGGTGTTTGGGAAAGGGTTAATGTAGTGTAATTGGCCTGCTTTACCTATTTATGTAGGGCCCAATTAAGGTCCTATTTCCAACTTTAAGGGGGAATGCTCCAGTTTCCTAAAATTTTTCCCAATAATAGAATTTATTTATATTTTGTATGTTGAAATTACAAGTTATTACCAATTGAAAAATAAAATAAAAATGGATGGTCAGCGATCTTGTTTGAATTTTATAGGCATTCGTATCACATACCCCTACCTTGAAAAAAGGCACAATTTCTTGCACCTATCCAAGGTCACTAAAATGCTAATAAAATGCTGTATATTCATCGTTTAGTCCGGAAAATGGATTTAAAGTAACGTCTAACATTTCATAAGAACAGAAAACCCAAAATATGTGCTTCTATAAACGCATAAATGTATTAAACAGCATGCTCACGTGTTCGGCTAGATCAACGAAGCTGGAGTTTTTTATGTCAAAATTTGCATATTTTTGGAAATATTTCAGGTTCTACATAATAGAATTTGATGAAACTCCCTCATTGTATTAAGCAACATGTCCTGGTAATAATTCAAAAAGAAAATGTATAGGTCAGCACACTTATTAGTGAATTATAGGATTTTTTATCAGCTACACATGAATAAAATGACGCAAAACGGTGGTAACTGCATACACACTTACGACTGTCTTGCTCTAAATAATCGATTTCCATCTTGAGGAAATCAGTTTCGCATAATAAATACATTTTTACCGTCGAAAATGGTAAATTGTAATGATGTATAATATTATTGAAAATATGGTAGCGAAACATATTGGTACGAAACCTTTAATTTACTACAGTAAAGACCGAGTGTTCCGAAAAACTGGAGCATTCCCCCTTAAAATGTCCCACTTTTGGCTAATTACAAGAACAAAAAGTAATACAAAGAACTAAACCTACCACACATTGTTCTTGGTTATAACCCTTTCCTAATCAATGACACTTTTTGATGTACCTTTAGATACACAGAAAGTAGTATATAAGCTTAGGTCATTTACACAGGAATTCCAGGTTATTCTTTTGATATGAAAACAGTATAATTGGATGAGTTTTTGATATACCTATATTACTTATCAGTTTAAACATTGTACATGTTAACAATTACGCTGCGCCTTATCGTGGTCACTCAAGTTTTGTTGCCACTGACAACTGCTATTTTCTGTTTTTCCCACAGTTTTTAGACTACCTGTTTTCCCGACACAACAGTATATGGGACAGCAAGTATGACAAAGTTAGTGAAGATATGAATCACACATTATCTCACTACTGGATCGCATCTTCACATAATACGTAAGTAACTTAAAATATGAATGCATAACTGTTATAGGCTTTAGCTATAAAAAGAGTGTAACCCTTGTCTTTGAGGATCTTAAGAATTATTTTCTTTTTAGCTCACCTGAGCACAAAGTGCTCAAGGTGAGGTATTGTGATCGGTCGTTGTCCGTCGTCCGGCCGTCCGTCCGTCCGTCCACAATTTCTTTAAAGATCTTCTCCTCCTAAACCAGTGGACCAATCTTCTTGAAACTTGGCAGGAATGATCCTTGGGTGAAGGGCTTTCAAAGTTGTTAAAAGAATTTGATTCCATCAAAGTCTCTGGCTGCCGCGGCACGAGAAAAGCGGAAAATAGCCAAATCTTTTAAAATCTTCTTCTGCCTAACCAGTAGGCCAATATTCTTGAGACTTCACATGAATGATCCTTGAGTGAAGGGCTTTCAAAGTTGTTAAAAAAATTTGATTCCATTAAAGACTTTGGCTGCCGCGGCATGAGAAAAGCGGAAAATAGCCAAATCTTTTAAAAATCTTCTTCTGCCTAACCAGTTGGCCAATATTCTTGTAACTTCACTTGAATGATCCTTGAGTAAAGGGATTTCAAAGTTGTTAAAAGAATTTGATTCCATCAAAGACTTAGGCTGCCGCGGCATGAGAAAAGGGGAAAATAGCCAAATCTTTTAAAAATCTTCTTCTGCCTAATTAGCAGGCCAATATTCTTGAAACTTCCTATGAATGATCCTTGGGTGAAGGGCTTTCAAAGTTTTTGAGAGACTTGGATTCCATCAAAGCCTTTGACTGCGGCGGCATAAGAAAAGGGGAAAATAGCCAAATCTTTTAAAAATCTTCTTCTGCCTAACTAGTAGGCCAATATTCTTGTAACTTAACATGAATGATCCTTGGGTGAAGGGCTTTCAAAGTTGTTAAAAGAATTTGATTCCATCAAAGGCTTTGGCTGCGGTGGCATGAGAAAAGGGGAAAATAGCCAAATCTTGTAAAAATCTTCTGCCTTCAACTAGTAGACCAATCTTCTTGAAACTTCCAATGAATGATCCTTGGGTGAAGAGATTTCAAAGTTTTTGAGAGACTTTGATTCCATCAAAGCCTTTGACTGCCGCGGCATGACAAAAGGGGAAAATTGCCAAATCTTTTAAAAATCTTCTGGCTTACTACATGTAGTTGGCCAATATTCTTAAAACTTCATATGAATGATATTTGGGTGAAGGACTTTCAAAGTTGTTATAAGAATTTGATTAATATCAAAGCTCTTAGTGCAGCGGCATCAGAAAAAGGGCAAAAGTGCAAACACTTTTGAAAAGGCTGAATTTTGTTTCATTCTTTTGAAAAACTGAGGAAAAGGGGCTTTATTGCAAAATTCTTAATTTGCTGCTATACAGGTCAAAATGTTTATTTCAACAAGGCAAAAAAATTCAGGTGAGCGATCTAGGGCTATCATGGCCCTATTGTTTAAAAAAAATCTGCTTTTACTTCGAGATATTTTACCTGCAATTCTAGCAATTTCGAATGTATTCAGAGGAATGGGGAAAATGCAAATTTAGTTTTGTATAGGAGAGAAGGCCTGGTATATTTTATTAATACACTTCTTTTGGTATCAAGTTCAGTTTCATCTGTCAAGGTCAAATATCAAAGCCATATTTTAGATAATCTTTCAGTTGCATTTGTTTTTTGCAAACAGGGCTGATTTGGAAGTGTTGACAAGCTTGACTTGTCACACAGGGATTTTGCTGGTGGGAGCCCCTACCACTCTAGTCCTTTCGATGAGACTTTAATCCATTCCCACACAGGGACACTTTTTGATGCCCCACAAGATAAAGGCTTTGGAAAACATAGTGGGAAATTAAGAAATTGCTTGTCACAAGCAATTTCTTCATTTTCCACAATGTTTTTTCAAAAACGTCCATAAAATGCAAATTTCCACTCTCTTGAGTTTTTTTTCTGCAGCACCTTTGAATTTGGACAATTCTGAATTTTTGCTGTCCAGTAATGGGTTAAACAGAAGTCCTGCCATGTTATATGATCTTAGTTATTGATTTGGACCATTCAATGTTTTTTTTGCAAGCACATGTTGATATACTTACAGATATTTGACGGGAGACCAGATTGTCAGTGAATCATCTGTCGAGGCTTATGCTCGCTGTTTACGGATGGGATGTAAATGTTTAGAATGTACGTATTGTTTTAGTCATTGTCACATTTTAAATTCAAATATTTTCCAAAAATATCATTTTGATGAACAAAATATAGTTTGTTGAATTACTTTTTGATGCCTGTTTGGGTGCCAAGCAACTTGTAATGAAATTATTGGCTAATTCTGATAGTTTGAGAAAAGAACAACTTTCCCATAACAGTGACTCACTTCCACGAAAAGACGAAAATGCTGATGAAACAAGGTTTTCTGTTCTACTATGTAGATTATTCATATGAGTTTGTACTTTTGCCCTCTGAAACTCGCTTCAATTTGGTCCACCCTAAAAAGTCAAAGGGACTAATATCTTACAAGAGATTTTGAGTTTTAGACTTTTGGCCATGGCCATCAAAGTTTTCTAAAGCTTCATCATTTACTTGTATAAAAATTCATTATCATAAATTTATGCATGTTTAGAAGAATATGTATTGTGATATCATGATAGTAATGCTAGTACATGTATTGTATACTTTAAGTGTTTTTCTTTATCTCATTTATGTCATTAATTTTGCAATTGTGTATGATGTAATTTATTTTGATTCATCTTTATTTTTGATTGCAAAATTCTTGTATTGGAATTGGTTGCCACATTGTTTATAGTACAAACATATCTTTGTCAATATTACGTAAAGAACTTTGTTGATAGACAATTTTTACCCAAAATCCAATTAATATAAACTAAGAAAAACATGAATGATTGAAGGTTAATTTTCCCTTCATATTTTTATTCTTTTTCCATACGGAATTTTTTTTTTTCACTTTTCCAAATATGAAAGCTGCTACAGATTCAAATAGATATCAATATAGATAGGATTTGTATAGCTCAGAAAACTTACGACAAAGGGAGAAAATCACAAATCATGCTGGATAATCACATGATACAATATTTTCAGAAAATTTTCAATAATTTTGTAAACACTGGACCGATTTGAATTCGGTTTGAAGCAGAGAATGTAGACAGACGTCACGCATTAGTTGGACGTAGTTGATTTTTTGTAAAATCAACTGATGAAAAAATTATTAAAGATAAATCAAAATTTTGGTTTATCTTCAATAACTTTTTATCATGGACTTTTCAAAAAAATCCAACACATCCAGTTTATTATGCTTCCCGAAAAAATTTCGGGGGAGCATATAGTCGCCACGCTGTCCGTCCGTGTGTCCGTCCGTCCGTCCGTCCACAGCCATATCTCAGCAACCCTTGGACCAAATTCAATGAAACTTCTGAACTCCCTGGGTCAATACCTAGAGACCCTTTTCTCCGTTTGTAAATTTAAGGCTGCGTCATGGAAAAAGGGGCCTTAGTGTAAAAATTAGTTTTTCTCTTATTTCTCTTCATCTAATGGGCAGAATTTAATGAAATTTTGTGCTCATGTAATAAATAGGATGTTCTAGACCATATTCTATAAATAATGTGTGTACAAAAAAGCTGTCATGGGAAAAGGGGGCCTAATGTATGATAGTTTTTATTTTGTGACAAACACTTATTCGGGGAGCATAATCCGTCTGTGACGGCTCTTGTTCCTGCTATTTTCCCACCTTCTCTGCTTCAAACCGAATTCAACTTGGTCAAGTATTAAAAAAGATATTGAAGATTATCGAAAATCCTGAGTCATGTGATTATACACCGTGAAAATGCTGGTGATCAACATTTTCTTCTTTTGTCTGAATGATTTCCCTCACATTTTCTATTAGGGTTATACAGGAACTATTTATTGCTCCAATTGTCTCCATAGTCTTCTGACTCATGTAGAGATAAAGGCTTTAAGCAGCTTGCGAGCTTGCTATGGGATAGGGTCAAGTTCTAATTTACAATGGTCTTTTTCCGGACAGATTTTGTGCAATATCTATATTGTGGATTGAGTCATATCTGTTTAGTGTATATTGTATATTTCTTTTGTGTACTTTGTGACAGGTAAAGAGAGAGAGAAATAAAATGTCATGCATATAGATGTCCAGTCAGCCAAAAATGTATTACACAGTTGTGTTAACTGCGTAATGGACACCACAACATTGAGAAGCTTTTTTTTTGGACTAGATGTACTGCATACTGTATATTTAGTGTATATTGTTGTGATGTATTTTATTTCCGTAGTGGATTGTTGGGACGGACCAGATGGATACCCACAGATATACCACGGTCACACGCTCACTTCACGCATTAAATTTCTAGATGTTCTTAAGTGTATACGAGAACATGCATGGGTTGTCTCCGAGTAAGTGAGCACAAAACAAACACACTACCAGCCCGGTTCTAAATAAATTATACCATTCCTGGCTTCAAATATGAGGGAAGGCTTAAATTTATCTTTTTACAAATTTGATGAAAATGAATATTACACCCTTTCATTATTTAGAACAATTCTCATTTATGTTTCCCCTTACATAGCAAAAGTTTACAAACTAAAAGGATAAGATCAGGAAGGATATTGAGAATTGTGCTATTCTTTAGAACTTGAAAGAAAAAAAAGAAAAGTAAGGGAAACAAATTTATAGGCATCATTCTGAAGTTTGGTAAAAATTAAGATTCTAGTTTTGAGCATTTTAGATGTCTAATCTCTCCTATTTGAAGCTGAAATATTAACAAACACTCCCTTAACAGTATATAACATTCAGTTGGCGTTACCTAACTATTACTACTGGATTCTTGCTGTGGTTCTACTTTAATGTCTTACTTGTTTTGGGAGTTTGCTAAATATCTAGTTATATGTATAGTCTGTCTTTATTTTGGTGCTTTGCTTCTAGGGTTAGTGCAATGACAACAGTGTTAGTGCATAAATTCTGTATCTGTACTTTCAATAGTCTTGCAAAAACCCATAGATTTGCTTGGGTGGCAGAAGATTTACTATCTGCATTGTATAGTTTTTCCAAAGCATTTTCTTGGATAAACCCTAGTTTTAATGTCCATGAAAGATTTTTATTTGAAAAATACAGAAGGAAAAGAAGAAAGCTGCGATTAAACAGTGTTTTCTCCTTTTCTTACAAAGTTTCTTTGCTATTACATACAAATTTCTGCCTTTAGTGTCAGTATTTCATGTTCATGTTGACTGCACTATTGTAATATTGAAATCTGTATAAAAATGGCTGTTTGTGGAGAGGGTTAACAGAAAGGCAATGGAAATTTCTCTCTGGTCTTAGTTAGCTTAATACATGTATCATATTTATGCGTTCCCCAAGAATTAGTTAATCTATACTTTTCAAGAGTTTCCAATTACTTATGATCAATCCGATCCGAAAAGATGTCATGGTTGAAGCCATAACTTTGTTGATTTCATTTGGTTAAATAGATACTTTCTTTGCACAACACATTTCTACAGAAAGACAACATTATCTATTTTATATCGCTCTCTGGTTTTAAGATCATATTCTATTTGAAAGCTCTTGATAATTGATTTGCTTTGTTTTCTATAGCTTTTGGATAATCATATTTTGTGCGCTTTATAGAAATTCAAGTCAGTTTTACCAACCATTTCTAGCCAACCAACCTTTGATTAATGTAAGATTGATATTTCACACATCAATATTTTTGCAATTATTAAGATCGTGGATCTATTCTCTTTATATTATAGCAATAAAAGGGCATTTATTATGATAAAGGCAGTTTTGGTGTCAAAACTGTTGTTGCTTTTCAGAAGAATTTAGTGCTAGAATTTCAAAAAATTATCGGAAATATGCCCGAAAACAAATTACACAAAGGACACCTGGTTAAAAATGGTTGTAAAATACTTTACACTAGAATTCATGCAGTTATATTTTTGGCTTTTCCCAATGTTCTAACTAAATCCTTTTTGATATTGCATCAAAAGCAGCAGTCTGTTGTCACTTATACAAAGGAGAAAAAGATTCTGATATAATCTAGTTGAATTTTTGTAGACACAACATTTTTATGGTTGAGGCATTGCAACCTTTCAGTCCATATTCTAAAGAATATCAAAGATTTTAACCCATTACCATTCGGCAAAATTTTAGGGTGGTCCAAATTGAAACATCCTGCACACGACAGTTTCATGTGAGTAAAATGTTAAGGTTTTTATGCTCCCCGAAGGGAGAGCATATAGTCGCCGCTTCGTCTGTCCGTCCGTCCGTCCGTCCGTCATTCTGTCCGTCCGTCCGTCCGTCCGTCCGTCCGAAGCGATTTCTCTATAACCCTTGGGCCAAATCAAATGAAACTTACCATGTGAACTCCCTTTGACATAATGCCGATGTACTTTTCCCAGTTTTTGGATTTGAGGCCTCGTCATGGGAAAAGGGGACTTAAGGTCAAATACACTTTTTCTCTAATTTCTCATAGTCTAATGGTCAGAATTTGATGAAATTTCATATTTGAGTAGCAAATCAGATGCCCTTGACAATAAACTACTTGAAATTTGCGTATAAAAGGTATGTCATGGAAAAAGGGGGCTTAACGTTTGTTAGCTTAATCTTAGCTCTGCATGGCATACATTTATTGTGACAATGCCTTAATCGGGGAGCATTGTCCGTCTCTGACGGCTCTTGTTTTTTATCTTTTTAGATGGAAACATTGTGGGAAATGAAGAAATTGCTTGTCACAAGCAATTTCTTCATTTTCCACAATGTTTTCCATGGTATTTATCCTTTGGGGAGTCAAAAAGAGTCAATGTGTGGTAATGGGTTAAGACGTCTGACTTGCAATTTTGTCAGCATCATGGACTAAAAAATCAGGAGCTTCTTTTTCACACAGATATAGAGTTCATGGTATCAAATGTCTCTCAAACATAACTTGTTTCATAAGTTGTCCTATGACTGCCCTTTGATGTGAGATCAAGGTTTATTATCCCCCGCCGAAAAAATTTTTCGGGGGGGATATTGTTTTTGCCATGTCCGTCCGTCCGTCCGACATTCTGCGCTATTTCCGCGCTATTTCTTGGAAACTATAGACCAGATTTCGATGAAACTTGGCACACAGCTTCACTACAAAGAGGACATGCGCATATCGTCGGGGTTACCCGGTTCGACCATTGAATTCAGAGTTACTGCCCCTGACTGTTTAAGCCATATACATACAGAGTGATATTCGTTTCCGCGCTATTTCTTGAAAACTATAGATCGGATTTCGATGAAACTTGGCACACAGCTTCACTACAAAGTGGACATGTGCGTATCGTCGGGGTTACCCGGTTCGACCGCCGAATTTAGAGTTACTGCCCCTGACTGTTTTAGCCATATACATACAGTGATATTCGTTTCCGCGCTATTTCTTGGAAACTATAGACCGGATTTCGATGAAACTTGGCACACAGCTTTACTACAATGAGGACATGCGCATATCGTTGGGGTTACCCGGTTCGAGCGCCGAATTCAGAGTTATTGCCCCTGACTGTTTAAGCCATATACATACAGTGATATTCGTTTCCGCGCTATTTCTTGAAAACTGTAGACCGGATTTCGATGAAACTTGGCACACAGCTTCACTACAAAGTGGACATGCGCATATCGTCGGGGTTACCCGGTTCGACTGCCGAATTTAGAGTTACTGCCCCTGACTGTTTTAGCCATATACATACAGAGTGATATTCGTTTCCGCGCTATTTCTTGAAAATTGTGGACCGGATTTCAATGAAACTTGGCACACAGCTTTACTACAATGAGGACATGCACATATCGTTGGGGTTACCCGGTTCGGCCGTCGAATTCAGAGTTACTGCCCCTGACTGTTTAAGCCATATATACTTACAGAGTGATATTCGTTTCCGCGCTCTTTCTTGAAAACTGTAGACCGGATTTCAATGAAACTTGGCTCACAGCTTCACTACAAAGTGGACATGCGCATATTGTCGGGGTGAACATAATTATGATGGACATAATATTTATGGACTACATTATTTTCAAAATATATTTCAAGCTTTATGTATTGTCATTCGTAGCCTTTATGCATTGAAAACATTTGGTGAAGGATCAATTATCTAGATGTAATGGTTTATGAATTTGAGCTGGGTTGTAGAAAACCAGGATGAATCCAGATCAACCACAGATCAACCTGTATATTCATATAGTCATATCAATAGCCTTGTTGTACTCTTAAACCTTTTCCAAATTTGACATCCCTATTAGAAAAGGCTTGGGAAAACACTGAGTCAAAAGAAGAAAATGCTGATAATCAGCATTTTCTCCTAT
This sequence comes from Fragum sueziense, assembly GCA_963680895.1. NCBI lineage: Eukaryota > Metazoa > Mollusca > Bivalvia > Cardiida > Cardiidae > Fragum > Fragum sueziense. Next base: position 19,109,405 of record OY804599.1, on the reverse strand, counting down.
TGCCTCAATATTTTCTGTGCCATATTGTACACAAATCCTTTCCTTTTAAACATAAATTGTGTCACCTAGAGCAGCTTTCCAATTGGATCATTCCAAATTTTCGTCATTTGGGAAAGGGTTAATGGTTTTCCTCAGCATTTGTAGCTTCTACAAGAGAGCAGCATGGATCCTGATCAAACTTCACTAATGCACAAAGTAATCTGTTTCCATGCTGGTCTCATGTGCCCTTTTAAGGGTTCTTTTTATGCCCCCATATCGAAAGATCGGGGGCATATTGTTTTACTCATGTGCGTCTGTCTGTCCATCTGTCTGTCCGAAAACTTAACATTTGCCTTTTCTCCAAAAGTATTTGACATACACAGCTCAAATTTGGCGGTGCAACTTCCTTCCAATGAAATCTATCTGTTCCATGCAATTTGACCTTCTTCAAGGTCATCTGTTAACCCTTATCAACCCTTACACGAAAACTTAACATTTTAGGAAAATGGCCATTTCGGGGGCATTGGTGTTTCACAACCACATCTTGTTCTGTATCTGTTTATCCCATCTTTTATATAATTTGCATGCACTAGATTACAGTAGTTCACTAATAATTAAACATTTGAGTTACATAAACCATATCAATTTCTCCTTTTTCCCTCCCATTTTTCGCTAATCCTCCAGTGGATTGCTGGGACGGCCCTGACAACCACCCGCTCGTGTTTCACGGACACACATGGACAACCAAGATTCGATTTCTTGACGTTTTAGAAGTAATAAGGGAATATGCGTGGGTTTGCTCTGAGTAAGTCTAAACTGTTGTATTGTACCAATCATTGAGATTTTCTTTCATTTATCATTCCATTTATTTGTTGTTAATTTTTCTTTTGTCTCTGTCTATGTTTATATTTTGCCTCTTAGTCTACAATCTCAAAAACAGAAAATTGTGACTGCTCCAATTTGAAAGATACTTTGTGTCTTAGTACTAAGAATTTCGTATAATTTTGATAATGAAAATCCATTACTTAGGCTTTATTCCAAAGGGAATTAATTATGTTGGTATAACGTAAGAGCATTATCAAAAAGCCATTACTTTGTCTGAAAATCTAACCCCTTTCCACGTTACTTTGTCTCACAAAAGTTTGTAAAAAAAGAGCATGTGAATTGTGTCTGAAAAGAAACTCATTCATGAATAAGTACCCATTGGCTTGTCATCTTTCTATGAACATTTCTGTGTCCTTTTCCTTTACCCCACTTTCAAATTCTCAGTTTTATTATGGTTTCATACATCTAATTTTTTCAGTGACCCAATTCTATGATGTTTGTGAAGTTCGAGTTCTCTGCCAAAATGCATGTAATTGTTCATTAAACAAAGTTTACTGTTGTTTACTGTGAATTAATGAAAATTTGACAAGGTAGAGCAAGACTACTGTAGGTGCATCATAATTGTTTATGCAATTACTGCAATTTTGCTATATCCAAATTATTTGTACTGTTATTTGTACTTAATTGTTATTCTTTGTGTTTAGTAAACAATGTTTCTATGTTTTGAGTGCTGGTGCATTCAAATTTATATGCACTAGTAACAGTTTTGCTTTGACCCATTGAGTTATGTTCATCTGTACTTTGTTGCCTTGTTTACCAATTATACTGTCGAATTTAAAATTTTACTTTGAAATTTGTTCAAGGTAGATTGACCGTTAAGTTTAACTCAATGTCAAAATAGCTATCATTCTGGCAACAGCAATGAGTTTTGTGCTAAAAACAGACTGAGTTTACCTTTATGTTTTGATAAATTGTCGCTGTTGCTATAAAATCATGTAACAACAGCTTCAATCAAGTTGTAGTTGCAGAGTTTGAAAATAAAACAGATGAAATACTATTGCTTGTCAGAAATAACATCACAGCTTATTCGATAAAATTTAACCCTATTACAAATTTGATTACTAAAGCTCATTTTGAAGTATATGGTAAAACAACTATTGTTATCATAATCAATATATTTTGATCTTGATATTAATTTATATGGGCAGGGAGAAAGACGTACCATCAAGAAGTTAAACACTTCATATTTTATTTCAGTTATCCTTTAATACTGTCTATAGAGAACCACTGTAGTTTAGGACAACAGAGAAACATGGCCAGTGCCTTTAAAGACATCTTTGGGGGTATGTATACAGATATTTTATCTTGGCTTTGCTGATTTTGTTTACTTCTTGAAAAACCTTGTGACCTAGACTTTAGTGTTTGACATATTTTTCAAAAAATTAAACCTATTGTTTATCTTTAGCACTATTACAGATAAAGCCCTGATGTTTCTAACATTGTAACCTCTTGGTAAGCCAATGGTTTGATATCGTTAACCTATGTGGGCGACAGTTAGGATGGAGGCTGGGTTAGGATGTTGTGGTAGTACTGGTATGACAAACAACAGGAATCTATGGTTAGGTGCTCAAGCCATCGGGATATGACCATAGTAGTTAAATGTGGATTTAAACCCTAATGAATCAAACCTGTTGCAAAGACCTTTTATTAGGAATGCTACTGCTATGAAATTGTTGTCTGTAGAAACTTTTGTTTCGGGTCTTGACTCATATTTACCATGCTATATCAGATATGTTATTAACAGTAGGCTTAGCACAAAATTATTCCAAATTCATATAATTATGTATGTGCTTACAATGATTTTATACTAATATTTCTGCATGTATTTGCTGAGACCATTTTGTTCCTGTTTTGACATAGCTATGTTTTGTTTATTACAGATATGTTATTGACAGAGCCTATCCAAAAAGATGCAACCTTCCTGCCTTCACCTGAACAGCTCAAGAGAAAAATCATACTCAAAGTAGGTGCATTATGTTGGAGTGACAATAGTATTAATGCAGAATGTCAGTATTTTGCCATTAAATGAACTTCAACATTTCTAAAAGTTCCATTTCATTCACCTATTCCCACTAATGAGACCTTTTGACAGCCTACAAGATAAAGGTTTAGGAAGACCTTCTGGAAAAAGAAAAAAAATTGCCAAGCAATTTCATCATTTTGTCCATATCTTTTAATTGGTTAATGTGTCTATGATAGCAAATTTTATGCAAGATCAAGTTTGAATTCATTACAAACTTGTCATTTTCAGCACAAAAAGTTGCCAGCAGACGGGGCCACAGCAGATCCCATAGATTATACTCTAGATGATAGTAAGTAAGATTCTAGATATAATCCTGACATCATATGTTCTTAACAGTTGAAAGAGGCGTTTAATCCCCAATCAAGGGCAGATTTGGTGTAGGGGAAACATGCTGGACTTGTAACACAGGGGTTGCATGTTTGATCCCCCCGCCTCTCCCGTCTTTCGGATGAGACTTTAAACCGAGGTCCCATCTCCGTATGACCTTAGCAGTTGAGTGGGACGTAAAACTCCATTAAAATCCAAATTAAACCCCAATCAATCAATAATTCAATTAATCATTTAATTAATCAATAACTCAATCATCAAAAAAATCAATCATTCAATAAAAAAAATTCGTTCTTTACAACATCTTTGAATTTGGAGTAGTCTAAAGTTGTATATTGTGGTACTAATGCATTAAATGCTACTTTGATAATGTATTTCAGATGTACGAGAGGGAGATTTAAGTAATTCTGTGAAAAATGGCATTTTGTACCTCGAGGATCCCATAGATCAGGTAAACATTCTTTGTTATCATGTGATATTCGGAGAGAATTAAATATCAAGAACCTGTAAAAGATGCAATTACTGAAGTGTAAAGACAGTTTAGACAATTTACTGAAAATATCTTAAGTTTATCTGGACTCGTAGAAAAACCCTGTCTAAGTATTGTCACTTTTTAGCTCCACTGGCCGAAGGCCAGCGGGCTATTGTCATGGCGTTGTGTCCGTCGTGCGTCCATGCGTGCGTGCGTGCGTCCGTTAACTTTTTCTTTAAACATCATCTCCTCTTATACCAGTGGGCCAATTTTTACCAAACTTGGCAGGAATGTTCCTTGGGTGACCCTTTTAAAAACTTGTTCGTGAATTTTTGATTCGTCAAAAAGTGTGGGCGTGGCAGGGCGGGGCTTATCAGAATTAGAGAAATCATAAGAAAATTCTTTAAAAATCAACCATTCAGCCAATTTGAACCAAACCTGGCAGGAATGTGCCTTGAGTCATTCTTTTCAAAATTTGTTCACAAATTTTTACATTTGTCAAAAAATGTGGCCGTGGCAGGGAGAAAGGGGCTTATCATACTTAAAGAAATCATAAGAAAATTCTTTAAAAATCAACCATTGGGCCAATTTGAACCAAACCTGGCAGGAATGTGCCTTGAGTCATTCTTTTCAAAATTTGTTCACAAATTTTTAAATTTGTCAAAAAATGTGGCCGTGGCAGGGAGAAAGGGGCTTATCAGACTTAAAGAAATCATAAGAAATTTCTTTAAAAATCAACCATAGGGCCAATTTGAGCCAAACCTGGCAGGAATGTGCCTTGAGTCATTCTTTTCAAAATTTGTTCACAAATTTTTACATTTGTCAAAAAATGTGGCCGTGGCGGGGAGAAAGGGGCTTATCAGACTTAAAGAAATCATAAGAAAATTCTTTAAAAATCAACCATAGGGCCAATTAGAACCAGACTTTGCAGGAATGTTCTTTGAGTCTCTCTTTTCAAAATTTATTCATAATTTTTTACATTTGTCAAAAAATGTGGCCGTGGCAGGGAGGAAGGGGCTTATCAGACTTAAAGAAATCATAAGAAAATTCTTAAAAAATCAACCAGTGTGCCCAATTGAACCAAACTTTGCAGGAATGTGCCTTTAGTCGTTCTTTTTAAAATTTGTTCGCAAATTTTTATATTTGTCAAAAAAATGTGGCCGTGGCAAGGAGAAAGGGGCTTATCAGACTTAGAGAAATTATAAGAAAATTCTTTAAAAATGAACGATAAGGCCAATTTGAACCAGACTTTGCAAGAATGTTCTTTGAGTCTCTCTTCAAAATTTATTCACAAATATCAAGATTTGGCTGCCGCTGTGTAAGGCTTACAAGAAATCATGGGATAATTCTTCCACTTTAACCAGTGGAGCAATTCAGGCCCTCCTGGGCTTCTTGTTATCTTTAAAATAACAATTTCCTCCTTAACAATTTTATTCTTTAAGATAACCTCTATTCAACCGTATGATATGGAGAGATTATAGTCTTAAACACAAGAATAATTACATTTTACCTGGATGATGGATAAAGGCATAATACCTGTAATTTCATCAATTTGTAAGTTTGCCATGATTAATTGGAAAAAGGTAAGAATGTATGCACATGCAGGCTGATTGTTTTCTAGACTATTCTTAGCTGTATCCTACGAGTAGCTTGAAAAGAGATAAATATATTTCAAACATAAACACCTTATCCCTCTGTGTAAATGTCTAATGTACTGTTTCTATGATGAAGAAATGACTGGTAAACAACTGGGATCATGAAACAATTGGTATCCCAATGATAATCTTAGATAATTATGCCCCATGGCCAGAGATCGGGGGCATATTGTTTCACTCATGTCTGTTTGTCTGTTCAAAAACTTAACTGTGGTCTTTTCTCCAAAAAAGTGACCATATTGGAGGCATTAGTGTTTCACAGACACATCTTGTTTATGCTTGTTTTTAGCTCGACTTTTCGAAGAAAATGAGAGCTTATACTGTCATCCGGGCGTCGGCGTTGGCGTCAGCGTTTTTTGGCCTTGCAACAAAGGTTAAAGTTTTCTCAAACATCAATAACTTTCATACTATCAAAGGGATTCAACCCAAACTGGAATACTTATTCACCATCACACCCTCTACCTTACTACCAGGGCCTATGACCCTGGCTCCACTATATTTGGAGTTATGCCCCCTTTATACTAAGCAACTTAGAAAGTCGAGCGCGCTGTCTTCAGACAGCTCTTGTTCAGACATAGACACCTCATTTCTTCTTGTTGACGTCCAATAAGCTGTGGTGTTGAGTCGAATCACATGGTAACATCAATACAATAATCTGTTACTTAGCAAATATTTTCAGACATGGACGCCTCATTTCTTTGTGTTGACATCGAACTAAATGTATTATAGTGAAGAAACAAGTGGTAACATCTATACAATAATTTGTTACTATACAAATATTTTCAGACATGGACACCACATTTCTTTGTGTTGACGTCCAACAAGCTGTATTATAGTGTCGAATCACATGGTAACATCAATACAGTAATCTGTTACTAAGCAAATATTTTCAGACATGGACACCTCATTTCTTCGTGTTGACGTCCAACAAGCTGTATTATAGTGAAGAAACAAGTCAAGAAGAGGAGGAAGATGCAGAAGAGGACACTGCTAGTAATTTAGAGGTTAGTCCGTGTAAAATGGTGGCAATCAGTTTAACCATTTTCTCTGGGAAAACATCGAGACAAAGGAAGAAAATCCTGGTAACCAGCATTTTCTTCTTTTGTCTCAATATTTTCTATGCTATATCATACACTGATCCTATCTCTTAACAACACCATTTTGTCGCCAGCAGCACCTTTAAAATTGGACCACCCTAATATTTTGTCGTTTGGGAAAGAGTTTAACAATACTGTTTTCTCATATGTTATTTGTAAGTCATCTCTCTTTCCATTGGACAAGTTATTTATGTGGAATGATCAGCTAATGGCTAAAGATACATTTTATGTTTGTGTTGATTCAATGGAAATGGCAGACAATTACGATAGATGCACCAGCCGCTGAAAAAATCTTTATAATTTGGATTGATTTTTCAAACTATAGATTTTGATATGACATATTTTGTTGTCTTTTCTGTATAGATATAGGTTTAAAAAAACCACACTACCTTTATCCTTTTCCCAAATGGTAAGAATTTGAAAAGGCTCTAATTTGAGAGTAGTAGCAAACAACAACGATCTTGCGACAAGCAATATCTTCATTTCCCACAATGTTTTCTACCTTAAAAGAATATTAAATGTGGAATTTCTCTCACAAATGAAAAAGCTGTAGTCTGCAACTTGTTTGAATTTAGACCAATCTAAAATTTTGTTGTATGGTAATGGCTTAATTGGTTTATTCTAGGGCATGCCAAATGAGGAGCTTCACTTCAGTGAGAAGTGGTTCCATGGTCGCCTGCCTGGCGGACGGCGGGATGCGGAGGCCAAGTTACGGGAATACGCTAATCTAGGTGATGGGACATTCTTGGTGCGGGAAAGTGATACTTTTGTGGGAGATTTTTCATTATCGTTTCGGTAAGGTTGAATTGACTATTTTTTCAGATGCCAAAATTGCTGGCTCTCCAATTTGACAAAAAATTGCAGAGGACAAAAATAATTGATTTGAACAGTAGAAATTGTCAAAGCACAGAACATTTTTAGGTAAAAGGATGGTTACTGTAACTCTAAATAATTTATTTGATGACTTATCGTTTTTGTTGAAAATCTCTTCATGAAAGGAGAAATAATGTTTTCTCCTGTGAATATATAATCTTAAGCCTGCCTTCCAAGATCAAAGGGAACTTAAGCAGTCTTTTATGCATCAATCCCATAATTGTCACAAGTTCTTAAACAAAATAGTGTCCTCAATTTGGTATTATTGTCACAATCGATCATTTGGAATATTGCATGGCTTCTAACATCTGATGCTGAGTCTTAACAGCTCAGTCAGCAACATATGAGGCTATCAATTCAGGGGTGTTTTGTTTAAACTTTGGCTTGGCCAATACTCTTTTTGACATTTGACAAAGTTCTTTATCTCTCACCAATGGATAAATAGATCATGAATGATCTAAGTTAGATGGGAAGCTGATGGCTCAGGTTGCAAGTTGCTTTTGTACTATTACACAATATTCCAGGAACACATGCTTGAGTGCCCCAGCTGCTGTGATATGACTGGAAAATTATTGAAAGCTTGGTTGAACCCATTCAACCAATCTAATCTCTGACAGTTCTTGTTTACAGATGGCAAGGTGTTATTTACCACATTCATATTAAGAAACCGAAAGGGCAGGTAGGAGTGCACATTTTAATGAAATATAATTGGCAATACAGTCAATCTTGCATGAACAACCATCTTGCATGCCAATCGTTATCAGCTGATTGGATACATTGTGACATAATAATTACCATTTCTGAAACAAGACTTGGTTTTGATGCCTGTGATAGATATGGTTTGGGAAAATATTGATACAAAAGGAGAAAATGCTGAATACCAGCATTTTCTCCTTTTGTCTCAATATTCTTTGGTTAAAATACACACATATGTTTCTCAACATGTATTTTGTCATCTACAGCAGTTTTCGAAATCTACATTTTGTTATTTTGAAAGGACTAATATAAGACCAGCAATCTTTTAGGATTATTTATGTGCATTGATGGTTGTTTCAAGCAATTTTAACTGTATGTTAATATGATAAATGACTTTGACTCTTCCTCTTATTGCAGGTATGAAATTCTAAAGCATTAAGAGAAAGTTGCTGAAAACTGAAATTTGTTGGAGAAAAAGTGTAGAACATTGTGAGAAAAAGGGAAAACATTCTACTCACAGTATTTTCTCTCATTTCTCTCAATGTTTCTTAGGATGAAGAAAACTGTAACTGTTTTGATTTGAAGTGTCAAAGCTGTTAAAAATTATTTCATAAATCACTGCTTTTCAAAGAAAACCTCGTAACTGCAGCTTGTTTTAAGCTGCAGTTAAGAGGTTGTCATTGAAAAGCGATGAAATGTTAATTCTGGTTTATAGATAATTTTTGAATTTCCATGTTTTCCTATTTGCAGATGGCAAAATGGTATAAACCACTGTCGTATAAAATCAAAACAAGAGTTAGGGCAGGTAATACCACTGCTTCTAGCATGATACTACTAACCTAGCATGGTCACGGTGGATAATCATTTGATACAACAATTTCAGGAAATCTTCAATAATTTTGTTAATACAGGACCGATTTGAATTCGGTTTGAAGCAGAGAAGGAAGACAGACATCACACATTAAATGGACTTGATGGATTTTCGAAAAATCAGCTGATAAAAGATCAACCAAAATTTTCAAAAGTCCGCTTATTTGTGGTCTTTTCCCACCTACTCTGCTTGAAACAGAATTTAAATTTGTCCTGTATTAACAAAAATATTGATGATTTTCTGAAATTCTGAGTCGCATGATTTTCCACTGTGAGCATAATACTACTAACCTAGCATGGTCATACTTACTGCGATGTTGTATTCTTTGTTTGTGCCTTTCCCAAATATTTGTTATAACTTTTAGGGGCTTGGTATTGACAGCTTCTGTAGACGAAAAAATTATTGTTGATAGAATAGAATTTATGTTATGTATAGTCTTACTGTTTTACTAAAGCCCTTATGAAGCTTTTTTGCTTGAATTTTGTAACAAGATGTCTGACTTGTTGTTGTGCAATTATGTTCAAATTTATGAAAAAAAAAACCCTTTGCAACAGTCATAGTAAAGTGAGGCCCAAGGAATATTTTGTGTGTATAAATTTCAACTTTTTATACGCTGCCGGAGGGGGCGTATATTGGCGCCACCTCCGTCTGTTCATCCGTCCTTATGCCCATCCACTTTTCTTGTGAGCGCAACTCCTTCTTAGTTTCTTGCAGGATCTTTATGAAACTTGGTCAATGTTATCACCTCAATTGGTAGATGCGCATGAAGGAAGGATTTTATGGTTCATTGATTTTTGAGATATGCCCCCTTAAAACTTAGTCTCTTGGGCGGTGTATATTGTGAACATGGCACTCTTGTTCCAAAATGACACAATTTTATGCATGTTGGAGTTGGAAGGAGTTGCAGGCAGTCAAATAAATGTTATATAGACCATCAAATATATACCAAATTTTATTCAAAACATTAGGGAAATGCTGGTTTTGCATGTTCTTTCCATTTGATTTTTTACCCAAGACTTGCGGCTACACTTTTTAGCATGTTTTAGAGAATAAAAATGTATTTAGGTTCACATATCAAGTTTTGACTTGGATTTGTTCACTATTTTGATATGTTTTTCAAGTCCCCTTTACATTTATTGCTTTATAAAGTGTAGTTTTCTTTGTTGAGTAAGCTTTTTACATTAGCCAATTCTTAACACCAGTTTATTTAGTGAACCCTTTCCCAAATGAGGGAATTTGGACTGCTTCAATTTGAAAGCTGCTATAAACATCAACCCATTGATTGGGGAATTTAGGCTTTGGTTGGCAATGGGAAAGCGACTTAAGAGTGAAGCTTTAGTTGTAGTTTTGTCAATGTACCTCTATATAATTTCATAGAAAGTTACATATATAGACCTTTTGAATGCTTTTGATAAGAGGGAAGAATGCATTCTAAATTTTTATGCCCCCGCATGAAAAGATCATCATCAGGGGCATATTGTTTTACTTGTGTTCGTCTGTCTGTCAGTCGGTCTGTCTATCCATCTGTCTGTCCGAAAACTTAACATATGCCTTTTCTCCAAAAGTATTTGACAAACAAAGCTCAAATTTGGTATATAACTTTCTTTCAATGATATCTGTTTCATGCAATATGAACTTACCTAAGGTCATGTGTTAATTAACCCTTATAAACCTTTTACACGAAAACTTAACATTTTAGAAGAATGGCCATTTCGGGGGCATTTGTGTTTCAAAAACACATCTTGTTTATTTTAAATCCAAACCCTATGAAATAGGCACTCGTTTGAATCATCCTGATGAGAAGATTCAAATGAGTACCTACAACATAAATTTGAGAAACATTCAATTGAATATTGCATTTAAAAGCCATATCCCCTCTTATTTGTGGCTATGCTTTTGTCAATGGAAGAGGTGCATTTTGTAGGATGTATAATCCCCAATTATGGTTCCAAGGTTGATTAAAATCAATTATCAATAGAAATCTGTAGAAAATTTTACTTAGATCTAATACTTTCCCAAAAGAGGACACATCTTGACTTAAGTAAAAGAAAGCCTTTATAGACTTTGGAAAACAATGAGTCAAAAAAAATGTTATTTATAGACTTACCCATTTTGAATTTAGGTGCAAGTGACAAAATAGATAGTTTAGATAAGGGTAATTATAAAGATTTCAGTGGTGTTTGACTTTCTTTTTGGACCAATGAAAGTGCAGTATATTTTAAAATTTCGCCCTTATATTCCGCAACACTGCCTGCTAGTCTATACATAGCCACGCCCCGTCTCCAATGAATCACTAGCGAACACTAAGATAGAGTCTTTATAGTAGATTCTGCACGATATAAACATTCAATGTGCTGCGCCCATTTGAATGTTTATTTCGTATAGAATGTACTATAAAGACTCTATCTGATATGTGTTTGAGATTGATAAACCTGCATGTGACTGATTGATACACTCTAGTTAGCCAGATCTATAGCATCTTTTGGTAAACCCTTTCCCAAACAAGAAAAGCTTTCGATGTCCCTTTTACAAAAGGCTGTAGAAAACATTGAGGCAAAACAAGAAACTGCTGATAAGCAGCATTTTTTGCCTCAATATCTTCTGTGCTAATATTGTAAACAATTCATACCTTCGTCATCATCAATTTATTTTTTAGTTTCCATTTGGCAAATTAGCATAATACATATGGCCGATGTAATTACAAAACCTGGTAACTACAGCTTGAATGAAGCTTTAGTTACGAGGTTTTGCAGTAACACTGACAATATGCAGGCTGATCTTGATCCATGTGGTCTCAAATGTAGCATTTGAGACCTACATGATTCAATATCAGCCTGCATATACACACTCTGATCAAGATCTCTGTATATCTCTAATAGCTTCTTCATGGCTGAAAAAAAAGCTTTTGAAAGCAATTTCTTCATTTCCCATGTTTTCTACTCAAAAAGACAAACAAATGTACAATTCCATGTGCGTGATAATGTCGTCTTTAACACCTTTGAATTTGGACCATTCCAAAATTTTGCTGTTTGGTAAAGGGATATTTAACTTCATGTTATACATGTTCCATTGCAGGTGAAGTATTACTTGATAGACAATGTAACGTTTGACAGTTTATACAACCTTATCATGCACTATCGATCTAATCCACTCAGGGGAAACAACTTTTCCATGGTTCTTCGAGAGTCTGTGCCCCAACCTCAAAGTCACGAAGGAAAAGAGTGAGTAGTTGTGTATGGAAACCTCATCCCTTACCTGTTAGTCTATATGTAATGAATTAGATAAAGGTCAACACCTTTGTGACCATGCACTATCAATCTAATCCACTCAGGGGAAACAACTTTTCTATGGTTCTTCGAGAGTCTGTGCCCCAACCTCAAAGTCATGAAGGAAAAGAGTGAGTAGTTGTGTATGGAAACCTCATCCCTTACCTATTAGTCTATAATGTAATGAATAAGATAAAGGTCAACACCTTTGTGACCATGCACTACCGATCTAATCCACTCAGGGGTAACAACTTTTCTATGGTTCTTCGAGAATCCGTGCCACAACCTCAAAGTCATGAAGGAAAAGAGTGAGTATATGTTTATTTTGTTCAATTAATCCTTTCCCAAACAAGACAGAAAGAGTTTGGGAAAACATTGAGACAAAAGAAGAAACTGCTGATTAATAGTAGCTTCTCCTTTTGCCTCAATATTTTCTGTGCTATACTTTACACAAACCCTATCTATCAACATACAATTTGTTGCCTATAGTAGCTTTCAAATTGGACCCTTGGTCCCCCTTAATTAATTGTCTTGTTTGGAAAAAGGTTAAACCATGGATGTCACATTAACATTTCCGTATATAGGCAAGTTAGTATTCCTTGTCAGAAATTTGGCTGTACAACTTCTAGATTTTTTCCAGGCATTCAAGTTTGTGACCTGTCATGTGAAAATTGCTTTTAAGGTATATGACCCATCATTAAAAACACTACTTTCTAGCCATACGAAATGCATCAAATGACACACACTTGTAAATACACTACACTTAAGGTGATTCACTGTGCCTGATTTCAAGGTTATGCTTAAAGAGGAAAATAATTTACAAATATTATTTTACTCTATATTCATTTACAAGGGAGGTAATTTTGAACATTTTTGTCAAATATTTCCATAAGTATGCATTAATTCAAAATTCTAATCCGTTCAAAATGCTTATGTTTGTATTTGCAATGGAAATGAAACTCAATTTAGGAATTACTGGCACTTTTCAAATTTCGCCTCTGGCCCTTCAGTGCTAATGATGGGTTGTACACGTTAAATGGAAACCTCGTAACTGTATCTTATTTTAAGCCACAGTTACGATGTTTTTTGTTGAAAAGCAGCGATAAAGGTTCTAGATGTAGAAAATCGTCGTAACCATTACACATCTTTTATTTTGGTCATCGGTCAAGGTCAAGTTATGATTGCACATATCTTCTTGTATTTTCCAGGTGGTATCATGAAAACAAGGATCGGGATCAGGCTGAAGATATGCTGAAAAGAATCCCATATGATGGGGCTTTTCTCGTCCGACGCAGTGAAACTGACCAGTTTGCCTACGCAATATCATTCAGGTAAAATAGATTTATAACTTCTTTAAGCGTAATGTAAATTACAAGGGCTTACAACTTATTTAGTAGAAAGATGTGTTAGACACCATTCTATAAATTTATCAGCAAAAGGTTTGTGGGTTTTGTTCTTAGATTGTAAATCAAAACAGATAGGGCAATTCTGAATATGTTTCAGATCTATTTGTTTTGAATTAACTGGGGAGTTTCAATTTAATAAATAGAAAAATGGTGTTACAAAATTTCCTTAAAACTGTTTAACTGATATATTGTCTTTTATTTATTTTGAACAGAGCTGATGGTAAAATAAAACACTGTCGAATTCGTCAGGAAGGTCGATTGTTCACCATCGGATCTGCCGAGTTTGAGAGCCTTACAGAGCTTGTCCGTTATTATGAAAAATATCCGCTGTATAAAAAAATGAAGTTACGAAAACCTGTAAGTGATGCCATTGTGGAAAGAGAAGGAGTGGTATGTAGATTTGTAATTATTCTATATTCTTATTTTTTTAACCCTTTCCCAAACGACAAAAATTTAGGATGGTCCAAAGTGAAAGCTGCTGCAGACGACAAAACGTGTGTTGATAAAGAAAGGATTTTTGTAAATGTAGCACAGAAAATATTGAGACAAAAGGAGAAACTGCTGTTATCAGCAGTTTCTTCTTTTGTCTCAATGTTTTCACAAACCTATTCTATTAGGGACATCAAAACCAGGTCTTGTTTGGGAAAGGGTTAAAAAAAAATATGTCATAGGAAAAATTACAATGTTATGTAAATCTCATAACAGGTGGATTAACTTAACCCTTTCCCAAACAAGACCTGGTTTTGACAGTCCTGTCAGAAAAGGCTTGGGAAAATATTTAGGCAAAAGAAGAAAATACTGGTATTTTCTTGTTTTGCCTGAATATTTTCTGTGCTATATTGTACACAAATCCTTCTCATTTTAGTATCCTTTTTGTCATCTTCAGCAGCTTTCAAATTGGATCACCCTGAAATTTTTCCATTTGGGAAATGGTTAAAAGTAGTTTTTAAGAAATTATTTTTATGCCCCCGTATCGAGAGATCAGGGGCATATTGTTTTACTCATGTTCGTCTGTCTGTCTGTCAGTCTGTCTGTCTGTCTGTCTGTCCGAAAACTTAACATTTGCCTTTTCTCCAAAAGTATTTGACAAACAAAGCTCAAATTTGGTATGCAACTTCCTTTTAATGGTATCTATCTGTTCCATGCAATATGACCTTCCTGAAGGTCATCACTTAACCTTTTCCCAAACAACACCTGGTTTTGACGTCCCTAATAGAAAAGGCTTGGGAAAACATTGAAACAAAAGAAGAAACTGCTGATAATCAGCAGTTTCTCCTTTTGTCTCAAAATTTTCTATGCCATATTTTACACAAATCATATCTTTGATACCATCCATTTTGTCATTTGTGGCAGTTTTTGAAGTGGATCACCCTAAAAAAAATTTTTTTGGGAAAGGGTTAACCCTTATCAACCCTTTACTCTACGAAAACTTAACATTTTACTCAGAAAACTTAACATTTGCCTTTTCTCCAAAAGTATTTGACATACAAAGCTCAAATTTGGTATGCCACTTCCTTTCAACAATATCTATCTGTTCCATGCAATTTGACCTTCCTCAAGGTCATCCCTTAACCCTTGTCAACCCTTTACTCCATGAAAACTTAACATTTTCGAAAAATGGCCATTTCGGGGGCATTTGTGTTTCACAAACACATCTTGTTTAAAAACATATGTCACTGGAAAAATTCCAATGTCTTATAAATCTCATTACACATGGATTAACTTAACCCTTTCGCAAACAACAAGACCTGGTTTTGACAGTCCTGTCAGAAAAGGCTTGGGAAAATATTTAGGCAAAAGAAGAAAATACTGGTGTTTTCTCGTTTTGCCTGAATATTTTCTGTGCTATATTGTACACAAACCCTTCTCATTTTAGTATCCTTTTTGTCATCTTCAGCAGCTTTCAAATTGGATCACCCTAAAATTTTGCCATTTGGGAAATGGTTAAAAGTATTTTTCTCAGAATTATTTTTCGTAGACTTGTAACGATGAAACTTTCAAAAACATATTAACACTTTCCCAAACAAGACCTGGTTTTGACGTCCCTAATTGAAATGGCTTGGGAAAACATTGAGACAAAAGAAGAAACTGCTGATAATCAGCAGTTTCTCCTTTTGCCTCAATATTTTCTGTGCCATTTTGTATGCAAATCCTTTCCTTTTTAACATGAATTTTGTTGTCTGTTGCAGCTGTCCAATTGGTCATTCAAAAATTTTGTCGTTTGGGAAAGGGTTAAAGAAAAGAAGCTTATGCTGGTTACCCGTAATTTCAATCTAGTTATGAAGGGATGGCAAAATTTCCGTATCTGTTTACTTCATATTCTAATAATTCTAAAATTTTGTAATAACAATAAATAGTATTTCATAGGTGTTGTTATAAAATCTCATAACTATGACTTGATTAAAGCCTTAGTTATGAGATTTCATATCAACACAGAAAGTTTATCAAGACATAATTTTCAAGCCAGTCTATTTTTAGCACAAAATTCATGCCTATTGTGTGATATTTTAGGCTCCGCTTGAAGGAGGAATGTCGGGTCACACTGACCTTTATATTAACCCCAATGATTTCTTCTCCAAGGTAACCGTTGCTATGGAAGCCAATATAGGCCAGTGTCTGTTGTCCAACCTGCCCGATCTGTTTGATTATAAATGTGTGTCGTGTCATGGCAAAAATGGGACTTAAATTTTAAAGATTTACCAAAACAAATAGTAGTCTATTCAAACTGAACATCGACACATTTAAACACTTTGGCGTCATTTATAAAAAATGGTAGCAGAAAACATTGTGGAAAATGAAGATATTGCTTGTCACAAGCTATTTCTTTGATACAAACTAAAGGAGACTGTATAATTTTTAAAATTCTTGAGAATAAGTTTTGATTATTGGCAATCAGACCAGAGGCCAGTTTCATCAAAAGATTTTAGACATATTTTTGTCTTACCGATGGCTTACTACATGTTTAGGACAAGGGTGGCTTTTCGCCCTGTCTATCAAGACATAACTTATGCAATTGTTGTTTTAAGCGTTTCTTACCTCTTTGGTAAGTCAAATATATGTCTTAAATGTTTTGATGAAAAAGGCCCCAGGTTTGATATATTCCATATTGATTGATTATAAGCCCATTTTTGCCTTATGTGACTTACATATTATTGTTATGATGCCCCATGGTGAATGGATTTTATGCTTCTGGTGAAATTGAGCTTGGCTGGGAGACGGTTATATAAACAGACTTGTTTATAAAGATATTTATTTGGAATGCAAATTGTTTTCTTTTACAGTTAACCCAAACAAAGATAATGGCTTTGGAAAACTTCATGGAAAATGAAGAAATTGCTTGTGACAAGCAATTTTTCCATTTCCCTCAATGTTTTCTACCCAGGAAAATACAAAAAGGCAAATTTCATTCATTTGAATTTGTTGGCCGCTACATCTTTGAAACTTAACCAGTCTTAAAGTTTGTCTGGTAATGGCAAAATTTTATGGTGGTCATTGATATGTTGCAGACAACAATTTTAAGTGAATGAAACTACATTTTTGGGTCTTTATGGGCAGAAAACTTTGTTTGAAAGGAAGAATTTCTTCATTTTCCACATTGTTGTCCTAAGCCTTTATCCTATAGGACATATATAAGTGTCACTTTATGGGAATGGGTTAACCTAACCCATTACCAAAATTTAGATGGGTCCAAATTCAAAGATGTTGCAGACGACAGTTTCAAATGAATGCACTTTTACAATTTTATGAAATTTTACATTTTTGGGTCTTTAAGGGTATAAGATATGGTGGGAAATGAATAAATTGCTTGTCACAAGCAATTTCTTCATTTTCTACACCGTTTTATTGAGCCCTTATCTTGTGAGGCGTCTAAAGGTGCCATTATGTGAGAATAGGATAAATTTGTGGCATTACATTTACAATTAAGGGAACCACATTTGTTAATGGTGCATGCTTTTGTAGGAGCCCGAGTCGGAAGATGGTATTTATGGGTCAGGAATTTATCATATGCCTAATGCATTTTTATCCAAGGTAATTATGGTGGTATTGTTAAATGGAGATCTTTTTTCTTTAACCTTTTGAAGTTTCTGTCTTTTTGTTGTATGTTTCTTTTTTAGAGAGCCAGTTTTCTGTGAATCATTTGGTTATGACACACTTTCCTTTCAATTTGACAAATAGATATTTTTCATATATTACCAGTAATTAATCATTAGAGCTCTAGATAATAGGAAGTGATGAATTTCTAAATGAAAAATATCTTTTCTGTAAGCAAAATGCTTAGATTCTATATCTTGGGTTCACATTTGAATCATAAGTCTCGGTTTAAAGTGAGAAACAGATTTTAGTTTTCATCATTCCCTCGTATCTTCAACTTTGAATATATAGCCCAGCCTTAAGACTGTGTAAGATATTGCTTGAAGAAGAATTTGACCATAGGATTCAATGGAAATTGGCTCACATCTTTATTGTTATTATTTTCCATATTTTGTGCAAATGATTTGCTGCAAAGCGTTTGTATTTTGGTTAAGGTTTTTGTTGTGTGTTAGTTTTCTAATTTGAAAAATTCTCAACTCAGTTGCAAGTTTTCAATTGTTGTGGGTTTAATTTTTGCAGTGTTTTTCTTTCCTCTAACAATTTCTACAATGTTGTTTATTTCCTTATTTGTTGTTTAGCGATAGTTGAGATGACTTTGCAGCAAGTATATTTGCAAGATTTCAACCTTATTCAGAGCAACAGCTAAGAGGGGATAAAGGCATAAATTTGTTATTTCAAATCCAAACCCTATGTTGTGGGTACTCATTGGAATCGTCTCAGTGAGACGATACCAAGGAGTACTCACAACATAGAGTTTGATGAACGGTAAATGAAATATTTGATTTTAAAAACGCATTATTCCCTCTTATCTGTAGCTCTGTACCTTTCCGACCATCTGGCAGCAATACTGAGCTATGGTAAGATACTTGCTCAGCTAGATTGTTTCTAATTCTCCTTTTCCCAAAATGATATCTCAAGACATGTTGAAAAACTGCATTTTGCTGAGAGACAACTTGAAAGAAAAACTGGCTCTCAACATCTCATTTACATGTAGTTGTTATAATGGAATTTTGAATCAATAACAGCTCTGAATCTTGATTTTTTTGTAATTTTGATTTTGGCTTTTAACAATAGTTTTTTCCTTTTTCAAATTCTTCATTGCCAGATTTTCATTGGTTTTGATACATAAATTGTGGGAAAAGGTGCTATGAAACCCCCAGCAATGTGTTTTCCTCTTCCTACTATAATTTTAACTTTTGTTTTCCTGCTCCTGTCCATTCACAGACGCCAACAGGAGATAGTTCGGATGTTTTATATGATCGGACCATTTATTTTCAACCCAATGTCTTCACATCCAAGGTAACCGCAGGTTAAAACACCCGTATATATCTCAGGTTTAACACTAGTTATTAGCTCACCTGAGCACGAAGTGCTCAAGGTGAGCTATTGTGGTCGCTTTTTGTCCGTCGGCATCCGTCCGTCCGTCCGTCCGTCCGTCCGTCTGTTCACATTTTGTTGTTACCACTCTAGCACCCACAAATATTGACCAATCTTAACCAAACTTGGTCAAAACATGTATGACCATAAGTTCTTGGATGAGTTCGATTTTGAGTCAGATCGGATCAGGAAGTCCAGAGTTATGTGCCCTTGAACGTCAAAAATGGCTAGTTTTGACTTTGTTACCACTCTAGCATCTACAAATATTGACCAATCTTGACCAAACTTGGTCAAAACTTGTATGACAATAAGTTCTTGGATGAGTTTGATTTTGGGTCAGATCGGATTAGGAAGTCCGGAGTTATGCGCCCTTGAATATCAAAAATTGCTAGTTTTGACTTTGTTACCACTCTAGCATCTACAAATATTGACCAATCTTAATCAAACTTGGTCAAAACATGTATGACCATAAGTTCTTGGATGAGATTGATTTTGGGTCAGATCGGATCAGGAAGTCCGGAGTTATGCGCCCTTGAATATCAAAAATTGCTAGTTTTGACTTTGTTACCACTCTAGCATTTACAAATATAGACCAATCTTGACCAAACTTGGTCAAAACATGTATGACAATAAGCTCTTGGACGAGTTCGATTTTGGGTCAGATTGGATTAGGAAGTCCGGAGTTATGCGCCCTTGAATATCAAAAATAGCTAGTTTCGACTTTGTTACCACTCTGGCATCTACAAATATTGACCAATCAAGACAAAACTTGACTATAATGTTGGTAACCATACAATAATGAATGGTTTTGATTTTCACTGTCATCAAAGTTGGAAGTCTTGAGTTATGTGCCCTTGAATTTGATAAATTTGCCGTTTTCGACTTTGTTTACACTTTAGCATCTACATTTATTGACCAATCAAGACAAAACTTGCCAACAATGTTGGTAACCATAAGATGCTGTTTGTGATAAATTTTCAGCTTGATCGGACCAGAAAAACCAGAGTTATTGGCCCTTGAATTTCACAAAATTGCCGTTTTCGACTTTATTTTCACTCTAAAAAACACAAATATTGACCAATCAAGACACAACTTGGTCACAACGTTGGTGACCATGAGATCTTATATGATTTCATTTTTCATGTTGATCAGACTAGAAAAACCAGAGTTGTGTGCCCTTGATGGTGACAAAATTGCTGATTTCGTTTTTAATTTCACTCAAACAGCAATAAATATTGACCAATCAAAAAAACAACTTGGACATAATAGTCCATGGGCCCATAACCGAAACCCTCCCCCCCTAGTGGGATTTTTGAAGACCTATATTTTCTTGAAGCTTATTATGTATAGTAATGGATTCAGGTTGTTGTCCAATTTAAAAGTGCTGGATAAGCAAATGGCGGGCTCGTTGCCATGGCAACCGTCAATTTTTCTACATTCCAGCGCTTGGATCAATTAATTGCAATAAAATTACTTATTTTTGTCATAACTCTTTCAAAATAGTTTTAAATTATTACCAAGATATTTCTCCCGCAATATAGATAATTTTTAGAAAATTTGCTAATTTGCATATTCATGAATATTAATGAGAAAGTAGAAAATTGTGTCTAATTTGCCAAAAACAAGACTTTACTAGTGAATTTAAACCTCCCTATCAGGAAGGATTTTTGAAGATCTATATTTTGTTGATGCTTATGATGTATATTAATACATTCACCTTGTTTTTTTATTTAAAAATGCTGGATAAGCAAGTAGTTGGCTTGTTACCATGGTAACCACCCATTTTCATTCGTTCTAGCGCTTGGATCAATTAATTGCAATAAAATTACTTATTTTGCTCAGAAAACATTGAAGCTAGTTTTAAAATGTTGTCATCACATTTCTCTCACAACTAAGATATTTTTCAGAAAATTTGCTAATTTGCATATTCATGAATATTAATGAGATTTTGGAAAATATGTGTTTAATTTGCAAAAAGACGACCTTACTAGTTTACTAGTGAATAGAAACCCTCCCCAACATGTGGGATTTTTTAAGATCTATATTTTCTTGAAGCGTAGGAAACATGTTAATGAATTCAGGTTCTTGCTTGATTTAAAAGTGCTGGATAAGCAAATGGCAGGCCTGTTACCATGGCAACTGCTCATTTTCCTACGTTTCAGTACTTGGATCAATTAATTGCAATAAATTATTTTAAAATACTTATTTAAGATATATACTTATTTTGGTAATAAAACTTAAAACTAGTTTTAAAATTTCAAATAGACATTTTTATTGAAATCATTATTTTTTAGCTAATTTGCATATTCATGAATATAAAATGAGAAAGTAGAAATATGTGTTTAATTAACTAAAACAATGCTTTTCTAGGGTTTATTTAGCTAAAACAATGCTTTTCTAGGGAATAAATATGCTGGGGCATTTCTTTTTTAAAATGCTTAATGTTTCAAATGGATAAAAACACTAATAGATCAATAATAAGTTCATAAACCATTCATCAGCTACACAGAACAAGCGAATACCGGCTTATTCGCATTCACAATTATTTGCATACTTTTCTCTAAATAGCAAATAAAATCTCAAATATTCTCTAATTATACCAATGACTTTCATTTATGCATCTTTTTCCCTTAATTGTGTACTTGTTGTGTTTGAAAACTAAAATTTCACGGTTTACCAATTTAAAGGGAGAATCTTAACAATATAAATTATGCTCTGAAAAATTACCGTATAAATGGCAATAAAATTCCATTTAGCGCAAATGACATACTGAAAACTTTTACCTTCTTTCTTTGATTTTTTTCTATGTGAAATACGGTTTTCTTTTATACAAGAAACTTTATTTTGTTAAAGTTAAGTACTAAAAAAATTGTAAAGCGTTTTAATAATGAATTCCCATTGGAGTACATGTTTGGTCACCTTTGATTTATATTTTTTTTGCCTTGTAATGCATGCTTTTTTACATTTCGTCGGTGTAAATACAAAACCTTGTATCTCGTTTTGGGGGAAATTTTAGAGGGGAAGAAAATAGTTTAATAACTTTTCTGAAACTGAAGGGTTTTACTTGAAATTCGGACATATTGTTCACAAACAATGTTTCTTTAATGATCAGTAGAATTATCCCAAAACCCGTGTGAATTGTCTAAAGTGGGCATACAAGTGTGTACTTGGAAAATCGTCAGAATCGACATACGAGGTTTTGCATTTATACCGACGATTTGCTCAAAGTCTAAACTTCACAATACCATTGGAGACATTCTGCGCAGAAGAGAAATCTTCCCAACCACTACTATTAATTGGAATGCTATGTTACAGGAACACAGTTTACCAAATACATTCTAATAAGCGATAGTTGAAAATGGACAATTTCATATTTGCACTGTCATGTGCATTCATTGATGATTTAAAATTGCCTATAATAGCAACTTAATTATTCATTTCTTTATCAAAATTGCATTCAAGTGACATCGCTTAACACCTTTATAATTCAGCATACTTATATGTGATAATATAAACAGTTATAAATTGTACATTATGTACCTTATTGGATACCAGTAATTCGAAGACACTTGATTTGTGAGGAATCCCTGTATTCGTGTAACGAAAAGTTGTTTTGAAAGATTTCGTTTAAATAACAAATGCAATTTGCAATTTCTGTTGATTAGATGAGAGGGAAACACATCATATTCCATCTTGTCGTGTTGTAATATGTTGCTAGCCGAAGATTTGAAATCCTTTGTTTTGTTTTCAGTTTTTAGATATGCTCCTGCATTTCTTAATTCATTTCAAACATCTTCACCACAAATTAGTTTCTGAAATTCTAACTTTTGTGGAAGACAACAAGCTAACCTCAGGATGAGGTAAAATCCATAAAACACAAGGGCTAGCTATGAATAATACATACCGGTATAAGCAATTTCAAATCAACCAAGGAATCCGCGATTTATATATGTCATTATATGTGCACAAAAGTGTCTAAATATACGGTTATTAGAAAGCCTTTTCACAAAAAAGGGAGAGTCTGCTATGGTTCGACACTTGTATTGAAAAGGGAATGAAGGTAAAACATGCACGATGAGTTTATTGGTCTTCTGTACCATCTTATTCACAAGTAAAATATCTTGGTGGTGGGGGGGGGAGGGGGCGGGGGTTGTAACGCGACAGAGAAACTTAAGAAGATGATGCTCGGTCTGAAGGCAAAGTTGCAACCACTGTCGACTGAATGTGTCATAAATTCACATATCTGGTATACTTGATGAGCGAATTAAAGTAAGAAATTGTCCATACATTATCTTTTTCAAGATATTGCTTGATCGCAAAAGGATGCACAAACTTGCAGACTGTTGGGTCTAAAATTCCTCAACGATAGGCAAATGACAAAGAGATTACCAGTACTTGTTGCATTCTTATTAACGAGAAAATGTACAGAGTCCTAGGTACGCTGGTATGGAATCCCTAAGGCCAAGAAAATTATTCAATATATTACACACAAGGTTCGGTATTCAATGTTTTGGGACAATTGGGGGTTGCAATGAAATATTTTGTTGGACATATTACCAAAGAAAGGTACAATTGACGAAGCATACTATGCCAAGTTGCTAGACAATCTGAAGCAGACAATGCGTGAGAAACGTTGCGGCAAACGCTCAAAATGTGACCGCTGCTTGCAACAGGAAATTACATTAGTACACAATTGCTAAATTACAATGGATGCTGTGGAGAAAAATGGGTATCAATTTAGATCACACCCTTCCTATCCACATGACCTTGTTGCTATAGACTTCTTACCTAAATGGGATATGAATGGTTGCAATTTTAAGTCTCATGAAAAAAGTTATTGATGCAGTTTAGGTGTGGTTCTTTGGAAAGTTCTCGAACTTCTTTACTTCAGGACTGATGTCACTTAACCACCTTTAACGTTGATTAATTTGAGTTTAACTCTTTATTCAACTGCTATGGTCATATCCTTTTGGTCAAAGCGCATAGGCCTGGATGGAAAGTATTTCAAGAGAAAAGATGTCGATCTAAACATAAAAAAGGTTAGGTCAGTTATTCATTGACCCATGCTCGTATTTGAGCATTTAGGCAGATTACACAAAATGTATATTATTGTATTGTATTATATGTCATGTAAATTAATAGTGAAGAAACCATTTTTAGCGTGGCAAAATTGTTGATATTGGTGTTTTGTAATCAACATATCCACCCCACAAAAAAGAGCTTAAACGCTGTATGACCAAAATAAGCCTTAATGCCTTTATACCCTCTATAACACCCATTATCCAAAGCCTCCCATGTCCATGTAAGACTTAAAACTTCATGCAAAAGATGCCAATGACGTACTCCAATGTGGACTCATTATCAAAGAATGGGGTACATGGTTTCTGTCAAATAGGGAAAATACTTATCTCTCCTAGAAAATAATCAATTTGGATTTTCTTCAGTACTTAATTTATGGGAATGGGGGTTTATTACTATTTATACGGTAATTAGGACCGTCCTGGAAATATATATTTTCAAGGTTATGTCATTTATTTACTTGTTGAATCAGGTAGTTTTAATAAGAAATTGAAATACATTTGAAAATACAATATTAAGTGCAGAAGATTTGCAGAAATGAAAAACATTTACATCATTTTCGCATATTTGAGATTTTGACGGCCATTTTGAAATTTAAAAAAATGACAATTAAGCCTATTATAAGCAAGGCAGCACTCTTTTAGATTTAATATACTCAATTTTCCTAAGAAATGATCTCATTTACATACAGAATATGATAAAAAATTATAGGGCAGTGATATTTCGATATTTAGTCAAGTGGTCATTTTGCGGCGGCCATCTTGAAAATCATTTGAAATGTCGAGTATATCCTAGAATGTCGATAGTCAACACTTTGAATTTTATTATAAGGCATCTAATAAACACTTTAATACAAATTCTAGCAATTTTTCGCTGTGGAATTGATTTTCAAATGCAAAGTAAATATAAACAAAGGCAATATCTATACTATTTTTCTCTTGTTTTACATATTCAAGGGGCATAATTCATGCTAATTTTGGTGTGAAATTATCTTTTACTATTAAACGATGTGAATTGATAAAGTCTATATGCATTTTGGTCATTTGCGCTTAAATTTGGGTTATTTTGGATCCCACGAATGTGTATATGGTGAGTTATAAACAAGTATTTTTTGTAATTCAAGGGGAGATAATCAATCGTTCCGCATATGCTTATCCAGCACTTATATATCAAACAACAAGTTGCATTTGAAAGGGAATTCATTAAGCTTTACAATGATATAGGTGTCATAAAATCCCGGTAGGGGGGGACCTAGGGTGTAGCCAGCCCACGGACTATAAGGTTGATGAGAATATCATTATCAGAACAGAGTTATGTGCCCTGGATTATGACAAAATTGATGTTTTTTTATCGACTTGGTTTTCACTATTACAGCCACACATATTGATCATTAAAGATTAAGAATTCTGTTTGCAGCTGGATCATAATCTTGCATCTTAAGTTTCGTGTTCTTGTCTTAGAGATACCTAGGTCATGTAAAAGGTGGGTCTTATTCTGCATGGAGAAAGTTTCAAACTTCTATCAGGTGAGCGATCCAGGGCCATCTTGGCCCTCTTGTATGAATCTTGATGCCACAAATATGAATATGCAAAGATCTGGAAAATTGGCTCTTTGTACCAGCATTTTCTTTCCATCATAGACTACAATAGATCCAGATCGACCTCTATCTAAGTTGAGTTTAATTTGGACCTGTGCTGCTCGTTTGCCATTTCCATAGTTGATGAAGAAATAGTAAGACAAACATGTTGATCCTAATCATTCTGTGTATTTATGCAAGCTTACCAGGGTCCACGTTGGTCTCAAATGCCATAAGAGCCCATTTTCCAGATCCTGGCCTAAATATAGGGAAGTTATAGTGTGGTTCTTTAAGTCTCAGAATACCCTCAGAGAACAAAGTTTTTTGGGGGGGTATTTAGGAATCATCTTGTCTGTTTGTCCATCTGTCTGCCTGTATTCACAATTTTATCCAAGACTCATGTTCATGTCCCCTTAAAGATTTCATTGAGAATTTATATGATGAATAGATTTGCCTGAGGGAATTTGATTGTTCTGAGATGTAATTCAAGTGAGATGATTGAACTTCATATGACAAGGCAATGGTGTGGGGTATTGTTACAAATATCATAATTTATAATAGTATATATTATGATAAAGAATGCATCTTTATCAATTTCAATTGGATTTTCTCAATTATATTGGAATATTAGATTCAAAGCTGAAATTTAGATAGTTCTTTGAAATACTTGTTTAATCAATGATAATGCCCGAAGTATACATAGTAGATTTACAAACAAGTACATTGCTTTTCTAATTGATTTAACCATGTGTAAAGATTCAGAAAAATATCTTTCTCTTTATTCAAAGATTTTATAACCTTGTCTTGTTTGTTTCTTTCTATAATATCTTGTATGTATTGCCTAACATGATTGTTGATTATTTGCGCTTATTTGAGCTTATTTGATAAGTTTTGCTTGAAGCAATGTAGACTGTAATAATCATGGGATATGATGTGAAAGTGTTCATTGATTTAGGTTTTTGATAAGAAAGAAAACAGTAAATATCGTCTGTTTTTGCGACAGTTACAGTTTAATAAATTCTCATCATAGGTCTTGCTCATATATAGCAAATTAATAAGCATCACTTCTGTATTTCTATACTTTCTTTAAACAAATCATTTTGGCAGATATCTCGCTTAATGATATTTAATTTATTGATTTTATATTTTCCGACTTTTGGTATCAATTTTTGTAAAAAACAAAACACCTCAAAGAAGTACGAATTTTACTTAACCCCTTCGCTGCCAGACAAATATTGGAAAATTGGTTCCTATTTGCCATGCTATTTTTCAAGAAATTGACGGTAGTGTTAGAAATCAACTTATAACTAAAAAACTATTCAAAAAGACTATATAAAACCTTGTATTTTCTGAAAGATAATTGAAAATGCTATTCAGTGAATATATTTTTATTCATTTTGGAAATTACATTTGTTGTTATTAAACTTTGAAAAAAAAAAAAACGTCGTTCTCCCCTCATGACGGCCCAGGCCGTCACGGGGCAGTATAGCGACATTTCGCATGACGGCTCAGGCCGTCACGGGGTAGCAAAGGGGTTAATTGACATGAATAAGTATTGATTTGTATTTGATATGTCTGTGCTTCAATTATTGGAAATACCAAGCCAGGCTTGTAATTAAATATAGACCATAATCAAATCAATGATCTTGTTATGCATGGGTTTGAAGCGCAGCTTGATAAATATGCTTCCTGACATCATTTATGTCTATTACCCATGGACATCGTCTACAAATTGTATACCATACTTTGGATTGCCAGTTGATTACTTGGACTGGATGTTGGATTTAATGATAGAAAGGTACAAATGCCAAGAACACATATATAAGTGCAACATCTGCCATGGTTTCACTGAGCTATGAAAAGAAAATATTGCTGAATGTTTAATGTGGCGTTTAACTCATAATGCTTAGATTTATCTTCGCTGTTTGCTTAATTAATCCTTTCAGAGTCAAATGTATAATGATATTTAACTCTTAGCGCCAAATCAATTTATAATTGATTCAAAAAAAAAAAAGAAGAAACCCTGAAAATGCTGCTGACCTTCTTTTGCCTCAACACTTTCTGTGTTATCTTCAAAAACAACTTTCACATTATAGCGTTAAAGTTTGAATTATCACTTTTTGGAGAAGATCTTCACCTGTCATTTGCATGCATCTTCTGCTCTCTGCAAGCTGACTGCATTTTTGTGACTCCAATCTGAAATTGTTATTGAGTTATAAACATGGGCTTGCACAGTACAAAATGTACGAAATAACTCTGAACTGGTACATTGACTAAAAATGTGCCAATAGTATAAAATTAACCCATTTAAAATAATAAGATTTTAATGACACCACCGACTGTTAGATCAGAAATCATTGATGGAAACAAAGAAAATGTTTAGCATTTTTTCCCTTTCACTGAAGAATTCAATCTGTAATTTGAAAAAATTTTGCTATTTCGTAACATTTGTTTATTAGTCTCCTGTAACTGCTTTAACGTAAAGTTTGTGTAAATGTTATGTAAAGAGGAAAATATTGAAATGTATTCAGTTCAATAAAGAGGACCCTCATGGCATTTTAGAGCAACATGGATCAAGATCTGCCTGTGCATAAGCACAGTCTATTTGAGGACTGTTTTGTTCCCTTATAACATGTCATAAACTGAATTAACCCTTTCCCAAACAAGACCTGGTTTTGACGTCCGTAATAGAAAATGCTTGGGACAACATTGAGACAAAAGAAGAAAGTGCTGATGACCAGCTTTTTCTCCTTTTGCCTCAATATTTTCTGTACTATATCATGCATATTTTCTCCTTTTGATATAATCTATTTTGTCATCTGCAACCCCTTTGAATTTGGACTAAAATTTTATCATATGGGGAAGGGTTATATAAAATATGGATGCTGCATAGACTGCATTCAGATGTAGTCTCATTTTGAATGGTGTTGACATGAAATGCCATATAGGTCCTCTTTTTCTACATCTCAAAAATATAATATTAGGTATAGTCTGGTCACAGTATTATGGCACATGTTTACAAAATTTACCTTTGTAAATAACACAATATTGAACTCCAAACTACAGTAATTTTACATATGATGGTTTGAATCATGCACATGTCTCTCACCTGCAAAATTCGAATGACCGCATGCAAAATTGTATTAAAAAATTATAATGCTTTTCTGGTAAAATTTGTAAACAAGTGCTGTAATATAATGAGTGGACTATACATGTACCTTAACCCTTTCCCAAACAACACGTTTTTGACGTCTCTAGTAGAAAAGGTTTGGAAAAACATTGAGACAAAAGAAGAAACTGCTGATAACCAGCAGTTTCTCCTTTTGTCTCAATATTTTCTGTGCAATATTGTACACAAATCCCTCTCTTTTTAACATCAATTTTGTTGTCTACAGCAACTTTTAAATAGGACCACCATAAAATTTTATCGTTTGGGAAAGGGTTAAAGAGCTATTTTTTATTCATGTAGGTAAGAGTGCGAGCCCTTCATGACTACCAGGCACATAGGGATGATGAGCTGTCCTTCTGTAAAGGTTCTATCATAACTAATGTCAACAAACATGACAATGGCTGGTGAGTTATTCTTCAATTAATCCAAACTAAGGCTGGTGAGTTATTCTTCAATTAATCCAAAATATTGTTTCTCGGAGAGTTTGTGAAGTGGAGAGTTTGAGCCCTCTGTGACTATCAGGCACATAGGGATGATGAGCTGTCCTTCTGTAAAGGTTCTATCATAACTAATGTCAACAAACATGACAATGGATGGTGAGTGTCTTGTAGAATTAATGGCATTTCAAGTTGTTTCTATGCATGTGCATCAAAAGATTGTAGCTATTCTCTAGAGCTTGTCTGTTTTTCTATTGGTCCACAAACACCTTTATACAGGGTGTCCCAAAATA
This sequence comes from Fragum sueziense, assembly GCA_963680895.1. Lineage (NCBI taxonomy): Eukaryota > Metazoa > Mollusca > Bivalvia > Cardiida > Cardiidae > Fragum > Fragum sueziense. Next base: position 19,079,832 of record OY804599.1, on the reverse strand, counting down.
TGTGTCCCCATTTTAAACATCTATAAAATTGGCAAATGTTGTCACTGAATAAAATTAGTTACATAGGTATGAAGGGGACATGATGAAGTTTTGTTTAATATATAGAACATCTATATTTACTTTGAAATGTTATTCCACATAACGTTTTAAAAAATATGCCATTTCCAACTGTTTTGCCAAATGACGTCGTTGACATCATCTTTTTCATGTCCTTTTTATGCCCCCGATAGGGAGGCATCATAAATATGACTTGTCCGTCCGTCCGTCCGTCTGTCCGTCCGTCCGTCCGTCCGTCCGTCATTCCGTCCAAAAACTTTAACATTGGCCATAACTTCCTTATTACTTAACATATTCGCTTCATACTTTACCACAACATTCCTTGGTACATTACCTTTCTGTAGGCACATACTTTGGTGACCTTGACCCCTGGATGACCTTGACCTTGAACATAGATTGGCCATAATTTAAAATCAAAGCGGTGTCGGGGGCATTGTCATCTTACAGTGACAGCTCTTGTTCCAAGCTAAGATGATCAAATTGATCCTTTCAATTTTGTCTTTCATGGCCATTGTGGCTTAAATAGATGCAGTGAAAGTCTGAACATCATTAAATTTTGAAGGGATGCAAATAATCACAAGAACTAGAGTTCGAAATGAGGAAAGATGTTGTTTCACTGAATTTAGATGCTGGTGGAAATGGTGCTGTAAAGGGGCATCGTTTTTGCAGAGACAAACTTTTTCTTAAAGGATGTTTTTAAATATATTAGGAAAGTAACTATGGATGTATTATATATCAAACAAAACTTTATCTTGTCCCCTTCTTACCTATGTAACTGATTTTATCTGATAATAAAAGGTTGTCAATTTTATAGATGTTTAAACTTTGTCTCCGTTTAAAGCACCATTTGCACCATCATCCAAATTTTCAATGAAACAACATCTTTCCTCATTTCGAACTCTAGTTCTTGTGATTATTTTCATCCCTTCAAAATTTAACGATGTTAAGACTTTCTCTGCATCTATTTAAGCCACAACGGCCATGGAAGACAAAATTGAAAGGATCAATTTGATCATCTTAGCTTGGAAAAAGAAACTTTGTCAAATGAAAAAGATGACGTCGTTGACGTCATTTGGCAAAACAGTTGGAAATGGCATATTTTTTAAAATGTTATGTGGAATAAAATTTCAAAGTGAATATAGATGTTCTATAAATCAAACAAAACTTCATCATGTCCCCTTCATACCTGTGTAACTGATTTTACTCAGTGACAACATTTGTCAATTTCATAGATGTTTAAAATGGGGACATATATTTTTGGACACCCTGTATTTGAACTGCAAGTAATTATACCCCCCACCTACGAAGTAGAGGGGGGTATATTGGTTTCACCATGTCTGTCTGTCTGTCCGTCCATCCGTCCGTCCGTCCGTAGACTTTTTTCGTTTCCGTGCTCTAACTTGAGAACCGGTTGACCTAGGATCATGAAACTTTACACAGTTGTTGCCCATGACCCAAGGAGGTGCCCTATCGTTTTTGGGTCACCAAGGTCAAAGGTCAAGGTCACAATCGGACTTTGTTTAAAATCCGTTTCCGCGCTCTAACTCGAGAACCGGTTGACCTAGGATCATGAAACTTTACACAGTTGTTGCCCATGACCCAAGGAGGTGCCCTCTCAAGTTCAAACATCAAGATCATATTTTGAAAAGAATTACTGTAATTTGGGGACTGATGGTTCGGTTGACTGTATAACTTTTCATAGTCTTATTCTGTTGTCATTCTTTAAAGAGAACACCCTTGAAAAATGTCTTTAATCTGCCTCAGATTTCCGTTTGTTTAAACAAAGTATCACTTGAATTCAGGTATAAGGTACCCATATTACGTAATATTACATTCTGTTACTATAAATAGTAACATTTTCGGCTAGAATCGGCCATATATCGGGCGGGCCGAAAAAGCTATATCCACGTGAGTCCTTAGCAGCGGGCAGATATGTGATATCTGCTCGCTGTTAAGGAATTTATTCCAAAAACTATAGGTACAGATCTTTTGCATGTGCCTTTTCATGACGCGAAACGTCAATGACGTCAGAAAAACGCAATGTTGTTTACAAAAATGGCTGCCGTCGTAATGTTCTCTGTCTTCACTTCAAGTGCGATTTTTTCAATAAACGAATGATATTGAGTTTATTTCAAGTGGAACATCTGCGGAAATTTTATCTAAAGGTAATCTTTATTCACCTAGTGAAGTTTTTTGTTACAAAAAGAATGCAATATACAGATTATTACACGGCAGATGAGGGCCGGAGAGTGATATCGGCCCTAACCTCGATATCTGCCCTCGGTCTAAAGACCTTGAGGCAGATATCACGGTTGCGGGCCGATATCACTCTACGGCCCTCATATGCCGTGTAATAATCTCTAATTATCAACAATTGTATGACAAATTCACCATTGTGAAATCCTGTCCGGCTTGGTTGTAAGACCATTTATCATATGGGCGCCTGCTTCATTTGCAAAACTACTATTTGCACAACCACGGTGTATAACCACGTGACTTAGTATTTCCGATAATCTTCAATATCTTTTTAGCTCACCTGAGCACGAAAGTGCTCATGGTGAGGTATTGTGATACCGCTGTGTCCGTCGTCCGTCGTCCGTCGTCCGTCGTCAGTCGTCCGTCGTCCGTCGTGCGTCGTGCGTCAACCTTTGGCTTGTGTGCAGTTTAGAGGCCACATTTTTTGCCCAATCAACCTGAAATTTGCTCAGAATGATTGTCTTGATGAATTCTCGGACAAGTTCGAAATTGGGTCATCTGGGGTCAAAAACTAGGTCACGGGGTCAAATCTTAGAGAAACCTTGTGTGCACTCTAGAGGCCACATTTTTTGCCCAATCAACCTGAAATTTGCTTAGAATGATTGTCTTGATAAAATCTCGGACAGGTTCGAAATTGGGTCATCTGGGGTCAAAAACTAGGTCACGGGGTCAAATCTTAGAAAAACCTTGTGTGCACTCTAGAGGCCACATTTTTTGCCCAATCAACCTGAAAATTGATCAGAATGATTGTCATGATAAAATCTCGGACAAGTTCGAAATTGGGTCATCTGGGGTCAAAAACTAGGTCACAGGTCAAATCTTAGGAAAACCTTGTGTGCACTCTAGAGGCCACATTTTTTGCCCAATCAACCTGAAATTTGCTCAGAATGATTGTCTTGATGATATCTCGGACAATTTTGAAATTGGGTCATCTGGGGTCAAAAACTAGGTCACGGGGTCAAATGTTAGAAAAACCTTGTGTGCACTCTAGAGGCCACATTTTTTGCCCAATCAACCTGAAATTTGCTCAAAATGATTGACTTGATGAAATCTCGGACAAGTTTGAAATTGGGTCATCTGGGGTCAAAAACTAGGTCACGGGGTCAAATGTTAGAAAAACCTTGTGTGCACTCTAGAGGCCACATTTTTTGCTTAATCAACCTGAAATTTGCTCAGAATAATTGTCTTGATAAAATATGGGACAAGTTTGAAATTGGGTCATCTGGGGTCAAAAACTAGGTCACTGGGTCAAATCTTAGAAAAACCTTGTGTGCACTCTAGAGGCCACATTTTTTGCCCAATAAACCTGATAATTGATCAGAATGATTGCCTTGATCAAATCTCGGACAAGTTTGAAATTGGGTCATCTGGGGTCAAAAACTAGGTCACTGGGTCAAATCTTAGAAAAAACCTTGTGTGCACTCTAGAGGCCACATTTTTAGCCCAATCAACCTGAAATTTGCTCAGAATGATTGTCTTGATGAAATCTCAGACAAGTTTGAAATTGGGTCATCTGGGGTCGAAAACTAGGTCGCGGGGTCAAATGTTAGAAAAACCTTGTGTGCACTCTAGAGGCCACATTTTTTGCCCAATCAACCTGAAGTTTGCTCAAAATGATTGACTTGATGGAATCTCGGACAATTTTGAGATTGGGTCATCTGGGGTCAAAAACTAGGTCACGGGGTCAAATCTTAGAGAAACCTTGTGTGCACTCTAGAGGCCACATTTTTTGCCCAATCAACCTGAAATTTGCTCAGAATGATTGTCTTGATGAAATATCGTACAAGTTTGAAATTGGGTCATCTGGGGTCAAAAAATAGGTCATGAGGTCACATCTTAGAAAAACCTTGTGTGCACTCTAGAGGCCACATTCTTTGCCCAATAAACTTGAAATTTGCTCAGAATGATTGTCCTGGTGAAATCTTGGACAAGTTTTAAATTGAGTCTTCTGGGGTCATAAACTAGGTCACAGGTTCAAACCTGGTTTGTACTCCTAGAAGCCCATTTTTTGCCCAATCAACCTGAAATTAGCTCATAATAATTGTCTTGATGAAATGTACAAAAAGTTTGAAATTGGGTCATCTGGGGTCAAAAACTAGGTCACTAGGTCAAATTTAAGAAAAATCTTATTTGCACTCTAGAGGCCACATTTTATGCCCAATCAGCCTAGTCAGAATAATTATCTTGATAAAATCTCGGACTATTTCAAAATTTGGTCATCTGGGGTCCTAAACTAGGTCATGGGGTCCAGTCTTGGGGATTTTTTTGCCCAATCAACCTGAAAATTTGTCAGAATGATTATCTTATACAGGCCACAAATCTTAGTAAAATGTGATCATTTTGGAGGCTCAGACACACCATATACAGAAAGCTATTATGTCAGGCAGGCCCGTAGGAACAGGGGGGCTAGGGGGACTAAACCCTTCCAAAGTTGGCCAAAAATGCCAATTTTTCTTAATTTTACACTTAAAATTTTGGGGAAATCCCAATTAGCCCCCCACCCCCAATATTTAGGATAGAGTCTATAGCCCCCCCCCCCCCCCCCCCCCAATATGAAATTGCTTTCTATGGGCCTGTCAGGTGAGCGCTTCAGGGCCAATGGCCCTCTTGTTTAATACTTGACTTATTTGAATTCGGTTTAAAGCAGAGAAGGTGGGAAAATGCAAGGAATAAGCTGGATGTGTTCGATTTTTGAAAAATCAACTGATAAAAAAGTTATTGAAGATAAACAAAAATTTTGGTTTATCTTCATTAACTTTTTTATCTGTTGATTTTCCACAAATCAACCACGTCCATCTAATGTGTGACGTATGTCCAGATTCTCTGCTTCAAACCGAATTCAAATCGGTCCCGTATTAACAAAGTTATTGAAGATTTTCTGTAAATATTGTATCAAGTGATTATACACCGTGACAACCATGTTTCTAATTCTAGGTGGAGAGGAGATTACTGTGACAAGAAGCAATACTGGTTCCCTGCCAACTTTGTGGCAGAAATAGAGCCCCAGGATGACTCAGCAGAAAATGCTCCACTCGGTACCCTGCAGAAAGGGGCAATAGATGTGAGGGGATGTATATTAGGTGAGCCATTCAAATGACATTCAGTGACAAGATAATCCAAACTATTACAGGGATGTTTGGCAATGCTAGTGGCCAATGATTTATTCCTGAAGGATTTTTTTATGCTACAACTTTTCTTTGTAATTAATATGAAGATAGGTGATATTGGCACAAAACTCACTGTTTGCTACTGCAAAATTCTTAAAATATCGAGCCAAACCTGTCCATGGCATTAGGATGAATGATGACATTCTATTTCAGAAAATTTGCAGTCCATTTCTATATTTGGAATACACTCCTCATATCAGCACCTTTCTACAATGATTTCTCATGCCTTTCTCTTAAGGAGGCATCATCCATGACAACAGAAATTGATGAGGGATACCCTCGTCAATCTCCATTGTCACAAATGTCATCGGAAATTGTACCAAGTGTTTGGTATCTAATCAAGTTGATAAGCCTCTTCCAGAGCTCCAGATAAGGTGCGTGATTGCGTAATTACGCATTCAAATATGCAAAAAACGCATTGCAAAGTCAACTGTGTGCGTCGCCAGACGCATTCAATGTTCAAACGAGAGCGAGTAAAAGTTACTGGTTTCGTGCTAACGCATTCAATTTGTTTCTAATCATCGAAAAAAAAAATCCGGTTATCTCATATCTGTCACTGGATGTTTACAAATCACAGCCATTTCGATGCCGGTGCCGTGTAGAATAATATAGAATAGAATTTAGCAAATCTTACGGGTTGTCATATCTTACGAAATCATTACTATACGACACCGCATCGTTTTGTTTACTTTTGCAAGGTCTGTTAGGTCGCAAAGTTACTATGTCAAGAAGAAGACGGAAAATCATGCCAGAATCTTACATTTTTTTTCAAGCCAAGTGGGGAGGATACAGCTGCATTTATAGTATTATTCAAATTTTGTTTTAACCTGTAATTAAAACGGCCATGCATTATACCCGAAAACATCACAATAGTGACATTTACTGTTTTTGTGAATAGTTCATTGTGTTTTACTACCTTGTTTAGACTTCCAACATTTATTTGATAGTTCCACAGTAGCGAAATCACTCAATTTGAATACTTTGTTGTATTTTATTACCTTATTGAGCCATGTGAATCACAGAAGTACCAATACAAGGAAAGGAAATCCTATAATCAATGGTTTAGTTATTCCAAATGAACCGTTTTTTGTCGGTTTTCTCCAAAAAGGGATTAGACCTACTGGGTTGAGAGTGAATCACTCTTTCGATGTTCAAAGTACGGAGTGATCACTCTTTTACCCTAAGAATTATCTGGAGCTCTGCCTCTTCTATATTACAGAATTGATACAATCAAGGGGAGGTAAACCATGTTGTTTTAAGATCTACAGTAACTCTACCACTGTACCTCTAGAGGTCGCTTGTGATTCAGAAACTGACATGAAAGATTGGATAGAAAACATCAAAATGTGTGCAGAAAGTCTTCAAGACCAGGTATGTGGGTAGATGATATATTTACAATGCTACTGCTAAATGTTAAGGCATGAAGTGTGTTCTTTAGAGCGAGATTTCTTGAGATATCTTGAGATTTCTTAAGATATTTTAGGATAAAGCGTTCTTTTGAGCAAGATTTTTAAGACTCTCAATGGGAGACGCCATTACCCTATACTACGTGCAGAACCCCTTGGTCAACTCTGTACAAACAATATAAAAGATTTGACCGAATTGTTCCGAACACTCCATAATTCATAAACCGCGGTGTTCTGAATGCTCCATACTTTATACAAATGACGTCATAATGACGTCATTTGTATAAATATGGAGCATTCGGAACAGCTCGGTCCAAGTCTCTGTCTTAAAAACGCTTTATCCAAAACGCCTTAAGAAATCTTAAAAAATCTCGCTCTAAAGAACGCACCTCTGGTCAAACTCGGCTAGGCTTCCACATATCCACATTACCTCTGTGGCGCCCGGATATTACAATTGGTAACGTCAGAGTCTTCCAATCCAGAGTTTGTGGGTAAAAATCCCGACTGGACCAATATCCTTTTTGGCTCTTGAGAACAGTCATTTGTCTCTTACCATTTTATTATACCCCCCACAACAAAGTTATGGGGGGGTATACTGGATTCAGGTTGTCCGTCCGTCTGTCTGTCCGTCCGTCCGTCCGTGGACATAATTTTGTGTCCTCTTCTCCTCCCACAGTTTTTGACCGATTTTGCTGAAATTTTAGCAGGTTGTTTCCTATCATATGAAGTTGTGCACCTGCAATTTTCATCTTGATCCAGGCAGTAGTTTCAGAGTTATGCCACTTTGAACTTTAGCACTTTTTCAGTGACAACGCGCTAGTGGGGGGTATTTGTCCGCTTTGCGATAGTTCTAGTATGAATCGTCTAAATGAGCAGCTGTAGGCTCAAATTGGACACCACTTTTAAAATTATGCCCATTGGGCAACCTTTGTTGGACAAGCTCCAGTGTGCATTTGTATGTTTGACCGGGCCCCAGTTTCCTAAAAAACTTAAGTATAAACTCATGAGTTCATGTTCAACTTCAATTGAATACCAATCAACTTGATTGGTATTCAATTGAAGTTCACATGGATTTCATATGATTTGCAAATAAAATGTTTTGTATTGATTGGAGCATGGTGCTCAGATTTGAGTCTTAGAACGTACTTAAGTTTTTTCAAGAAACTGGGGCCAGGTCTTATACGGTGGATTTGGTATAAGATACAATGAGCATTAGCAAAAAAAAAAGCTTTTTGAAATATTTATGCTGTCTATTCGCACATCATGTTGTTTTGTCAGATGTTATATGACATGAATGCCTAAATGACTAATAGCAGTCTATTGTAAAATGTATTTATTGAGTTCTTGTTACACAATATTTGTGAGAATTAATTGAAAATAAGCATGTTATTTATCTACATTACGCTGCTTTTCAACGAAAACCTCGTAACTGCAGCTTTAATAAGCTGCAGTTACGAGGTTATCATTGAAAAGCGATGATTGAATGGTTAATTTTTTCATTGAATATTTCAGCAACGTAATGAGGTTTGTTTGTGGGTCCTGCACATTACTTCAGATAAACAACTAACTTTTTGCTTATCTTTTGATCAGATTATTCTGTACTGTTTTATGAGCTACAGATTAGAGTGGTAAAGGCATTTTAAATTTGTTATTTCAAGTTCAAACTATATGTTGTGGGTACATTTGAGAATATCAATTGATATGAAATCCAATCCATTCTGATCAAAATAATTCTTCTCAAGCCTTCATTTATCCGACTCTAATCACTAAAAACACTCGAAAAAACATTCAGAACATTCATTGGTAGTAAAAAACAGATTGCATTTCATTAGTAAAAAATTATTGAGGGTGTATTGTTATTGTGGATAAAAATGAAAATTGTAATACTTTTAAGTTTTCTACATATGGGACAATTACTATTTTCAAATCATGATTGATTGCTTGAGAGGTCGTTGTGGGTCTGTTTTTGATTTTCTAAATAAATGATGCATTCAAAACGCTCAAATCATCCCATAGAAATATTCATAATTATTTGGATCATAAACATTCCCATTCAACTCAGGAAGTCAATTTTACGATATTCTCATATGCACTCATTTGAATTGTCTCCATGAGACAATTTCAATGAGAACCCACGACCTAGGATTTGATGAACACCAAATGAAAAATTGCATTTCAAAAAGCCATTACCCCCTCTCTGTAGCTTTTTAAAAGAATTCAAGAGCTCTTATATAATCATGACTCATAACTTATGATGAAGTATTTCATAGTCTGTCAGACTTATCTATTGAATGTATTCATGACTTTCACAAGCAATGCTTGCTTCTCATATCATTAATCAATGAAACTTTAGAAAGCATCTAGATGAAAGAAGATGCTGAAAACCAGCTCTTTTATCTTTTTTATGCCCCGGTATCCAAAAGATGTGGTGGCATATTGTTTTACTCGAGTCTGTCTGTCTGTCCGAAAACTTAACATTTTGTCTTTTCTCCAAAAGTATTTGATATACAAAGTTCAAATTTGGTATGTAACTGCCTTTCAATGATAGCTATCTGTTTCATGAAATATGACCTACCTCAAGGTCATCCATTAACCCTTATCAAGCCTTTACACAAAAACTTTACATTTTAGAAATATAGCCATTTCTGGGGCATTCATGTTTCACAAACACATCTTGTTTGTCTCAGTCCTTTCCATACTACAAAATACAAATTTTATACATAAAGTAACATAAATCATAGTAATCTGCAACTCTTTATTTTGATATGTCAAAATTTTAGTTGAAATGCTGGAAAAGAAATATAGCATAAATTACTTTTATAATTGTGTAGCTTTTGATAGCTCATCGTGATAATGTAGCTAAAAATAATAATATTTCTGACCTTGTTGTAACAAAAACTTATTCTACCCTTTCCCAAACAGGAAGCTTTAGACAGTTCAAAATTGAAAGCTGTTGCAAACAACAATGTGGTTGTTGATAAAGATATTTTACATTACTTGTATAGTGCAGAAAATATTGAGGCCAAAGGAGAAGATAATGGCTATCAGCATTTTCTTTTGTCTCCATGTTTTCCCCAGCATTTTATATAAGGCAATACCAAACTAGGTCTCGTTTGGCAAAGGGTAAATTATAGTTGATTAATAACAAACATGTATCTTAAACTTAATTTTGATAAATCATTATACTATGTTTAACAAAAAAAGTATACATCATGACAACAGTTACTGTATTTGTCTATTAATTATCTTTAAGTAATTTCAAACTCTTTTTTTGTGTCATTCCCTATGATTCCTTGAATATATATGTGGATGAGTCCTTGCTGAAATGAAGCATGCCTTAACTCTACTTAATGCATTATGCCTTCTTATTTTCACTCGCTGTATGGCGAGTAGGCTGTGATCAGGGCCACAAAATGTATCTTCATAGAAATCATTCATAAAGCCTTTCTCCTAGGATATTGTTGCTTTTCAACAAAAACCTCCTAACTGCAACTTGTTTTAAGCTGCAGTTATGAGGTTTTCGTTGAAAAACAGCGATATATCACAAAGATTGATATGCAGTCATGTGTTTCAGTGTAGGAAAAGAACGCAGCAGGTTTTAACATGTACTCATTCTCCTTTCTCTACATTATTTACTTACATTTACACCAGTGTACACTAAAACACATTCACAACCTTACAACCATGCAAACCTTCCATATTCCAATTACGATCCCACCATAATTAACCCTTTAGACGCAATTTTCATGACAGATGAGAAGTTCTCCGACTTTTTGGGGGGTCGATGTCACAGAAAATGATTGCGTTTGAATGTTTGGAAATATCATGATGTTTGGTGTAGAGTAAATAAGAATAATAAATGGCCATTTTAAAGGTGCAAATGGTGCTTTATCAGGTCAAAACCTACCATGGTATGGGCGATTTTTTTAAAAAATGGAACATTGGTTGATCACAATGTATTCCCATAAGATTTCACTTAAAAATAGACAATTCCATCTTAAATGTTACTTCATATTTCAACTTCTCTGCAACTCCTTTTTGTTCTGACTATCAATGATGTTAGATCAAAGATAATATTTTAAGTTTTAATTGATAAGATGATTTATTTACATTTCTTACTAGATAAAGTGTTATCAGGATGTACAAATAAAATTGGTATGTTTGTGTGTGTTTGCACTGTCTGACTGATGATGAAAAACATTTTGTTTTGGTGTTCATCTTTTTTTCAAACTGTCCCAAGGGGGTATCTAACCAAGCAATATCTTTTCAAATGTCAAAATTAGAGAAAATTAAGAAAATATTAATAATTTTGGCGCTAAGGTTTTAGCAAAATGTTAGCTGCCAGGGCAAAATTTGTTTTACCCTTTCTCAGAGAAAATGTTGTCAATTTCTCATGTAAAAATGTAAAAGTAAGTAAAGATGTAAATTGAGAAAATTAGTAAGAAGTAAAAAATAAAGTCAAATAAACCCCCCACCCCCGAAAAACAAGTACTGTAGGTCAAAGGTCAAGGCTGGGGTGGGGTGGTGTCGAAGGCAGCCACCATTAGAGATCTACAGGGTAGTCAACAGGAGTTAAGAGAAAGAAATTGCTGCTTAGCAGGATTTTTTGCTTTACCATTAGTCTTTACTACCTTACTATGCCATTTGCTACTCCTTCCATTCTAAACCTTCATATTTTTTTCTGAGAAAAAAAAAGGTCAATACAGAAACATAATATTCACTTCTTTGATATTGTTGTGCTTACATCAGATTAGAAATATAACAATAACAATAGTGAACATTTGTAGAATGTTAAAGAATGAAATAAGATTAAAAAAGAAACACTCAAATGATAAAATGATATTGTTGCTTCAGAATAAACATTTATTGGGTGTAGGAATAAGTTTTGTGATTTTAACCCTTTCCCATACTTGACCTGATTTTGAAGGCTTGAAAAAACATTGAAACAAAAGAAGAAACTGCTGATAACCAGCAGTTTCTCCTTTTCTCTCAATATTTTCTGTGCCATATCTTACCCAAATCTTGTCTTTAATAACATCCATTTTGTCATTTGTCGCAGTTTTTGAAGTGACCATCCTAGAATTTTGTTGTTTGGGAAAGTGTTAAAACCAGGAGATGCTGTGATATTTTGTTTGTATAATCTTGCTACCCGACAACCAGAGCCACATTCTTTAGAGCGAGATTTCTTGAGATATCTTGAGATTTCTTAAGATGTTTTAGGATAAAGCGCTTTTTAGCTCACCTGAGCACAAAGTGCTCAAGGTGAGGTATTGTGATCGGTCGTTGTCCGTCGTCCGTCCGTCCGTCCGTCCGGCCGTCCGTCCGGCCGTCCGTCCGTCCACAATTTCTTTAAAGATCTTCTCCTCCAAAACCAGTGGACCAATCTTCTTGAAATTTGGCAGGAATGATCCTTGGGTGAAGGGCTTTCAAAGTTGTTAAAAGAATTTGATTTCATCAAAGACTCTGGCTGCCGTAGCATGAGAAAAGGGGAAAATAGCCAACTCTTTTAAAAATCTTCTTCTGCCTAACCAGTTGGCCAATTTTCTTGAAACTTCGCATGAATGATCTTTGAGTGAAGGGCTTTCAAAGTTGTTAAAAGAATTAAATTCCATCAAAGACTTTGGCTGCCGCGGCATGAGAAAAGCGGAAAATAGCCAAATCTTTTAAAAATCTTCTTCTGCCTAACCAGTTGGCCAATATTCTTGAAACTTCACAGGAATGATACTTGAGTGAAGGGCTTGCAAAGTTGTTAAAAGATTTTGATTCCATTAAAGATTTGGGCAGCCACGGCATAAGAAAAGGGGAAAATAGCCAAATCTTTTAAAAAATCTTCTTCTGCCCAACTAGTAGGTCAATATTCTTGTAACTTAATATGAATGATCCTTGGCTGAAGGGATTTCAAAGTTGTTAAAAGAATTTGATTCCATCAAAGGCTTTGGCTGCCGTGGCATGAGAAAAGGGGCAAATAGCCAAATCTTGTAAAAATCTTCTGCCTTCAACTAGTTGGCCAATATTCTTGAAACTTCCCATGAATGATCCTTGGGTGAAGGGCTTTCAAAGTTTTTGATAGACTTTGATTCCATCAAAGCCTTTGACTGCCGCAGCATGAGAAAAGGGAAAATAGCCAAATCTTTTAAAAATCTTCTGGCTTACTACATGTAGTTGGCCAATATTCTTAAAACTTCACATGAATGATCTTTAGGTGAAGGGCTTTCAAAGTTGTTATAAGAATTTGATTAATATCAAAGCTCTTAGTGCAGGTGCATCAGAAAAAGGGCAAAAGAGCAAACACTTTTGAAAAGGCTGAATTTTGTTTCATTCTTTTGAAAAACTAAGGAAAAGGGGCTTTATTGCAAAATTCTTAATTTGCTGCTATACAGGTCAAAATGTTTATTTCAACAAGGCAAAAAATTTCAGGTGAGCGATCTAGGGCCATCATGGGCCTCTTGTTTAGCAAGATTTTTAAGACGATCACTGCGAGCCGCCATTGCTCTATACTTATTTCGGAACCCCTCGGTAAATTCTGTAGAATCTATATGGGAGAGAATTGACTGAGTTGTTCCGAATGCTCCATGATTCATAAACAGCGGAGTTCTGAATGCACCATACTTCATACAATTGACGTCAGGATGACGTCATTTGTATGAAGTAAGGAACATTCGGAACACCTCGCTTATAATCTCGGTCTTAAGACGCTGTATCAAAAACATCCTCAGGACTTAAATCCTTTTCACAATAGAAAAAAAGCTTTGGAAAAAATTCAAACAATGGAAGAGTAAATGAAAATCCTTTTTACCAGCATTTTCTCCTTTGTCTCTTTAGAAATTGTCGTCTGCAACAACTATGGATTTTTATCAGTCTACAATTTTGCTGTCTGGTAATGGGTTAAACCTTAAGAGTTCTGTTTTCACATAATAACACGTGTCAAAACTGAAGTGTTGTGCGGCCAAGATTAACTTATGAAAAGTTTCATTTGAATCACTTATAATACATGTATAAGGTAGAAGAAGAAAAATGTGTCATACTAGTTTAAGTTGATAATTAAAGAATATAAGATGAGTTGAGTGTTAAACTTGCATGTATGGAATTATTTGATTTTCATATTCTTGTTGTAAAGAAGAGAAGAAAAGGAGGTGCAATGTTCTTTCACAAAAGAGTAATAAAAAAGAGGATGTATCAGCATTATCAATTTTCATTTTGAATTGAAGATCATGCCAATGATTACCTATATACATTTAGATTATATAGAGACTGATAGTTGTTAGCTCACCTGAGCACAAAGTGCTCAAGGTGAGCTATTGTGGTCGCTCATCAACCGTCGTCCGTCCGTCTGTCCGTCCATCTGTCCGTCCGTCCGTCCATCTGTCCGTCCGTTCACAATTTCTTTAAACATCTTCTCCTCCCAAACCATTGGGGCAATTTTAACCAAATTTGGCAGTAATGTTCCTTGGGTGACCCTTTTCAAAAATTGTTCGCGAATTTTTGATTCGTCCAAAAATGTGGGCGTGGCAGGGCGGGGCTTATCAGACTTAGAGAAATCATAAGAAAATTCTTTAAAAATCCACCATTGGGCCAATTTGAACCAAACTGGGTTGGAATGTGCGTTGAGTCATTCTTTTCAAAATTTGTTCACAAATTTTTACATTTGTCAAAAAATGTGGGTGTGGCAGGGAGAAAGGGGCTTATCCGACTAAGAGAAATCATAAGAAAATTCTTTAAAAATCAACCATTGGGCCCAATTGAACCAGACTTTGCAGAAATGATCCTTGAGTCACCCTTTTCAATATTTGCTCACAAATTTTTACATTTGTTAAAAAATGTGGGCGTGGCAGGGAGGAAGGGGCTTTTCAGACCTGGAGAAATCAGAAGAAAATTATTTAAAAATCAACCGTTTGGCCAATTTAAATCAAACGTGGCAGGAAAGTTCCTTGAGTGACTCGTTTCAAAATTGTATCTGAATTTTTGATTTTATAAAAAGTATATGGGTGTGGCGGGGTTGGGGAAATTTCGTGCTTTGAAAATTATACTTTACTGCGGGTTGTCACAGAGATACTTAGTTTTCTTCTAAACTGTTTGGCATAGAACCTTGAAATTTTGTGTAAGACCTCATTTCATGAATGTCTACCAGAATACAAGAAATCATCACTATACATGGAAATTAAGCCCTACATTGTTGGTTCAACATGTCACAAGGCGATTTTGAACCATTTTCTTTTGGAATCATACAAGCGGCAGATAAGAGATGATAGCTTTTCAAAAATCAACATTTTGTTTCAATATTCATCAAACCCTATGTTGTTGGTGATCATTTCAATCATCTGCTTGAAAAGATTAATACATTCATTTCTACATAGTGTTTGGATATAAATAATAAATTTAGAGTACTGTTTCTATTTCACTTATCTATTTCTCTTATCTGTTGCTCTGGCTGTCCATATGTTTATCTTATGTAAACAAATAAGATTAGGGATTAGCTTAGCTTATCAAATGTTGATCGTTCGCTATATTTTTAGCTCACCTGAGCACGAAGTGCTCAAGGTGAGCTATTGTGGTCACTCAATGTCCGTCGTCCGTCCGTCCGTCCGTCTGTCCGTCCGTCTGTCCGTCCGTCCGTCTGTCTGTCAACAATTTGGTGTTAACACTCTAGCGTCCACAAAAGTTGGCCAATCTTAATCAAACTTGGTCAAAGCAAGTATGGTCATAAGTTCTCGGATGAGTTCGATTATGGGCCTGATCCGACCTGGAAGTCTGGAGTTATTTGCCCTTGAACTTAAAAAATAGCTAGTTTTGACCTTGTTAACACTCTAGCATCTACAATTATTGATCAATCAAGACAAAACTTGGACATAATGTTGGAGACCATAAGATCTCGGATGAGTTCAATTTTCAGTCTGATCTGATCAGAAAGATGAGAGTTATGTGCCCTTGAATTTGACAAAATTGCCATTTTCGGCAATTTTCGACCTTGTTTACACTCTAGAATCTACAATTATTAATCAATCAAGACAAAATTTGGACACAATGTTGGGGATCATAAGATCTTGAATGAGTTCAATTTTCAGTCTGATCTGATCAGAAAGTCGAGAGTTATGTGCCCTTGAACTTGACAAAATTGCCGTTTTTGACTGTTTTCAACCTTGTTAACACTCTAGAATCTACAATTATTAATCAATCAAGATAAAACTTGGAAACAATGTTTGGGATCATAAGATCTTGGATGAGTTTGATTTTCAGTCTGATCTAATCAGAAAGTCGAGAGTTATGTGCCCTTGAACTTGACAAAGTTGCCGTTTTTGACTGTTTTTGACCTTGTTTACACTCTAGAATCTACAATTATTGACTAATCAAGGCAAATTTTGGACACAATGTTGGAGACCATAATATCTTGAATTGGTTTGATTTTCAGTCTGATCTTACTAGAAAGATGTGAGTTATGTGCCCTTGAATTTTATAAAATTGCCATTTTCGGCTGTTTTTGACCTTGTTTGCACTCTAGAATCTACAATTATTAATCAATCAAGACAAAACTTGGACCCAATGTTGGGGATCATAAGATCTCGGACAACTTTGATTTTCAGTCTGATCTGATCACAAAGTGGAGAGTTATGTGCCCTTGAATTTGATAGAATTGCCATTTTCGGCTGTTTTCGACCTGTTTTACACTCTAGACTCTACAATTAGTAATTAATAAAGACAAAACTTGGACACAATGTTTTGAACCATAAGATCTCAGATGAGTTCGATTTTCAGTCTGATCTGATCAGGAAGTCGTCAGTTATGTGCCCTTGAATTTGAAAAAAAAAACCCTGCTTTTACGGCTGCTTTCGACATTGTTTTTACTCTAGAATCTACAATTATTTATCAATCAAGACAAAACTTTGACACAGTTGGGCACCATAAGATCTCGTATAGGTTGGATTTTCACAACGCTATTGACCATAAGTTCGTTCTCAGTCTTAAAGTCATAAATATTAATTGAATTGAACAAAAGTGTTGTTCATATCATTTTGGTTCAGGTGAGCGATATAGGACCATCATGGTCCTCTTGTTTCAAATAATAGACCAAATCTTGTAAATTGTGCTTATAATTTGTTATAATGATATATCATAAATGATCAATCTCTAACAGATCAGTATGCTTTGAAAATTAGCCCTATGCTGTATATTGCAAAATCAAAAAATAACCTCAACCATTGTGCTAATTCATGCCCAACTTTACAGGATCGATTTGAACAAAATTATTCCCTAATTGTTTCCAAAGAGAAAACACTTAGTTTGATATGTCTTTAAATTTGTCCTAATTACCATTTTTATTTTGTAATCTTGATTCAGGTGAGCGATTTAGGACCATCATGGTCCTCTTGTTTTGAAAATCCATCACCCAAACTTTGTTAACCCTTTCTCAGAAGGCAAAATTTTTGTCACAAGTAATTTCTACATTTTCCAAAGTGTTTTCCAATGTCATTTCTTTATTTTGACAATGTTTTCTAAATCATTTATCTTGTGGGGTATCAAATGGCGTCACTGACTGGGAGTGGGTTAACTAGCCCTTGTCAATGAATATTATGTCCAGCCACAGCAAAGATTTCTGTCTATTTACAGCAACAGAATATGAAGGTGTTGGAGAGGACCAAGAAAATTGCTCAAGAGTTCTCAGACTTGATTGTATATTGTATAGCTGTACAGTATGATACTGAGAGTAAGTTGTCTGTCTGTCTGTGTGTGTGTGTCTGTCAGTCTGTCATTCTGTCTGTCTCCATAACTTAAAACAACTTTAGCAAAAAAAAAAAATAGTCAAGGGTTCTCTGATTTTATTGTGTGTGTTAAGGTATTACACCTATAATATTGACTTGTAGAGATGTTGTCAGTTTGAATTCCACTAGCACCACTGCTCATTCTGCAGTGTGGTATTTTTGATTCACAAAAAACTACATTCACAAGTAAAGACTAAAAGTTTAGATATATGATTGAGAAAATCTTTCTTCTGTATTACAGAGCCATCTGGGAACTACCAGCAGATGTCATCATTTCAGGAGACCAAGGCTGAACGACTCTGTACCAAGGCTAAAGCTCAACAATTTATCTCATATCCTTTATACAGGTTATCTTTATTCCTGTAATAAACCATTCCTAAGTAATGATGCTTTTGGATGCCCAACAAGGTTAAGTCTGGAAAACACTGTGAAAAATGAAAAAATTGCTTGTGACAAACAATTTCATTATTTTCTTCTATGTTTCCTTCCACGAAAGACCAGACAATATGATTTCATTCGGTTAAAATTTTCATCTGCAATATCTTTTAGTTTTGACCAGTCGAAAATTTCACCATCTTGAAATAGGATAGCATTTGAAGTATGCCATGGCTAATAATTTACTGTATAAAACAATTTTTGTGGATGCTCATATTATTATGCTCCCATATCTGATATGTTTAATCCCTATCTGTCTGCCTGCAGGCCGCTGCCTTAGCGCAGTTGGTAGCATATCTGCCTCTCATTCGAGAGGTTCCGGGTTCGATACCCGGCCGTGGCAAATACCCTTTCTGACAAAATTGTCACCAACCAATGGGTTTGAAATCGTTAACCTAAATGGGCGAGCAGCTGGAGGCTCAGGAAGGGTTTTGTGGTAGTACTGGTTTGAGAAACAATAGGAACCCATGGGTAGGTGTTCAAGCCGCCGCGATATGACCCTGGCAATTGAAAACGGCGTAAAACCCCAATAAACTAAACTTTCTGCCTGCCTTTCAATCTAATCATTTGGATATGAAAACTTAACATTTTCTGATTACCCTTCAACCTTTTCCCATACATTTAGAGGTAAAGGCTTAGGAAAACTTTGTTAATCAAGTTCTTAAAGTATTTTTCTTTAATATTGTCCACATATAACAAACGTCAACTCAGTCGAGTTTATCCAAAGGGTCAGCGTGTTGACTCTACGAACTACGACCCAACGTTAATGTGGAATTGTGGTTCCCAGCTTCTGGCTCTCAATTATCAAACACCAGACAGATCCATGCAGCTAAACCAGGGACGGTTCCTACAAAATGGCATGTAAGTATATATGGTTCCCAGCTCCTGGCTCTCAATTATCAAACACCAGACAGATCCATGCAGCTTAACCAGGGACGGTTCCTACAAATGGCATGTAAGTATATATGGTTCCCAGCTCCTAGCTCTCAATTATCAAACACCAGACAGATCCATGCAGCTTAACCAGGGACGGTTCCTACAAATGGCATGTAAGTATATATGGTTCCCAGCTCCTGGCTCTCAATTATCAAACACCAGACAGATCCATGCAGCTTAACCAGGGACGGTTCCTACAAAATGGCATGTAAGTATATATGGTTCCCAGCTCCTGGCTCTCAATTATCAAACACCAGACAGATCCATGCAGCTTAACCAGGGACGGTTCCTACAAATGGAATGTAAGTATATATGGTTCCCAGCTCCTGGCTCTCAATTATCAAACACCAGACAGATCCATGCAGCTTAACCAGGGACGGTTCCTACAAAATGGCATGTAAGTATATATGGTTCCCAGCTCCTGGCTCTCAATTATCAAACACCAGACAGATCCATGCAGCTTAACCAGGGACGGTTCCTACAAATGGCATGTAAGTATATATGGTTCCCAGCTTCTGGCTCTCAATTATCAAACACCAGACAGATCCATGCAGCTGAACCAGGGATGGTTCCTACAAAATGGCATGTAAGTATATATGGTTCCCAGCTCCTGGCTCTCAATTATCAAATACCAGACAGATCCATGCAGCTTAACCAGGGACGGTTCCTACAAATGGAATGTAAGTATATATGGTTCCCAGCTCCTGGCTCTCAATTATCAAACACCAGACAGATCCATGCAGCTTAACCAGGGACGGTTCCTACAAAATGGCATGTAAGTATATATGGTTCCCAGCTTCTGGCTCTCAATTATCAAAGACCAGACAGATCCATGCAGCTTAACCAGGGACGGTTCCTACAAAATGGCATGTAAGTATATATGGTTCCCAGCTCCTGGCTCTCAATTATCAAACACCAGACAGATCCATGCAGCTTAACCAGGGACGGTTCCTACAAAATGGCATGTAAGTATATATGGTTCCCAGCTCCTGGCTCTCAATTATCAAACCCCAGACAGATCCTTGCAGCTGAACCAGGGACAGTTCCTACAAATGGCATGTAAGTATATATGGTTCCCAGCTCCTGGCTCTCAATTATCAAACACCAGACGGGTCCATGCAGCTGAACCAGGGACGGTTCCTACAAAATGGCATGTAAGTATATATGGTTCCCAGCTCCTGGCTCTCAATTATCAAACCCCAGACAGATCCATGCAGCTTAACCAGGGACGGTTCCTACAAAATGGCATGTGAGTATATATGGTTCCCAGCTTCTAGCTCTCAATTATCAAACACCAGACAGATCCATGCAAGCTGAACCAGGGACGGTTCCTACAAAATGGCATGTGAGTATATATGGTTCCCAGCTTCTAGCTCTCAATTATCAAACACCAGACAGATCCATGCAGCTTAACCAGGGACGGTTCCTACAAAATGGCATGTAAGTATATATGGTTCCCAGCTCCTGGCTCTCAATTATCAAACACCAGACAGATCCATGCAGCTTAACCAGGGACGGTTCCTACAAATG
Source organism: Fragum sueziense (assembly GCA_963680895.1). NCBI lineage: Eukaryota > Metazoa > Mollusca > Bivalvia > Cardiida > Cardiidae > Fragum > Fragum sueziense. Next base: position 19,059,291 of record OY804599.1, on the reverse strand, counting down.
GCATGTAAGTATATATGGTTCCCAGCTTCTGGCTCTCAATTATCAAACACCAGACAGATCCATGCAGCTTAACCAGGGACGGTTCCTACAAAATGGCATGTAAGTATATATGGTTCCCAGCTCCTGGCTCTCAATTATCAAACACCAGACAGATCCATGCAGCTTAACCAGGGACGGTTCCTACAAAATGGCATGTGAGTATATATGGTTCCCAGCTCCTGGCTCTCAATTATCAAACACCAGACAGATCCATGCAGCTTAACCAGGGACGGTTCCTACAAAATGGCATGTAAGTATGATAAAGGGTTAGTTTAGGTACTTGATTAACCCTTTCCCAAACGACAAAATTTGAAGGTGATCCACTTCAAAAACTGCCACAAATGACAAAATGGAAGTTATTAAAGATAGCATTTGTGAAAAATATGGCATAAAAAATATTGAGACAAAAGGAGAAACTGCTGATTATCAGCAGTTTCTTCTTTTGTTTCAATGTTTTCCCAAGCCTTTTCTATTAGGGACGTCAAAACCAGGTCTTGTTTGGGAAAGGGTTAACCCTGCAGAGGTACACAAAATGCTTTTATACTTGAATGGGGAGTGCAAGGTTTTAATAACATATTTTGATACAAGCATAACGTCGGTGCTATGACAAAATGGCGTAATAGAAATTTTGCTCGAAAACCATTTTTTCAGGAGAGCCAAAAACGTTTTTGCCGTTTTAAAAAATGTTAAAAAATATGCCGGCAAAATTGCGTAACTCAATATTACTCTCGTGTAAATTTGTCTACGTATAACGCATTTTTGTCAGCTAAATCGAGTTACGCAATTTTGTCACATGATAATTGAAAGGGTTCTAATAGGTGTAGAAAAACGCCGTTTTGACAGGATATGCGCTCCTACATACTTAGTAGAAAGCATTTATAAAAAAAATTGACAAAATTGCGTAACTAATTTGTTACGCCATTTTGTCATAGCACCGACGATAATCTTTGAAATTGGTCTTAATTAAAATTTCATTATTTCAGAATGGGTAAAGGAGGTTAATATTTATATGGTCACTTTGGGTTATTTGTAATATGATAAACTGTAGGCTATCACCAGGGCCGCGTTTTACTATAGAGGAAAATAATTGACCCGGCAGAGTGACCTTAACTGTTCACAAAAGTGGAAAAGTTTACTGTCCAGTTTAGATGGGAATGGTCCGTAGTTACTTTACGTAAAAGCGTGCACTGTATCCGTTATACAACATTGTGCCGCCATGTGAAAATAAGATTTTATCTTATCTAGTCAAATAAAAGTGTTAAGCTACCATGGTCTGTTTGGATCCAAATTTTCAGTAAAGCTAATCATTAAAATAAGCGTTATCTCCAAAAATGAAAATATTTAGATACAGTTCGCATCTTGGTCATACCCTACAGATGGCACAGCCGGCTGACCAGGATCGGCATTTTTGCACATTCAGTTAACCCATTACCATTTTAAGATGACGCGACAAATGTATGCATGTGCAAATACTGTTAAGTCGTTGAATGATATGTGACCCGTCACGCTAAAAGGGACCTTATAATCCAAACACCCAAAATCTAAATTTTGACAAACTTGTCAGACTTATCACAGGTCAATCAGATCCCGTATGCGAAAAATGAACATATAGTAAGATAGGGAAAACATTCTGGGTTTAGAAAATTACATAAAAGTGAAAAGTGTCGGCCCTAGTCTGGCTGCCCGGACTGCGCAGACTGACTAGGGTCAATATTTTTCACACACCCGATAAGGTCCCTTTTAGCGCAACGAGTCACATATGATTGTTAGCTGTAAATAGCGAAGCATGCGAAGTGTTCGGCAAATCACGAGGCGTTCCGGCACACCTATCACCCCTGGACGATAAGTTTGTTGACATTTCCGCTTGGTCTGCTCTGCCGGGTCAAATCTCGCCGTCAATAACATAGATTTTTACAAAAACCTTGTAACAACGCATCTGATTGAAAGAGAAATAATAACAGTAATTATTCGGCCAATTAGATTTGTTGCTGTTTTAAAAATGTTCGTAAGTTTGTTAGTAAAACGGGCCCCAAATCTTTAAGCACAATGCTCAGATTTAGTGATCACTTAACCTTTGCTAAAATAGACCTTGTTTTGACGTCCCTTGTAGAAAAGGCATGGGAAAACATCGAGGCAAATAAGGAAGTGCTGATAATCAGCACTTTCTGCTTTTGGACGAAAATTTTCAATGCTATATTACACATAAATCCAATCTATATCAACATTCATTTTGTGTTTTGCTGCAGCTTTTGAATTAATCCACCCTAAAATTTTGCTGTTTGTGAAAGGGTTAATGTCTTTCTTTCTTCAATGTATTACCAAATTTGTTCTCAAATTTATTTAGGTGTGGATATGTGTTACAACCTGAGTGTATGAGGTTTGAGGACTATTCACCGTTTGATAAGAAAATAGGAACCGAACATCTCACCATAACTATAACTGTAAGTATAGTCAGTAAATTTTCTGACCTTTATGCAACGAGTAATTGTGACGCGGAATAATCAAAACTCGCCAACAATCGTAATGCTGTTGAGCAAAGTTGATAGTTTTCCTAAGCATAGTGACTTAGTATTCTGCATATGCTTCTTGTGTCCATATACGATGGACAGTCGGGAAGATATATTTAGAAAACCATTAAAGTGACATTTCAGAATTTTTTCTCGTAAATTTCAATTTATTTTTATACGCCGCCGGAGGCGGACGTATATTGGCGTCATCTTCTCCGTCTGTCCGTCCGTCCGTCCGTCCGTCCATCCGTCCATCCGTCCATCCGTCCGTCCGTCCGTCCGTCCGTACGTACGTCCACTTTTCTTGTCAACGCAACTCCTCCTAAGTTTCTGGCTGGATCTTCTTGAAACTTGGTCAATGTTATCACCTCAATTGGTAGATGTGCATGAAGGAAGGATTTTATGGTTCGTTGATTTTTGCCTGAGTTATGCCCCTTAAAAACTTAGTCTCTGGGGCTTATTGAAATTGCAGCCTTGTCAACGCAACTCCTCCTAAGTTTCTGGCTGGATCTTCTTGAAACTTGGTCAATGTTATCACCTCAATTGGTAGATGTGCATGAAGGAAGGATTTTATGGTTCGTCGATTTTTGCCTGAGTTACGCCCCTTAAAAACTTAGTCTCTGGGGCTTATTGAAATTGCAGGCTTGTCAACGCAACTCCTCCTAAGTTTCTGGCTGGATCTTCTTGAAACTTGGTGGATGTTATCACCTCAATTGGTAGATGTGCATGAAGGAAGGATTTTATGGTTCGTCTATTTTTGCCTGAGTTACGCCCCTTAAAAACTTAGTCTCTGGGGCTTATTGAAATTGCAGGCTTGTCAACACAACTCCTCCTAAGTTTCTGACTAGATCTTAATGAAACTTGGTCAATGTTATCACCTCAATTGGTAGATGTGCATGAAGGAAGGATTTTATGGTTCGTTGATTTTTGCTTGAGTTATGCCCCTTAAAAACTTAGTCTCTGGGGCTTATTGAAATTGCAGGCTTGTCAACACAACTCCTCCTAAGTTTCTGGCTGGATCTTAATGAAACTTGGTGGATGTTATCACCTCAATTGGTAGATGTGCATGAAGGAAGGATTTCATGGTTCATTGATTTTTGCCAGAATTATGCCCCCTTCAATCTTAGTCTCTGGGGCTTAATGATATTTCAGCCTCGTGAATGCAATTCCTTCCAGGTTTTTCACTGGATATTTATAAAAACCTTTTTGTGAACACAATTTTTTAAAGGTTTTTCAGTGAATATTTATAAATCCTTGTCAATGTCATTTTTTTGTCTCAAGTTTTATAAGTGGCGGCGTATATTGTGACGATGGCACTCTTGTTATCTAAATGAGCATATTTTCTTATGAAAATTCTGAAAATTTCAAGCCAAAATATTGTGCTGTTTAAGAGAAATATGTATTGTATTAAGTGTGAAAATTAAACAAATTGTTGTCCACAACAGTTCAGATGCATATAGAATTTGTCGTTTCTGTCTCAACTTTAAAGGCGTGTTTATCGCTTATAAATAACAACTTCAAAAAACTGATTGCATTTATACCCATTAGAATAACCAATCTTGGCATCAAAAAATACATCAAAAAATTGAAATGGAAATGAAATGTCCCTTTAAAGCATGTAATTACTTTGGCCATGTTCAGGTGAAAAAAATACTTATCATAAAACAAATCTATCAACATGGTTGATTGGTCAATCAATATATCGATTAAATGTGATTTACACCTAAATCTGATGAATGTAGTAATGTAGACTCCTCTTATGCTGTTCATGTCAATTTACTGTTGTGACCAAAGCTTTAGCAGGCAGAATAAACTAAGATCAGCTTGCGCCGACATGTTCATAAAGATAGACATTATGTTTCATAATATTTGACTAATATTTAATGTATTTTTTTCCATTACACAGGTGATAGGAGCTAGACATTTAATGAAGACAAAGCGTGGACTTGTCAGTCCATTTGTGGAGATAGAGATAGTGGGACTAGACTGTGATACAAACAAATTTAAATCTGTTACTATAGGTGAGTCATACATGTCAGTTGAGCGATGTAGGGACATCTTTGCTCTCTTGTTCCATTTTGAAAATGATAAGAGCTAGACAAAGTGAGGATTTCTCAATCTGTTTATAGAGATAGAGGCTGTTTGTCTAGACTTTGATACAAACAATTTTAAATCTGTTACTAAAAGTGAGTTACAATTGTCTAGAGCATACAATTCTGACAAAAATATGTTTTTCTTGCTTTCATTCCTTTATTCTTAAATATTTGTGTTAGAGTTCCCCTCTGAATGATTTGAAGCTGTAGTGGCCCAGTGTCATTGACCCATTCCCACACATTGACATTTTTTTACCCTGTCAAAAAGAAGGTAGGAGGAAATATTGTGGAATGTTTCGTATTTTCCATAATGTTTTCTACCCGAAAAGTTGTAAAATTTTGGAATTTCGTCACAATCAAAATGTTGTCTGCAACATTCAACTTAGAGAAGCTTTAAGCTGTTCTGTTTAGGAATGGGTTAAACCCTTATCAATAAACCCTATACATACAATTCTTATCGTGCAAATGATCATGTATTATATATTATTATTATGCCCCCTTTCGAAGAAAATGGGGGTATATTGTTTTGCAAGTGTCGGTCGGTCGGTCGGTCGGAAGGTCGGTCGGTCGGTCGGTCGGTCGGTCTGTCCGTAGACCAAACCTTGTCCGGAGCATAACTCGAAAAGTATTAAAGGTAGAATCATGAAACTTCATAGGTGGATAGATCTCATTATGGAGAGGTGCAGTGCACAAGAACCGTAACTCTGCCGATCAATTTTTTTGAGTTATTGCCCTTTGTTGATTTTATAACTTGATTCTTGTCCGGAGCATAACTCAAAAAGTACGTAAGGTACAATCATGAAACTTTACAGGTGGATAGATCTCATTATGGAGAGGTGCAGTGCACAAGAACCGTAACTCTGCTGATCAATTTTTTTTGAGTTATTGCCCTTTGTTGATTTTCAAAGTTGATTCTTGTCCGGAGCATAACTCAAAAATTATGTTAGGTAGAATCATGAAACTTTACAGGTGTATAGATCTCATTATGGAGAGGTGCAGTGCACAAGAACCGTAACTCTGCCGATCATATTTTTGGAGTTATTGCCCTTTGTTGATTTTCAAATTTGATTCTTGTCCGGAGCATAACTCAAAAAGTATGTAAGGTAGAATCATGAAACTTTACAGGTGGATAGATCTCATTATGGAGAGGTGCAGTGCACAAGAACCGTAACTCTGCCGATCAAATTTTGTGAGTTATTGCCCTTTGTTGATTTTATAACTTGATTCTTGTCCGGAGCACAACTCAAAAAGTATGTAAGGTAGAATCATGAAACTTTACAGGTGAATAGATTTCATAATGGAGAGGTGCAGTGCACAAGAACCGTAACTCTGCCAATCAAATTCTTGGAGTTATTGCCCTTTGTTGATTTTTACACTTAATTCTTAACCTTGCCTATAACTCATGTCCTTTTACACTTATAGCCTTGATATCTCACACATAGATACCTCCTATCAACATGGTTCACATTTAACCATGACCTTGGACCTTGTGACCTTGACCTTGGAGTTTGACCTACTTTAAAAAAATTAAACCCGGCATATATCTCATGACCTTTTACAAATACAGCCTTGATATTTCACACATGGACACATCTTACCAAGACCTTTCACAATTGACCATGACCTTGGACTTTGTGACCTTGACCTTGGGGTTTGACCTACTTTAAAAAAAACTTTAACCTGGCCGATATATCATGTCCTTTTACACATACAGCCTTGATATTTGACACATGGAAACCTCCGACCAAGACCTATCACATACAACTATGACCTTGGACCATGAGGCCTTGACCTTGGAGTTTGACCTACTTTTACAAAAATTAAACTGGGCCTATATCTTATGTGCTATTACACATACAGCCTTGGTATTTCACACATGGACACATCTTACCAAGACCTTTCACATTTGACCATGACCTTGGACCTTGTGACCTTGACCTTTGACTTTGAACTACTTTAAAAAAAACTTTAACCTAGCCGATATATCAATTCCTTTTACACATACAGCCTTGATATTTGACACATGGACACCTACGACCAAGACCTTTCACATTTGACCATGACCTTTGACCTTGTGACCTTGACCTTGGTGTTTGACCTACTTTAATAATACATTAACCTGGCCTATATTTCATGTCATTTTACATATACAGCCTTGATCTTTCACACATGGTCACTTCCAACCAAGATATTTCACTTTTGACCATGACCTTGGACCTTGACCTTGGAGTTTGACCTACTTTTAAAAAACTTAAACTAGGCATATATCTCATGTCCTGTTACCTATACAGTCTCAATATTTTACACATGGACACCTCCTACCAAGACCTTTCACATTTGACCATGACCTTGGCCTGTGTGACCTTGACTTTTGATTTTTACATACTTTTAGAAATCTTTAACCTAGCCTTTATCTTATGTCCTATTACACCTACAGCCTTGATATTTCACACATAGACACCTCCTACCAAGACCTTTCACATTTGACCATGACCTTGAATATTGCAACCTTGACCTTGGAGTTTGACCTACTTTTAAAAAGACTGAAACCAGGCATATATATCATGTCCTTTTACAGCTACAGCCTTGATATTTCACACATGCACCTCCTACCAAGACCTTTCACATTTGACCATGACCTTGGCATTTGGCTTACTTTTAAAAACTTTAACCTGGCCTATGTTTCATTTTACTTTTACATATACAGCTTTGATATTTCACACATAGACACCTCCTACCAAGACCTTTCATATTTGACCATGACCTTGGACCTTGTTAACTTGACCTTGGACTTTGACCTACATCAAATGTAGGCCCTTGAGGGGGCATATATGTTTTACAAACATCTCTTGTTTGAAAATAAAGAAAACATGAATAGTATGTATCTTAAATTAGCCGACAATTGTTCACCATATTCCAGCTGACAATGGGTTAAATCCTGTATGGCAGCGTAGTTCTACAGATTTTGACATCCGGTGTCCGGAGCTGGCGTTGATACGCTTTGTCGTTCAAGATGAAGATGTATTTGGTGACCCTGACTTCCTCGGACAGGCAACATATCCTGTAAAATGTCTGAGATCCGGTCAGTATTTATGCTGTGTCACTTAACCCATTCCCAATTATTAAGCCATGCTCCAAATTATATTAGAAACCCTTCTAGTGAAAAAGAAGAAAATCCAACGGCTGTGAATTCAAAGCAGATTTTGTAGTCTAGATTTTTATGCTCCCTGAAGGGAGAGCATATAGTCGCCGCTTTGTCTGTCCGTCGTTAGTCATTCCGTCCGTCCGTCCGAAGCGATTTCTCCATAATCCTTGGGCCAAATCAAATGAAACTTACCATGTGAACTCCCTATGACATAATGCCAATGTACTTTTCCCGGTTTTTGGATTTGATGCCTGGTCATGGGAAAAGAGGACTTAAGGTCAAATACAGTTTTTCTCTAATTTCTCCTAGTCTAATGGTCAGAATTTGATGAAATTTCATATTTGAGTAGCAAATCAAATGCCCTTGACAATAAACTATTTGAAATTTGCGTATAAAAAAATATGTCATGGAAAAAGGGGGCTTAAAATTGATAGCTTTATATTGGCTCTCCATGGCATACATTTATTGTGACAATGCCTTATTCGGGGAGCATTGTCCGTCTCTGACGGCTCTTGTATTACTTTGTAAATGTGTTAGTTTGTGACCAGTCAACACTTTGTATTTGTTGACGTGGACTTTTTTGGACAGGAGACATGTCTTGTAAAATATCTGAGATATGGTGACAATTTATGTTTTGGCAAATGATATTTAACCCTTTACCAAACAAGACCTATTTTTGACAATACTTAATAGAAAAGGCTTGGGAAAATTTTGAGGCAAAAGAAGAAAATGCTGATGATCAGCATTTTCTCCTTTTGTCTCAAGATTTTCTTGGCTATATTATACTTATTATCTACATTTGATGTCATTTATTTTGTTGTCTTTGATTCCTTTTAAATTGGACTGGTCTACAATTTTTGCAGTGTGGGAAAGGATGGTGTTGTTCTCCAGTATACTACTACAGAAAAGCTATATAACCTTTAAAAAATATTTACATTTCTTGTCATGATATATTCAATATGCAATTTAAATTAATTTTTCTGTTGAAATTTATTTTTTATTGTAAAAATTAAAAAGCATGCATTTTTAACTAGCAGTTATTCTGACCAAGAATTAAAAATTTGTGTACACATATTTAATGTTTTTATGTTGACAGGTTATAGAAGTGTGCCTTTAAAGAATGAATATAGTGAACCCCATGAGTTAGCCTCACTCTTAGTTCATATAGAAATGAGAAATCCAAAGGTAACTATTTCATATTTGTGACCCGTCGTGCTGAAAGGGACCTTATCCGAACTCAAAAAATCCAAATTTTGACAAACTTGTCAGACTCACCACATGTCAACCAGATCCCGTATGTGAAAAGTGAGCATATAGTAAGATAGGGAAAACATTCCGGATTTAGAAAATTACATACAAGTGAAAAGTATTGACCCTAGTCTGGCTGCACGGACTGCACAGACTGACTGGGGTTGATATTTTTCACACTGTAAGGTCCCTTTTAGCATGATGGGTCACATTTTATTGCTAAAAAACTTCTCTCACCTGAATGAATTTAAAGGCTTGTGGACAATGTTGGGTATGCACAGTTCCCAAACAAGACCTGGTTTTGACTTCCTGAAGAGTAAAGTTTTGGGAAAACATTGAGGCAAAAGAAGAAAATGCTGATAATCATCCACCTAATTCCTGGCATTTTCCAATCTTCTCTGCTTCAAACCAAATTCAAATTGGTCAAGTATTAACAAAAATATTGAAGATTTTATGAATGTCTGAGTCACATGATCATCCATTGTGGTTAACCCATTACCACACAGTGACTCTTTTTGACTCCCTAAAAGATAATGACTTTGGAAAACATTGTGGAAAATGAAGAAATTGCTTGTAACAAGCAATTTCTTCATTTCCCACAATATTTTCTACACAAGAAGACCAAAAAATTTAAAATTTCATTCAATTTTAACTGTCGTCTGCAACATCTTTGAATTTTGAACAGTCTAAAATTTTGCTGTTCGGTAACGTATAAACGGTATAACTTGTGCTTGCAGGAGGAAGAAGATGATATCTACTCCTGTCTTCAAGAACTCCGCGATACAAAAGAGGACATCGTGTCAAAAATGACGGAGTTGGAGTTACGCGGTGACCTGGCGTCCGCGCAGCAGTATAGGTCAAGGTTAGAGGAGACAGAACAGAGCATAATACAGAAAACACGGGAACGGCAGCAAAGAAAGTATGTATAGGTGGTTGAAAATGATTCTTACCATGTTTTGTAGAATTGTTTATCTAACTATTTTGTTAACCTAACTTTTTTTGTAAAAATTTTTTAGCAATGTTTTCTTTCAAAGTTATTTTACCGTTGTGTTTCTTTTTGAATTACTTTCTTTTTTCCAACAATTTGTAGAATAGAGTAGAGCTTTTAACCCTTATCCTTGAATCATTGTCTGCAACTTCTTTTCTGATTATTTCTTTACTTAACTTAAGGACAACGTTGAGTGCATTACAAATAAATCCTTTTTCAAAGTAAAAAAATTTTTTGGCTTGTCCAAGTCTAAGGTTACTTCAGATGAGAAAATGGATGTTAATGAGGATATCATAGCATTTGTGTGCTATGCAACATATTATATGTTGATGTAATATTATGGTCATTGAGGCAAAAGGGAGAAAATGCTTGTTTGTAGCCTTTTCTTCCTTTGTCTCAATGTTTTCCCATATTATTTAATCAGTAACATCAAATCCAAGTCATATTTGAGAAAGGATTAAGAGCCATTTTTCCAACTTTGGCTCAAATACATTTATCACAGGCCGAGGCCCACAAAAACATCATACACCAGACAATGGTGAGTCCACTCTGTATGAGTCCACAGTTTTTATTCCCCATTTTCATATTTAAGCAGGTGCTTCTATCCTTTTTTGCTTGGGTTACAGAGACATTATATTTAGGATGAATATTTCAATATTTATTTGTTTGTGACATATCACATGATAAGAGACCTTCCTGATAGAAAGGAATAACAAGAGCTTTGCTGTGAGCGAATTCACACCCAAAAAGTCTTGTCAGTGTCAGTGCATAAACATCAACCAATCAACACAAAACTTTCAAGAAATCTTTCTGACAATAAGATCTTGCATAAGTGTAATTTTCAGCCGGATTTGACCAGAAAATCCTGAGTTATCGGCCCCTAAATTTGACAAAATTACCATTTTCAATGTTCTTTTCACTCTAACAATGTCAAATATTGACTCTTCAAGATAAAACTTGGACACAATGTTGCTGACCATAAGATCTCAGATGTCTGATTGGACTGGAAAGTTAAGAATTATCTGCACTTGAATTTTACAAAATTACAGTATTTGTTTGACTGAAGGAGATCGCTCTCAGAAAATTAGAATCAAGGGAGATAACTAATATAAGCCCAAGATTTTTGCTCTTTGAGTTACCTTCCTCGTTTTAAGTCTTAATTCTCAAAGAATAAAGCTTATTTTTGTAGAAAATAAGCTTACATGTTTACATTCTAACTACCACAAGTTTTGAACATATTGAGATTTAAAACTCTTGATTTTAGAGACTTTATCTAAGATAATATGTGAATCAATTACAAAAGTCAAAATTTGTGTTGTATATTTCAAGAAATTCTGGCCTGTGGAGCAACTCAAGACCTTCAGGTCTTCTAGTTTATGTAATTACTCTGTAAATATTAAAAAGAAAGAAGCAGGAGAAAATGCTGGCCATTAGCACCCATTTTCTCTGTTTCTTTAACCCTTTTCCAAACGGCAAATTCTTAGGGTGATCCACTTCAAAAACTGACAAAAATGACAAAATGGATGTTATTAATGAAAGGATTTGTGTAAAATATGGCATAGAAAATATTGAGACAAAAGGAGAAACTGCTGATTATCAGCAGTTTCTTCTTTTGTTTCAATGTTTTCCCAAGCCTTTTCTAATAGGAACGTCAAAACCAGGTCTTGTTTGGGAAAGGGTTAAACTGTATCTTTCAGCAAAAGTCAAAACCATGACTCGTTTAGGAAAGGATGAAGATTTTTAACAGTTTAGAGAAGGTCCCTTGAATGTGATGTGTCACAATTGCTATATGCCTAATCAATCTGCTTATTTAATTTTGGGATTCATGAGGCAAACAAGTCTGTTTAACTTTTCGATTTGCTGTGGCTTGGTTTTTTGAGATTTTTTATTAAATTGATGCAAGATCTCTTTCAGCATTTACTGTGTTAAAGGGGGATTTAACCCTTTCCATGACATCACTGCCCTGCGTTCAGTAAGACAAAACGTTAGAAGCTACCGGTTTTTTCACTAACAAGTCTTACTGAACGCTCTGCTAACATTAGCTGAATAAATATGGCCGCCCCCATAGTCTGGGTTCCCTCCTTCTTTTCGCAGTATGGAAAGTAGGGAACCAGACTAGCCGCCATTTTTGTTAGCTTTGGCACACCACCTTCAAATCTGTGAGCCAAATGGTGCGAACGGTAGGAGTAAACAGGTCATTCAGTAGAAAACTGTTACGTATCGGTAGCTCAATGAGCTAACGTTTTGTCTTACTGAACGCAGGGCTGATTAACCCATTACAACACAGTGATGCCTATTGACGCTCTTTAACACAATGGCTTTGGAAAACACTGGAAAATGAAGAAACTGCTTGTGACAAGCAATTTCTTCATTTCCCACAATATTTTCTACCCAAAAAGACCAATATAATTTAGATTTTATTGATTTAAAAATATCGCCTGCAACATCTTTGACTTTGGAACAGTCCAAAATTTTGCAGTCAGGTAATGAGTTATGCCATTCCAATATTATAAGGATGTTTGACCACCCAACAAAATGAAGGCTTGGGAAAACATTGTGGAAAATAAGATCTTAAATACTTTGACTTGAGTACGGATTTCAATTGACCTGACAATGACCTTTATTCAAAATGTGTTCATAGTTCGAATATACACATGTATAGCATTACATTCTTCAAAAAGACTTGTGTCATAGTACACAGATATAAAAGATATACAAGAAAATATTACTGAATTGTTATTTTAAAAATCCCAAGCGTGTAATTTATTGTCAGTGCTATGACAAAATTGCGTAATAGAAATTTTGCTCGAAAACCATTTTTTTCAGGAGAGCCAAAAACGTTTTTGCCGCTTTAAAAAATGTTAAAAAATATGCCGGCAAAATTTCGTAACTCAATAACTACATGAACAATTCAGCTTCTTTAAGGTAAAATAAGGTGATTGAACATAACTTACGGTTCATTTATTGGTCAAAGTAGAAGAAAAACAGAGGAGAATGCCATTTCTCAGCCTTTTATTACTCTCGTGTAAATAATTTGTCTACGTATAACGCATTTTTGTCAGTTAAATCGAGTTGCACAATTTTGTCACATGATAATTGAAAGGGTTCTGATAGGTGTAGAAAAATGCCGTTTTGACAGGATATGCGCTCCTACATACTTAGTAGAAAGCATTTATAAAAAAAAATTGACAAAATTGCGTAACTAATTTGTTAAACAATTTTGTCATAGCACCGACGTTATGATAATAAAAGCTAAAGCTGTGCCATGTGAAATGAAATTTGTAATAACATTGGCAGATCAAGAATTTTTGTGAATGGGGTTCAAACATACAAATAGAGGGGGTTAATTTTCCTTGTTTTACACAACTTTGACTGAATTTCTGCATGAAAATGAAATAATAAGGCTACAGAGGGGGATTTGTTTGAACCCCCGACCAAACCCTCTTGATCTGCCACTGAGTAATAATTTACTCAATTTAACCCTTTCCCAAACAAGACCTGGTTTTGATGTGCTTAATAGAAAATGCTTGGGAAAACACTGAAACAAAAGAAGAAACTGCTGATAACCAGCAGTTTCTCCTTTTGTCTCAATATTTTCTGTGCTATATTGTACGCAAATTCTTTCTTTATTGACTTCAAAATTGTCATCTGCAACACCTTTCAAATTAGAACAGTCCAAAATTTTGTTTTTTGGGAAAGGGTTAATTCATGTCATTCCTTATATTTCAAGTCACGGCATGTTATGGAGTATGGTGTCACCACTTTATCAATCAAGTTAGTAACATTTGCTAGAAAATGTTAATCCTTTGTAAAGATACAAAAACAACTCTATCCCTTCCTTGCATCTTTGTAAATAAATGTTGCTGAATATAGCCCAAACTTCTTGGCATGAGCTAAATTCACGGTGTATAATCATGTGACTCAGAATTTCCGATAATCTTCAATATCTTTTTTAATACTTGACCAATTTGAATTAGGTTTGAAGCAGAGAAGGTTGGAAAATGCCAGGAATAAGCTGGACGTGTTGCACTTTTGAAAAATCAACTGATAAAAAAAGTTATTGAAGATAAACCAGAATTTTGGTTTATCTTCAATAACTTTTTTATCAGTTTATTTTTCAAAAATCAACCACATCCATCTAATGTGTGACGTCTGTCTACATTCTCTGCTTCAAATCGAATTCAAATCGGTCCAGTAATTACAAAATTGTTGAAGATTTTCTGAAAAAATTGTATGATGGGATTGTCCACGGTGTGTAAATTTGTGACCTGTCATATATATGAAAAGAAGGCATTACTAGTCATCATAGTTGATGTAGAGCAGGAGATAAAAGGGAGTGAACGCTTTTCATTTATTGTTCAACAAATCATATGTTGTATGTACTCATTGGAATTGTCTCATCGAGACAAAAAATGAGTACACACAACATAGGGATTGGAATCAAATAACAAATTTAGAATGTCTTCACCCATTCCCACTTTTCTTTAGCCCTGATATGTATTTCTTCTTTTAAAAATAGCCACTTACTCTCTTATAAATCTCTTGAGCAGTTTTTGGCAATAATTCTTTAAAAGAAAGTCTTTAAAAAAAATGCCAACAAGAAATCATTTACCTCTTTTTCTCTTGCTTTTTTCCAATCGTTGACAGATATTTCATGTGTTCTTAGATCTAAATGACATCAATATGAAATAGCTAAGAATTTCAACCTGTCTTTAAGTCTTTGTGATTGGTAAATTGTTAGCATAATAACATAAAACAGACATGATAAAGATTAATTTTAAGCAAAGAAGAGATTGCTACAAGTGAACCATGATTTTTTCCATCAAAGTTGTCATGATGCTTATTATAGTCCCCAGGACATGGTCATATATTGGTATCATCTCTACGCCGAGCCCGGATAGCTCAGTCGGTTATGTCGGAGTCTGTCAATCCAGGGGTCTCCAGTTCGAACCCCGGCTCGGCCAGTATCCATTCTGACATTTGACAAAAGTCATTTGTTTCTCACCAATGGGTGTGAATCATCTATGTGAGAGAGCAGCTGGAGGCTCGGTTTGGATATTGTGGTTGTACTGGTGTTAGAAATACCAGGAACCCACGGTTAGGTGCTCCAGCCGCCGCGATATGACTATAGAAGTTGAAAACGGCTTGAACGCCAATAAAATAAAATAAGATAAATTGGTATCATCTCTATTTGTTCATCTGTACGTCCACAGTGCAGTTGGTAGTACATCTACCTCTCCCTCAAGAGGTCCTGGGTTTGATTCCCGGCTGTGCCAAATATCCTTTCTAACAAAAATGTCACCCATGTGGGTGAACAGCTGGAGGCTCGGTTAGGTTGTTGTGGTAGTACTGGTTTGAGAAACAACAGGAATACATGGTTAGGTGCTCCAGTCATCATGACCTTGGCAGTTGAAAATTGCGTAAAACCACATTAAACCAAACCAAACATCCACAATTGTTTCTACATTTTATGGTTGGATTTTGAAGAAATTATTACAGAGTGTTTCGAGTCACTTGACCATGGGAATATTGTTTTTAAAACACTGTGCCCCCAAAAAAGACAAATTAATGCAATAACAAGGTGACATGATTTTGTATTGTTACTGTTACTCTTGTTTCATCACAGTTTCCATGATGCTTTTTGTGACATTACAAGTCCCAAGTTCTTAATACCTCTCTGGTGTAAACTATGCCATTCCGTGCTGCCTGAACCCTTTTCCAAACAAAGAAAAATCAGAGCTTCCAGTTGAGAGAAGTTGCAGACAACATTTTAGATATGCTGAAATTCTCAATTTTCAAATTTAAAGGGAAGAAAACATTTAGGAAAATGAAGAAATTGCTTATGACAAGATATTTCTTCATTTTCCACAATGTATTCTCCAACATTTTTCCCCAAGGGGCGTCAAAAAGTGCTAATGCATGGAAATGGATCAAAGCAAAATGCTTATTGGTGATTTGGTGTTTTTGTGTGCTTTTGTCTGCGCATCTTAATGCTTCTGTCAATGATGATTTCATTTGGATAAACAACGTATGGAAAATACAAAAGGCAAAATAAGTGTCAGATTTTCTTTAAACCTATTCGGAATCCTTGTAATAGCCATCATAAAGATTTGAAAATATGGTTTTCATATTATACAAAGAGTTCAGGCTGATGTGAGCCTCTTGTTTTAAAAACCCTTGCCCAAATTGCAATAATTTGAATCTTTCACATTTGAAAGCTGCTGCATTGGACATAATCTAAGTTATTAAGACATGATTTGTGTACAATATTGCACATAAAATGTTAAGGCAAAAGGTGAATCCAATGCTGGTCATCAGTCTTGTTATCTTTTTCTGTCTCCATGACTTCCCAACCATTTTCTACAAAAGGCATCAAACACAGATCTTGTTTGGAAAGGGGTTAATCCTTTCCCAAACAAGATCTGGTTTTGATGTCCCAAATACAAAAGGCTTGGGAAACATTGAGGCAAAAGAAGAAAATGCTGATAATCAGCATTTTCTCCTTTTGCCTCAATATTTTTTGTGCTTCATTGTACCCACATAATATCTTTATCAGCATCTATTTTGCTGTCTACAGCAGCTTTAGAATTTAAACACCCAAAAAGTTTGTCATTTGGGAAAGGGGTTAATCATGTACTTTCAGCCATTACCATGTTAGTCCTGTTATGATTATCTTCATTTTAACCATTTACCACACAACTAAAATCCATGGAGGAATTCTTGAAAAAGATTCAGGTTAAATAAACTTAACTGTTTATTGTATATTTAAAATATATGCATAGTTTTTGGTGAAATATGGAAAAGAAAGCAGAATGTTTCATCTTTCAAGGTGCTAAATTCCTCTTTTTAAACATTACTAGCAATTTTACCGGTGTAACAGTTTATCTTGGCCCCCCTGGGCAGCTTGGCCCCCGGGGGCTAAGCTACCCGCGGGTAGCTTGGCCCCCACCCTGGGTAGCTTGGCCCCCACCTAAAATCTTTTGCCAGAGTCCCTCAAATTACAAAACAATGTCTGTAAATGTTACGCCTACTGTTAAATGAAAAGAAAAACCAAAGTTTAATGTGTTTTGGTCAAATTAATTTTTCGCCTTTTTTGGTGTAGAAAACGGGCGGGGGCCAAGCTACCCAGGCCTGGGTAGCTTGGCCCCCACCTAAAATCTTTTTCCAGACTCCCTCAAATTACTAAGCAATATCTGTAAATGTTACGCCTACTGCTAAATGAAAAGAAAAAACACAGTTTAATGTGTTTTGGTCAAATTAATTTTTTGCCTTTTTTGGCGTAGAATAGGGGCGGGGGCTAAGCTACCCAGGCCTGGGTAGCTTGGCCCCC